>CAWUFW010014380.1:0-417306 GCA_963921515.1 Calotriton arnoldi | reverse complement strand
AAAGTTATATTAGGGTGTGAGAAGATGCATGAAATTATCACATGGATGATGTCATCAGTGATGTCATTTGAGATGTCATCAGTGATGTCATCAGTGATGTCACTGACCATGTCATGAGTGATGTAATATGTGACGTCATCAGCAGTGCATTGCGGGGCGCGAGTTATAGTTAGCTGAACTAACTATAACAGGGGAATTTCATGGGTTTTGTACGAGTGCAATGTCAACTAACTATAACTGTCCCTAAAACCTATGGTTTTTCAGTGAATTTCAAAGGTTTTTAAATGCTAATTTCTAACTATAACGGGTCTGAAACCTATGGTTTTTTCAGTGAATTTCAAAGGTTTTTAAATGCTAATTTCTAACTATAACGTGCCTGAAACCTATGGTTTTTCAGTGAATTTCAAAGGTTTTTAAATGCTAATTTCTAACTATAACGTGCCTGAAACCTATGGTTTTTCAGTGAATTTCAAAGATTTTTAAATGCTAATTTCTAACTATAACGTGCCTGAAACCTATGATTTTTTAAGTGAATTTCAAAGGTTTTTAAATGCTAGTTTCTAACTATGCCAACAGAGGTAGGACATGTGAAGAAAGAAGAAAAAACGCACAGAAAGAAGCAAAAGATGTGCAGAAAGAACCAACAGAGGAGCAGAAAGAGGCCTTGTTGCAAACTCATCCTGTGCCCACAACTTTTTCAGACGGGTACTGGTGGTAACTGACTCTGACTAACCAGAGCCAGTGCACGTTTGCACAGTGGTGAAGGGAGGGGGGCCTGAGGTGACATGTGTGCAAACACGCCCCGTGGCGCATTTTAAGTTGCGGGATTAAGTCCTCTTGAATCCTGAGGGTCCCTGGGGCCCAACTAGCCCCCCAGGTACCTACAGTTAGGACCACAGAGCTGAGTTGCAGAGAGGCGTTCCGAGGCCACGCACCTTTTTTCACCTCTCTGCAACGCAACTCTGTTGTGCTTACTGAAGGTACCTGGTGGGCTAGTTGGCCCCCAGGATTCAAAGGGAATTAACTCCCCAACTTAAAACGCACCACAGGGCGTGTTTGCGGACATGTCACCTGAGGCCCCGCCCCTCCCTTCACCACTGTGCAAACGCGCCCGTGGCGCGTTTTAAGTTGGGGGATTAGGTCACCTTGAATCCTGAGAGTCCCTGGGGCCCAACTAGCCCACCAGGTACTTCCAGTAAGCACCACAGGTCTGCGTTGCAACGCCTGTAACAAATTGTGCAGTTGTGTTTAGGTAGTGAAGAGGGTCGTGCTGGGGGTAGTGTTTTAGGGTTTAGGGTAGTGCAGTGGTGTTTGTGTAGTGTAGGGGGTCATGCTGGGGGTAGATTTAGGGTTTAGGGTAGTGCAGTGGTGTTTGGGTAGTGTAGGGAGTCGTGCTGGGGGAGTGTTTTAGGGTTTAGGGTAGTACAGTGGTGTTTGGGCAGTGTAGGGGGTCGTGCTGGGGTTAGTGTTTTAGGGTTTCAGGGTTTAGGGTAGTGCAGTGGTGTTTGGGTAGTGTAGGGGGTACTGCTGGGGGTAGTGTTTTAGGGTTTAGGGTAGTGCAGTGGTGTTTGGGTCGCGTAGGGGTACTGCTGGGGGTAGTGTTTTATGGTTTAGGGTAGTGCAGTGGTGTTTGGGTAGTGTAGGGGGTCGTGCTGGGGGTAGTTTTTAGGGTTTAGGGTAGTGCAGTGGTGTTTGTGTAGTGTAGGAGGTCGTGTTTTAGGGTTTAGGGTAGTGCAGTGGTCTTTGGGTAGTGTAGGGAGTCGTGCGGGGGTATTGTTTTAGAGTTTAGGGTAGTGCAGTGGTCTTTGGGTAGTGTAGGGGGTTGTGCGGGGGGTAGTGTTTTAGGGATTAGGGTAGTGCATTGGTATTTGGGTAGTGTAGGGGGTCATGCGGGGGTAGTGTTTTAGGGTTTAGGGCAGTGCAGTGGTGTTTAGGTAGTGTAGGGGGTCGTGCTGGGGGAGTGTTTTAGGGTTTAGGGCAGTGCAGTGGTGTTCGGGTAGTGTAGGGGGTCGTGCTGGGGAGAGTATTTTAGGGTTTAGGGTAGTGCAGTGGTGTTCGGGTAGTGTAGGGGGTCATGCTGGGGGTAGTGTTCTAGGGTTTAGGGCAGTGCAGTGGTGTTCGGGCAGTGTAGGGGGTCGTGCTGGGGGTGGTGTTTTAGGGTTTAGGGCAGTGCAGTGGTGTTCGGGCAGTGTAGGGGGTCGTGCTGGGGGTAGTGTTTCAGGGGTTTAGGGCAGTGCAGTGGTGTTCGGGCAGTGTAGGGGGTCGTGCAGGGGGTGGTGTTTCAGGGTTTAGGGCAGTGCAGTGGTGTTCGGGCAGTGTAGGGGGTCGTGCAGGGGTGGTGTTTCAGGGTTTAGGGCAGTGGTGTTCGGGCAGTGTAGGGGGTCATGCTGGGGGTGGTGTTTCAGGGTTTGGGGCAGTGCAGTGGTGTTCGAGCAGTAAAGGGGGTCATGCTGGGGGTGGTGTTTCAGGGTTTAGGGCAGTGCAGTGGTGTTCGGGCAGTGTAGGGGGCGGTGCAGGGGTGGTGTTTCAGGGTTTAGGGCAGTGCAGTGGTGTTCGGGCAGTGTAGGGGGTGGTGTTTCAGGGTTTAGGGCAGTGCAGTGGTGTTCGGGCAGTGTAGGGGGTCGTGCAGGGGTGGTGTTTCAGGGTTTAGGGCAGTGCAGTGGTGTTCGGGCAGTGTAGGGGGCGGTGCAGGAGGTGGTGTTTCAGGGTTTAGGGCAGTGCAGTGGTGTTCGGGCATTGTAGGGGGTGGTGCTGGGGCTGGTGTTTCAGGGTTTAGGGCAGTGCAGTGGTGTTCGGGCAGTGTAGGGGGTCGTGCTGGGGCTGGTGTTTCAGGGTTTAGGGCAGTGCAGTGGTGTTCGGGCAGTGTAGGGGGTCGTGCTGGGGCTGGTGTTTCAGGGTTTAGGGCAGTGCAGTGGTGTTCGGGCAGTGTAGGGGGTCGTGCTGGGGCTGGTGTTTCAGGGTTTAGGGCAGTGCAGTGGTGTTCGGGCAGTGTAGGGGGTCTTGCTGGGGCTGGTGTTTCAGAGTCTAGGGCAATGCAGTGGTGTTCGGGCAGTGTAGGGGGTCGTGCTGGGGCTGGTGTTTCAGGGTTTAGGGCAGTGCAGTGGTGTTCGGGCAGTGTAGGGGGTCATGCTGGGGCTGGTGTTTCAGGGTTTTGGGCAGAGCAGTGGTGTTCGGCAGTGTAGGGGGTCATGCTGGGGGTGGTGTTTCAGGGTTTAGGGCAGTGCAGTGGTGTTCGGGCAGTGTAGGGGGTCTTGCTGGGGGTGGTGTTTCAGGGTTTAGGGCAGTGCAGTGGTGTTCGGGCAGTGTAGGGGTCTTGCTGGGGGTGGTGTTTCAGGGTTTAGGGCAGTGGTGTTCGGGCAGTGTACGGGGTCTTGCTGGGGGTGATGTTTCAGGGTTTAGGGCAGTGCAGTGGTGTTCGGGCAGTGTAGGGGGTCTTGCTGGGGGTAGTGTTTCAGGGTTTAGGGTGGTGCAGTGGTGTTCATGCAGTATAGGGGGTCGTGCTGGGGGTGGTGTTTCAGGGTTTAGGGCAGTGCAGTAGTGTTCGGGCAGTGTAGGGGGTCGTGCAGGGGGGTGTTTCAGGGTTTAGGGCAGTGCAGTGGTGTTCTGGCAGTGTAGGGGGTCATGCTGGGGGTGGGGTTTCAGGGTTTAGGGCAGTACAGTGGTGTTCGGGCAGTGTAGGGGGTCGTGCAGGGGTGGTGTTTCAGGGTTTAGGGCAGTGCAGTGGTGTTCGGGCAGTGTAGGGGGTCATGCTGGGGCTGGTGTTTCAGGGTTTAGGGCAGTGCAGTGGTGTTCGGGCAGTGTAGGGGGTCTTGCTGGGGGTGGTGTTTCAGGGTTTAGGCAGCAGTGGTGTTCGGGCAGTGTAGGGGGTCTTGCTGGGGGTGATGTTTCAGGGTTTAGGGCAGTGCAGTGGTGTTCGGGCAGTGTAGGGGGTCTTGCTGGGGTAGTGTTTCAGGGTTTAGGGCAGTGCAGTGGTGTTCGTGCAGTATAGGGGGTCGTGCTGGGGCTGGTGTTTCAGGGTTCAGGGCAGTGCAGTGGTGTTCAGGCAGTGTAGGGGGTCGTGCTGAGGCTGGTGTTTCACGGTTTAGGGCAGTGCAGTGGTGTTCGGGCAGTGTAGGGGGTCGTGCTGGGGCTGGTGTTTCAGGGTTTAGGGCAGTGCAGTGGTGTTCGGGCAGTGTAGGCGGTCATGCTGGGGCTGGTGTTTCAGGGTTTAGGACAGTGCAGTGGTGTTCGGCCAGTGTAGGGGTCATGCTGGGGCTGGTGTTTCAAGGTTTAGGGCAGTGCAGTGGTGCTCGGGCAGTGTAGGGGGTCGTGCTGGGGGTGATGTTTCAGGGTTTAGGGTAGTGCAGTGGTGTTCGGGCAGTGTAGGGGGTCGTGCAGGGGCTGGTGTTTCAAGGTTTAGGGCAGTGCAGTGGTGTTCGGGCAGTGTAGGGGGTCGTGCTGGGGCTGGTGTTTCAGGGTTTAGGGCAGAGAAGTGGTGTTCGGGCAGTGTAGGGGGTCATGCTGGGGGTAGTGTTTCAGGGTTTAGGGCAGTGCAGTGGTGTTCGGGCAGTGTAGGGGGTCGTGCTGGGGGTGGTGTTTCAGGGTTTAGGGTCAGTGGTGTTCAGGCAGTGTAGGGGGTCTTGCTGGGGGTGGTGTTTCAGGGTTTAGGGCAGTGCAGTGGTGTTCGGGCAGTGTAGGGGGTCGTGCAGGGGGTGGTGTTTCAGGGTTTAGGGCAGTGCAGTGGTGTTCGGGCAGTGTAGGGGGTCGTGCTAGGGGTGGTGTTTCAGGGTTTAGGGCAGTGCAGTGGTGTTCGGGCAGTGTAGGGGTCGTGCAGGAGGTGGTGTTTCAGGGTTTAGGGCAGTGCAGTGGTGTTCGGGCAGTGTAGGGGGTGGTGCTGGGGCTGGTGTTTCAGGGTTTAGGGCAGTGCAGTGGTGTTCGGGCAGTGTAGGGGGTCGTGCTGGGGCTGGTGTTTCAGGGTTTAGGGCAGTGCAGTGGTGTTCGGGCAGTGTAGGGGGTCGTGCTGGGGCTGGTGTTTCAGGGTTTAGGGCAGTGCAGTGGTGTTCGGGCAGTGTAGGGGGTCGTGCTGGGGCTGGTGTTTCAGGGTTTAGGGCAGTGCAGTGGTGTTCGGGCAGTGTAGGGGGTCTTGCTGGGGCTGGTGTTTCAGAGTCTAGGGCAATGCAGTGGTGTTCGGGCAGTGTAGGGGGTCGTGCTGGGGCTGGTGTTTCAGGGTTTAGGGCAGTGCAGTGGTGTTCGGGCAGTGTAGGGGGTCATGCTGGGGCTGGTGTTTCAGGGTTTAGGGCAGAGCAGTGGTGTTCGGGCAGTGTAGGGGGTCGTGCTGGGGGTGGTGTTTCAGGGTTTAGGGCAGTGCAGTGGTGTTCGGGCAGTGTAGGGGGTCTTGCTGGGGGTGGTGTTTCAGGGTTTAGGGCAGTGCAGTGGTGTTCGGGCAGTGTAGGGGGTCTTGCTGGGGGTGGTGTTTCAGGGTTTAGGGCAGTGGTGTTCGGGCAGTGTACGGGGTCTTGCTGGGGGTGATGTTTCAGGGTTTAGGGCAGTGCAGTGGTGTTCGGGCAGTGTAGGGGGTCTTGCTGGGGGTAGTGTTTCAGGGTTTAGGGTGGTGCAGTGGTGTTCATGCAGTATAGGGGGTCGTGCTGGGGCTGGTGTTTCAGGGTTTAGGGCAGTGCAGTGGTGTTCGGGCAGTGTAGGGGGTCGTGCAGAGGCTGGTGTTTCAGGGTTTAGGGCAGTGCAGTGGTGTTTGGGCAGTGTAGGGGGACATGCTGGGGCTGGTGTTTCAGGGTTTAGGGCAGTGCAGAGGTGTTCGGGCAGTGTAGGGGGTCATGCTGGGGCTGGTGTTTCAGGGTTTAGGGCAGTGCAGTGGTGTTCGGGCAGTGTAGGGGGTCATGCTGGGGCTGGTGTTTCAGGGTTTAGGGCAGTGCAGTGGTGTTCGGGCAGTGTAGGGGGTCGTGCTGGGGGTGGTGTTTCAGGGTTTAGGGTAGTGCAGTGGTGTTCGGGCAGTGTAGGGGGTCGTGCAGGGGCTGGTGTTTCAAGGTTTAGGGCAGTGCAGTGGTGTTCGGGCAGTGTAGGGGGTCGTGCTGGGGCTGGTGTTTCAGGGTTTTGGGCAGAGAAGTGGTGTTCGGGCAGTGTAGGGGGTCATGCTGGGGGTAGTGTTTCAGGGTTTAGGGCAGTGCAGTGGTGTTCGGGCAGTGTAGGGGGTCGTGCTGGGGGTGGTGTTTCAGGGTTTAGGGTGCAGTGGTGTTCGGGCAGTGTAGGGGGTCTTGCTGGGGGTGATGTTTCAGGGTTTAGGGCAGTGCAGTGGTGTTCGGGCAGTGTAGGGGTCTTGCTGGGGGTAGTGTTTCAGGGTTTAGGGCAGTGCAGTGGTGTTCGGGCAGTGTAGGGGGCGGTGCAGGGGGTGGTGTTTCAGGGTTTAGGGCAGTGCAGTGGTGTTCGGGCAGTGTAGGGGGTGGTGTTTCAGGGTTTAGGGCAGTGCAGTGGTGTTCGGGCAGTGTAGGAGGCGGTGCAGGGGGTGGTGTTTCAGGGTTTAGGGCAGTACAGTGGTGTTCGGGCATTGTAGGGGGTGGTGCTGGGGCTGGTGTTTCAGGGTTTAGGGCAGTGCAGTGGTGTTCGGGCAGTGTAGGGGTCATGCTGGGGCTGGTGTTTCAGGGTTTAGGGCAGTGCAGTGGTGTTCGGGCAGTGTAGGGGGTCATGCTGGGGCTGGTGTTTCAGGGTTTAGGGCAGTGCAGTGGTGTTCGGGCAGTGTAGGGGGTCTTGCTGGGGCTGGTGTTTCAGAGTCTAGGGCAATGCAGTGGTGTTCGGGCAGTGTAGGGGGTCGTGCTGGGGCTGGTGTTTCAGGGTTTAGGGCAGTGCAGTGGTGTTCGGGCAGTGTAGGGGGTCATGCTGGGGCTGGTGTTTCAGGGTTTTGGGCAGAGCAGTGGTGTTCGGCAGTGTAGGGGGTCGTGCTGGGGGTGGTGTTTCAGGGTTTAGGGCAGTGCAGTGGTGTTCGGGCAGTGTAGGGGGTCTTGCTGGGGGTGGTGTTTCAGGGTTTAGGGCAGTGCAGTGGTGTTCGGGCAGTGTAGGGGGTCTTGCTGGGGGTGGTGTTTCAGGGTTTAGGGCAGTGGTGTTCGGGCAGTGTACGGGGTCTTGCTGGGGGTGATGTTTCAGGGTTTAGGGCAGTGCAGTGGTGTTCGGGCAGTGTAGGGGGTCTTGCTGGGGGTAGTGTTTCAGGGTTTAGGGTGGTGCAGTGGTGTTCATGCAGTATAGGGGGTCGTGCTGGGGGTGGTGTTTCAGGGTTTAGGGCAGTGCAGTAGTGTTCGGGCAGTGTAGGGGGTCATGCAGGGGGGTGTTTCAGGGTTTAGGGCAGTGCAGTGGTGTTCTGGCAGTGTAGGGGGTCATGCTGGGGGTGGGGTTTCAGGGTTTAGGGCAGTACAGTGGTGTTCGGGCAGTGTAGGGGGTCGTGCAGGGGGTGGTGTTTCAGGGTTTAGGGCAGGGCAGTGGTGTTCGGGCAGTGTAGGGCGTCATGCTGGGGCTGGTGTTTCAGGGTTTTGGGCAGAGAAGTGGTGTTCGGGCAGTGTAGGGGGTCATGCTGGGGGTAGTGTTTCAGGGTTTAGGGTAGTGCAGTGGTGTTCGGGCAGTGTAGGGGGTCGTGCAGGGGCTGGTGTTTCAAGGTTTAGGGCAGTGCAGTGGTGTTCGGGCAGTGTAGGGGTCGTGCTGGGGCTGGTGTTTCAGGGTTTTGGGCAGAGAAGTGGTGTTCGGGCAGTGTAGGGGGTCATGCTGGGGGTAGTGTTTCAGGGTTTAGGGCAGTGCAGTGGTGTTCGGGCAGTGTAGGGGTCGTGCTGGGGGTGGTGTTTCAGGGTTTAGGTCAGTGGTGTTCGGGCAGTGTAGGGGGTCTTGCTGGGGGTGATGTTTCAGGGTTTAGGGCAGTGCAGTGGTGTTCGGGCAGTGTAGGGGGTCTTGCTGGGGGTAGTGTTTCAGGGTTTAGGGCAGTGCAGTGGTGTTCGGGCAGTGTAGGTGGCGGTGCAGGGGTGGTGTTTCAGGGTTTAGGTCAGTGCAGTGGTGTTCGGGCAGTGTAGGGGGTGGTGTTTCAGGGTTTAGGGCAGTGCAGTGGTGTTCGGGCAGTGTAGGAGGCGGTGCAGGGGGTGGTGTTTCAGGGTTTAGGGCAGTACAGTGGTGTTCGGGCATTGTAGGGGGTGGTGCTGGGGCTGGTGTTTCAGGGTTTAGGGCAGTGCAGTGGTGTTCGGGCAGTGTAGGGGGTCGTGCTGGGGCTGGTGTTTCAGGGTTTAGGGCAGTGCAGTGGTGTTCGGGCAGTGTAGGGGGTCATGCTGGGGCTGGTGTTTCAGGGTTTAGGGCAGTGCAGTGGTGTTCGGGCAGTGTAGGGGGTCTTGCTGGGGCTGGTGTTTCAGAGTCTAGGGCAATGCAGTGGTGTTCGGGCAGTGTAGGGGGTCGTGCTGGGGCTGGTGTTTCAGGGTTTAGGGCAGTGCAGTGGTGTTCGGGCAGTGTAGGGGGTCATGCTGGGGCTGGTGTTTCAGGGTTTTGGGCAGAGCAGTGGTGTTCGGCAGTGTAGGGGGTCGTGCTGGGGGTGGTGTTTCAGGGTTTAGGGCAGTGCAGTGGTGTTCGGGCAGTGTAGGGGGTCTTGCTGGGGGTGGTGTTTCAGGGTTTAGGGCAGTGCAGTGGTGTTCGGGCAGTGTAGGGGGTCTTGCTGGGGGTGGTGTTTCAGGGTTTAGGGCAGTGGTGTTCGGGCAGTGTACGGGGTCTTGCTGGGGGTGATGTTTCAGGGTTTAGGGCAGTGCAGTGGTGTTCGGGCAGTGTAGGGGTCTTGCTGGGGGTAGTGTTTCAGGGTTTAGGGTGGTGCAGTGGTGTTCATGCAGTATAGGGGGTCGTGCTGGGGGTGGTGTTTCAGGGTTTAGGGCAGTGCAGTAGTGTTCGGGCAGTGTAGGGGGTCGTGCAGGGGGGTGTTTCAGGGTTTAGGGCAGTGCAGTGGTGTTCTGGCAGTGTAGGGGGTCATGCTGGGGGTGGGGTTTCAGGGTTTAGGGCAGTACAGTGGTGTTCGGGCAGTGTAGGGGGTCGTGCAGGGGGTGGTGTTTCAGGGTTTAGGGCAGTGCAGTGGTGTTCGGGCAGTGTAGGGGGTCATGCTGGGGCTGGTGTTTCAGGGTTTAGGGCAGTGCAGTGGTGTTCGGGCAGTGTAGGGGGTCTTGCTGGGGGTGGTGTTTCAGGGTTTAGGGCAGTGGTGTTCGGGCAGTGTAGGGGGTCTTGCTGGGGGTGATGTTTCAGGGTTTAGGGCAGTGCAGTGGTGTTCGGGCAGTGTAGGGGGTCTTGCTGGGGGTAGTGTTTCAGGGTTTAGGGCAGTGCAGTGGTGTTCGTGCAGTATAGGGGGTCGCGCTGGGGCTGGTGTTTCACGGTTCAGGGCAGTGCAGTGGTGTTCAGGCAGTGTAGGGGGTCGTGCTGAGGTTGGTGTTTCACGGTTTAGGGCAGTGCAGTGGTGTTCGGGCAGTGTAGGGGGTCGTGCTGGGGCTGGTGTTTCAGGGTTTAGGGCAGTGCAGTGGTGTTCGGGCAGTGTAGGCGGTCATGCTGGGGCTGGTGTTTCAGGGTTTAGGACAGTGCAGTGGTGTTCGGCCAGTGTAGGGGGTCGTGCTGGGGCTGGTGTTTCAAGGTTTAGGGCAGTGCAGTGGTGCTCGGGCAGTGTAGGGGGTCGTGCTGGGGGTGATGTTTCAGGGTTTAGGGTAGTGCAGTGGTGTTCGGGCAGTGTAGGGGGTCGTGCAGGGGCTGGTGTTTCAAGGTTTAGGGCAGTGCAGTGGTGTTCGGGCAGTGTAGGGGGTCATGCTGGGGCTGGTGTTTCAGGGTTTTGGGCAGAGCAGTGGTGTTCGGGCAGTGTATGGGGTCATGCTGGGGGTAGTGTTTCAGGGTTTAGGGCAGTGCAGTGGTGTTCGGGCAGTGTAGGGGGTCGTGCTGGGGGTGGTGTTTCAGGGTTTAGGTCAGTGGTGATCGGGCAGTGTAGGGGGTCTTGCTGGGGGTAGTGTTTCAGGGTTTAGCGCAGTGCAGTGGTGTTCGGGCAGTGTAGGGGGTCATGCTGGGGGTGGTGTTTCAGGGTTTAGGGCAGTGCAGTGGTGTTCGGGCAGTGTAGGGGGTCGTGAAGGAGGTGGTGTTTCAGGGTTTAGGCAGTGCAGTGGTATTCGGGCAGTGTAGGGAGTCGTGCTAGGGGTAGTGTTTCAGGGTTTAGGGCAGTGCAGTGGTGTTGGGGCAGTGTAGGGGGTCATGCAGGGGCTGGTGTTTCAGGGTTTAGGGCAGTGCAGTGGTGTTCGGGCAGCGTAGGGGGTCGTGCTGGGGGTAGTGTTTTAGGGTTTAGGGTAGTGCAGTGGTGTTTGTGTAGTGTAGGGGGTCGTGCTGGGGGTAGTGTTTTACGGTTTAGGGTAGTGCAGTGGTGCTTGTGCAGTGTAGGGGGTCGTGCTGGGGGTAGTGTTTTAGGGTTTAGGGTAGTGCAGTGGTGCTTGTGTAGTGTAGGGGGTCATGTTTTAGGGTAGTGCAGTGGTGTTTGGGTAGTGTAGGGGGTCGTGCTGGTGGTAGTGTTTTAGGATTTAGGTTAGTGCAGTGGTGTTTGGGTAGTGTAGGGGGTCGTGCTGGGGGTAGTGTTTTAGGGTTTAGGATAGTGCAGTGGTGCTTGTGTAGTGTAGGGGTCGTGCTGGGGGTAGTGTTTTAGGGTTTAAGGTAGTGCAGTGGTGTTTTTGTAGTGTAGGGGGTCATGTTTTAAGATGCAATGCTCCAATACCTGACCAGTCTGCACTACATAAAACTGCAAAAAAACTAAAAATAAATAGTGTTTTGCACACTTTTGTCATTGGGCTATATGTGGGCTACATCTGGGTAATATTTGTGCTACATTTGGGCTCTTTTTTCACTGGTGGCCATCTTGGAAGACTTCTTTGTTATGAAGTTTCCTAATTTCTTCATTTACTGCAGTCTCCTCAGTAGGAAATGCTTTCAGTTTTTTACTTTGATTCCATCAAGAAGGCATTCAGATGTGTCTCACATCTGCCATAAATTCAGAATGTTAGCACTCTAGTTGCTCATTAGATCACTGGAGTAAAGCTACTGCTCACCAGGGAGTTAACTGGTGGTCTGCTGCTGGTATTGAAAGTGATTGTTTCAGTCTGCATGTCAGAATTTTCTAATGAAATAGAAGAGGATTTGAGATCTCACTTAAAACATGCCCTAATTTTTCTTTCTGCAGCACTAACCATAATTTCTATTTCAAAAAGAACCCCTCATTTTGTTCCTTTTTAAATTAAATGTTTTAAGTGTTACCGGTTTATTCCAATCAAGATGGCTTCAGGTGTGCCATACTTTTGTCATAAGTAAGGCTGTTAGCGCTCTAGTTGTTCTTTAGAACACTCTGGGAAGCTGCAGTAGAACACAAAGGCATCAACTGGCAGGCTGCTCCTGTTGAAATATAACAGGAAGATATTTGAGATCACACTTGAAATATGTCCTAATTTTTCTTTCTACAGCACTAACCATAATTTCTATGACAAAATGAACCCCATCATTTTGTTCCTTTTTAAATTAAATGTTTTAAGTGTTACCAGTTTATTCCAATCAAGATGGCTTCAGGTGTGCCATACTTTTGTCATAAGTAAGGCTGTTAGCACTCTAGTTGTTCTTTAGAACACTCTGGGAAGCTGCAGTAGAACACAAAGGCATCAACTGGCAGGCTGCTCCTGTTGAAATATAACAGGAAGATATTTGAGATCACACTTGAAACATGTCCTAATTTTTCTTTCTACAGCACTAACAATAATTTCTATGACAAAATGAACCCCATCATTTTGTTCCTTTTTAAATTAAATTGTTTAAGTGTTACCAGTTTATTCCAATCAAGATGGCTTCAGGTGTGCCATACTTTTGTCATAAGTAAGGCTGTTAGCACTCTAGTTGTTCTTTAGAACACTCTGGGAAGCTGCAGTAGAACACAAAGGAATCAACTGACAGTCTCTGCCCTTGCTGGATGTACATGTTTTACTGAGAATGTCGGACTTCATTCTCACATGAGTGAGAAAGATAATGTGAATTTACAGAAGATATGCTCTCATTTTAGCTTCTGGAGCACCTTCCAAACCTCCATGGGACAAGCATGAGAAAATAGTGTTCTCTCAAACATGATTCATGATATCCCAGCAGAAGGTTTTTCACATGGTAAAATCACCTTAGAATACACCACAATTCCTAAAATTAGTATGGTACCATCAACAAATAAATTCTAATGTAACTAAAGCCTGTTATCACCCTTTATAGTTCTCCTTTTGGTGACCCTCAAAATCTTCTATTCACTACAATGCATTTCAATGAGGTACTATCATTTATATTGGTCCCAAGATGGCTGCCAGCAATTCCAGGATGAAGTGCTGACAGCCAATCAGATCTCACGATGACATGTGTGGTTAGGCTCCGCCCAGATATATATGTGACTTTACTTTTGATTTTCTCAGGAACTACTGAACGGATTTACACCATTTAAGCAAAAGGCACGACACTGAACCAAGGGCTACCTCTTTGCCAAATTTGGTGTAATTCCGTTCAGCAGTTCGGGCTGTAGCTGCGACTAAAGGTTCCTATGGAAAAATGAATGGGGAAAACGCGTTTTGGGACCCCCCTTTTTCTCGGCCCCCGCTTGACGTATCACCCGAGACTTTCAGGATAGGAGCGGACCGGAGCGCCCCAACAAGTTGGAAACTTTCGCGAAGATTCGTCAACCGGCGCCAACGTTATTTCAAATAGAATGTCGCGGATTTCCTATGGATAATAGGTTTTAACTATAACTATCTACTGGCGACCGCCAGTAGATAATAGATATATATATATATATATATATATATATATATATGTGTACAAATCCTCCAGTCGAACAACAGAAGGCAAAGTCGCACTCAGGATATTTTTAAGAGCAAAAGTTTATTGACTGACGCGTTTCAACCTCACGGTCTTTGTCAAAGTCACTTCCTGACCCGGAAGTGGCTGTATTTAAGTGCTCATGGAAAAGGTCACAAGACAAATACATAGACATAAAGAAAAATATATATGGTAATTAAGGTCTCTTCATATAAGAAGACAGACTAACATCACGTTTTGAACAAATGTAGGTATGATACCCATTATTGTAGCTCATGATAGTTTAAACAAACTAAATTACGTGGAAACAGAACCATAATGAAATAAGCATAACAAGAAACATATGCAAAACCCACGGCAATGGTATATGGCAATCAAATAATGATTTACAAAAAGGCCTCACTGCGCAAGTGCGCAAACAAGTAAAACATTTCATGAGGCTGAAAGGCACATAGTGGCCAAGAAAACCACTGCACCCATATTTAACCTAATACAAGGCCTGCCAGATCCCATTCGACAAGTACAGAAAAAGTAAAAAAGCAACAAGGTAACAAAAACTAAAGCATATAACTAAATGAAAACACAAGAAAAAGAGTACTATTAAAACCCACCCTAGGTGCTATACAAGAGAAAAACGGAATGGGAGAAACCATAAATTCAAGGAGCCGCTTGAAAAAATATAAATTACAGTGCGACAATAACGCTGAAACGGAGATTTGAATTCCTCAAATAGGAAAATGATAGAGGAACAGATAATTCTAGGAGGAAAAATTGAACAAGGCCAAAAAATTAGCAAAAAATAATAAAGGAAAGGGGAATGAAGCCCTTCAGGCACCCTACGTTGAAAAACAAAAATAAATAAAAATAAAATGAGATCAAATGAAATTAAGATTAATTTTAACATTAAAACCCAGGAGAGGAGAAAGAAGATAGCAATATATACAGTGTCCTAAGGGTATTTAGGGGGCACCAATTGTATATAGTATCTTTTCTAGCCTAAATGGACATGAAGGTCTTCCTCACAATTGAGGCCTCCGGGGGTCTTGCTTTGCAGGCGAATGATATACTCCGATTCCAGGCGCCTGAGATTTCTTTCACGGTCACCTCCTCTGGGATGTACTGGGACCCTGTCAATTCCAAAATAAGAAAGTTTAGAGGAGACATCAACTGTCCCACCATGTTCCAACATGCAATGCTTGGCTACAGTATAAGTCAGATCCCTGTTCCTCACTGCGCGCAAGTGCTCAAGGATACGCTTTTTAACAGGAAAGATGGTGCTGCCGACATAGCGCAGGCCACAAATACAGACAATGACATACACCACAAATTCGGTGTTGCAGTTTATAAATGACAAGATTTTCTCATCCCTGCCCACTGGCAAAGGGTAGCTTTTCACATTGCGGCTGTTACTACAGGCCTTACACCGGCCACATTTATAAAAACCGGGGAGTTCCTTAAGCCATGAACCCGAGCCAATGCTCCTATGTGTAAGATGACTATGTACCAGGGTATCTTGTAGGGATTTAGACTTGCGATAGGTGATGTGTGGCTTGGGACTAACCAATCTACCAATAACCACATCCTGCCTGACCAAATGCCAGTGCTTGTTAACTATCCTGTGTAGGGCTTGTGATGCATTCGAGAAGGTGGTGATAAGTCTTACTTCCTGAGCTCTTTTGTTAGTGGTCTTAGGGACCAACAAACTGTTTCTGTCCCTCCCTGCAGCTTTTTCAGTAGCTATTTTAATGGTTTGACCTGAGTAGCCTCGTGATTTAAAACGGCTAAACATATTCAAACTTTCCCTAGTATAGGCTTCAGCAGAACTGCAATTGCGTTTAGCGCGGAGCAACTCTCCATAAGGGATGCTTCTCTTGAGTGCATCCGGGTGATGACTACGTGCATGTAGCACGCTATTCCCTGCTGTAGCCTTTCTAAACAAGCTTGTATGTATGCAGTCATCCCTTACCTCAACCTGAACATCCAAAAATTCAATGGTGGTAGCATGTATTTTACTAGTAAAACTTAAGTTGAGCTCATTGATGGACAAACCTGCAATAAAATCATGAAGCAAATCCTGTGAACCATCCCAAATCAGAAAAATATCGTCAATGTAGCGGGTCCACAGGATCACATTATCCATAAAACACTCATTGCCTGGATGCCAAAGGTGCTCCGCCTCCCACCACCCCATGAAGATACAGGCATAACTGGAGGCGAAGCAGCTTCCCATCGCCGTCCCAGTATATTGCCTATACCATGTATCTTCAAAAAGGAAACAATTGTTGTGAAGGCAAAAGCTTAACATATCCAACAGTAAGGTAGTGTGATCAAACATGGAGAGTGGTCTATCTCTAAAAAGTATTTACAAGCTTTCAGGCCCAAGTCATGCTCGATACAAGTATAAAGAGACACCACATCAATCGTAGCAAATACATATGAATCTTTCCATGGAATACCCTGCGTTTTAGATAGAAAATCCATGGTATCCCTGCAATATGATGGCAAATTAAACACATATTTACAGAGGAAATAGTCAAGGTAGATGGAAGAGTTTTCAAGTAAGCTCTGGTTGGCGGCAATGATGGGTCTGCCCGGAGGTTCAGTTAGACTTTTATGAACTTTAGGGAGCATATAAAAGACAGGGACCATAGGCTTCTTAATCATAAGGAACAGGAACTCATTACGTCTCAGAGTTCCTTGTCCATGCCATTTCTCAAGTAATAGATGGTATTGAGTAATAGTCCTGGAGTATTCCGTCTGGTTAGACCTCAGGTAACTCCCTGAGTACTCCAACTGTCGTCTTGCTTCTGCTTTGTATTTACCAAGATCCCAAAGAACAACATTAAATATATGTCGCCAGTAGATAGTTATAGTTAGGACCTATTTTCCATAGGAAATCCGCGACATTCTATTTGAAATAACTCTTGCGTCGGTTGACGAATCTTCGCGAAATTTTCAAACTTTATGGCCAGCTCCGGTCCGCTCCTACCCTGAAAGTCTCAGGGTGATTCGTCAAGCGGGGGCCGAGAAAAAAGGGGGGTCCCAAAACGTGTTTTCCCCATTCATTTTCCCATAGGAAACTTTAGACACGGCTACAGCCCGAACTGCTGAACGGAATTACACCAAATTTGGCAAAGAGGCAGTTCTTGGTTCAGAAAGAACCCTTTTTGTTAAATGGTGTAAATCCGTTCAGTAGTTCCTGTGAAAATCAAAATGAAAATCACATATATATCTATGGCCGCGTCGGATTGGCGCACCCTCCCGATCACGAGCTGCATGCTAATTGGCTGTCAACACTCCAAATCAGGAAGTGTTGGCAGCCATTTTGTCCCTCGGTAGAACCGAGGGACAGAAACAAGTGCGCAAAACGCACAAAGGGGGCAGGGTAGAAACACCCTGACCCCCTAGGTCTGCTCAGGGGATCCCACAAGGACCCCCTGGGCAGAAAAAAGCATTTTTTTTTTTTAAATCGGCAGGATGCGCTCAGGGTGCGCGGATCCTGCCGGCAAAAATCAATCGGAGCGCGGTCTCCGCGCTTCGATGCAAATTTGCCCCCGGGTGGCCCAAGTCCCGGGGGCATACGGGGGTGAGTTTATTGTTTATATGGGGGCCTCTAAGGCCCCAAGCCCCGGGGACTGCCACCCCGGGGCTTAATAAAAATGGTGCGGGAGGGCTTTCCTGCCCTCCCGCAGCCCCGGGACCGCCACCCCCGGGGCTTCTTTTTTAAATTATAAATAATGTGTGGGGGGCTCCAGCCCCCACACGCCCGAGGACCACCACCTCCCCGGGGCACATAGAAAATAAATGTGGGGGTCCGTTACGGACCCCCAGAGCCCCGGGACCACCACCTCCCCAGGGCTGTGCAATTCAAGGGAGGGGGGCCGCGCGGCCCCTCCTGGAGCCTGTAGTGGCCCTGGGGACCACCACCCCCAGGGCCGGCTCCTGCAGTGTCCCGGGGTGCCTACCCCCGGGACACTGTACTTGCTATGACAGGACGGGAGCCTCGCGGCTCCGTCCTGTCATAGCAAACTGCTTTGGATATTGGAAGAGAGAGCAGGAAACCTGCTCTCGCTTCCAATATCCAAAGCAAATTGCTTTTCCACACGGGGAGCTGCATGTTAGCAGCTCCCCATGTGGAAAAGCAATGCCAGCTCCCAAGGGACGCGGGAGCCGGCGGGACTGTGGGGGATTGGGGACCCCCACAGTCCCCAATGGAGAGGGCCAGCCCCGGGGGATGGGGTCCCCGGGGCAAGTAGTGGCCCGGGAGGGGGGCCACCCCCCCAAAAGAAAAAAAAAATTGAAAAAAAAAGGAAAGGCCGGCCCCGGGGGATGGGGACCCCGGGGCCTTAAATGGCCTGAGGAGGGGGGCCACGCAGCCCCCCTCCAAATATTTAAAAATTAAAAAAAGAGGGCATGCCCCGGGGGGATGGGGTCCCCAGGGCCAATATAGGCCCAGGGAAGGGGGGCCACGCGGCCCCCTTCCCGTTTTATTTTAATTTTTAAAAAAAATGAAAATCCTCATGCCCCGGGGGATGGGGTCCCCGGGGCAAAAAGAGCCCAAGGGAAGGGGGGCCACGCAGCCCCTCTCCCATACAAAAAAAAAACAACAAAAAAACGGCATCGTGCCAGAGGCCCCACCCCCACCCTGCAGCAGTCTGCAAACGCGTCCCCTGGCGCGTTTGCAGATGGGGAACGATTTCCCCTTGAATACTGGGGGTCCCTGGGGGCCAACTAGCCCACCAGGAACCTCCAGTATGCGCCAGGGGGCTGCGTTGCAGAGAGGTGTACAGAGGCCACGCCCCTTTTTACACCTCTCTGCAACGCAGCTCTGTGGCGCTTTTTGGAGGTACATGGTGGGCTAGTTGGACTCCAGGGACCCTCAGGATTCAAGGGACTTAATCCCCCAACTTAAAATGCACCACGAGGCGCGTTTGCACAGTGGTGAAGGGAGGGGCGGGGCTTCAGGTGACATGTGTGCAAACAGGCCCCGTGGCGCATTTTAAGATGGGGAATTAAATCCTCTTCAATCCTGAGGGTCCCTGGGGCCAACTAGCCCACCAGGTACCTCCAGTAAGCGACACGGAGCTGCGTTGCAGAGTGTTGTAAAAAGGGCGTGGCCTCTGTACACCTCTCTGCAACGCAGCCACCTGGAGCATACTGGAGGTTCCTGGTGGGCTAGTTGGCCCCTAGGGACCCTCAGTATTGAGGAGGAATTAATTCTCCAACTTAAAATGCGCCACAGGGCGTGTTTGCAGACATGTCACCTCAGGCCCCACCCCCTTCCTTCACCATTGTGCAAATATTCCTCTAAAATCAACCGAACTACGAATTCCGATTTACTCACCTGTTATCAGGAGAGACCTCAGTGCTGCATCTTTGAGCCCAGTACTGATCCTGAAAAGTAATTTTAACCGTACTTACCAGTAACTTGAATTTCCTTCCATAGGCTAACATTGACTGGTTTCACTTGGAGATTCTTCTAAGTGTGGAGTTTTGGAACTTTATAATATTCCTCTAAAATCAGCCGAACTACGAATTCCGATTTACTCACCTGTTATCAGGAGAGAACCCAGTGCTGCATCTTTTAGCCCAGCGCTGACCCTGAAAAGTAATTCTAACCGTACTTACCAGTAACTTGAATTTCCTTCCATAGGCTAACATTGACTGGTTTCACTTGGAAATTCTTCTAAGTGTGGAGTTTTGGAACTTTATAATATTCCTCTAAAATCAGCCGAACTACGAATTCCGATTTACTCACCTGTTATCAAAAGAGAACCCAGTGCTGCATCTTTTAGCCCAGCACTGACCTTGAGAAGTAATTCTAACCGTACTTACCAGTAACTTGAATTTCCTTCCATAGGCTAACATTGACTGGTTTCACTTGGAAATTCTTCTACGTGTGGAGTTTTGGAACTTTATAATATTCCTCTAAAATCAGCCGAACTACGAATTCCGATTTACTCACCTGTTATCAGGAGAGAACCCAGTGCTGCATCTTTTAGCCCAGCACTGACCTTGAAAAGTAATTGTAACCGTACTTACCAGTAACTTGAATTTCCTTCCATAGGTTAACATTGAGTGGTTTCACTTGGAAATTCTTCTAAGTGTGGAGTTTTGGAACTTTATAATATTCGTCTAAAATCAGCCGAACTACGAATTCCGATTTACTCACCTGTTATCAGGAGAGAACCCAGTGCTGCATCTTTTAGCCCAGCACTGACCCTGAAAAAGTAATTCTAACCGTACTTACCAGTAACTTGAATTTCCTTCCATAGGCTAACATTGACTGGTTTCACTTGGAAATTCTTCTAAGTGTGGAGTTTTGGAACTTTATAATATTCCTCTAAAATCAGCCGAACTACGAATTCCGATTTACTCACCTGTTATCAGGAGAGAACCCAGTGCTGCATCTTTTAGCCCAGCACTGACCCTGAAAAGTAATTCTAACCGTACTTACCAGTAACTTGTATTTCCTTCCATAGGAATCCATTGTCTGGTTTTCAGCAGAAAAGTTTCAAAGTGTCGATTTTCACAAACTACAAATATTCCTTAAAAATCGCCTGTATGACTTAAACGCATTCTTTCAACTGTTTACAGGAGATGCACCAGTGCTGGATCCAGGATCCACCACTGAGTAAGAAAAAAGTAACGATAACACTACTTACCTGCTAAGTGAATTTCCTCCCATAGGATAACATTGGTGATTCTATGTGAAAAAGTTTCAAGTGTCAACTTTTAAAATACGATAATATTCCTTAAAAATCACTACTGTAACCAAAACGCTTTTACTCAACTGTTTACAGGAGATGTCCCAGGACTGAATCTAGGATCCAGTCCTGTGGTGAGAAAAGTAATCTATAAAGTAACTAATTGCATTTAACTAGAAATTCACATTGAGCTCAATGTTGCATTGTGTTTGAAATTGTGTTGCCCATTGCAACAACTGTAACTACTGTACTTAAAAGTCTATTGCCTATTTGCAGAGTATTTAAACTAAAGTAATTCATTCTGAGAAAGTATATTTTGTAATGATAATGTATAATGTAATTACAATGTAATTTAAAAATAAAATATCTAAAAATAAATAGTTGAAAAAAATGTTGTAAATCAGTATCAAAAAAATAAATATAACAATTAATACAATTAAAAAATTGTCATTTACAAAACATTTGAAATTCACTGAAAAAAACCATAGGTTTCAGGCACGTTATAGTTAGAAATTAGCATTTAAAAACCTTACAAATTCACTGAAAAAACCATAGGTTTCAGGCACGTAATAGTTAGAAATTAGCATTTAAAAAACCTTTGAAATTCACTGAAAAACCATAGGTTTTAGGGACAGTTATAGTTAGTTGGACATTGCACTCGTACAAAACCCGTGAAATTCCCCCGTTATAGTTAGTTCAGCTAACTATAACTCGCGCCCGCAATTCACTGCTGATGACGTCACATATTACATCACTCATGACATGGTCAGTGACATCACTGATGACATCACTGATGACATCTCAAATGACATCACTGATGACATCATCCATGTGATAATTTCGTGCATCTTCTCACACCCTAATATAACTTTTGATACACCCACTCTTATTTACAGACTGCCATTCGCAAAACCATACACACTCCAATACCAATAACTATATACCCACTCACTGATTCTTAGGTCTACACACACACATCTACTCACTCACCCGTCCAGTCACTCATACTTACAGTCACTCAGTACAGGACTATCATAACCACTCATACACCTATATAAACACTCACACACCTCCACTCATCCATAGAGGTACTCACACACCTAGTCAGTCATGCAAAAAATTAATCACACACCTATTTACTCACCTATAGAGTTATACACACACCAGCTCACTTAGTCATACAAATACTAGCACATTCTTACGCTCTTATACAATAACTGATACAAGCACACACGCATCCATACAGCCACTCTCACAATCACACACTCTCACTTATAGCCTTTTAAATACTCTAACACACATATATACTGCCTTTTACATATGTAGTTACTCGCACATGTACCACTGAGATATACATTCACTCACTAACACACCCATACACACACTCACCCACCCAAGCAGTCCATCACAGACGCACTCTTCAAATCATGCACCCAGTGAATCACCCACTCACACATCTATGTACAGAGTCGCACACACCTCACCCACACAAACACTCAGGCACCCATACAGATACTCAGACAACGAATTAATAACTCATATAGACACTCATGTAGCTATTCACAAACCCATGCAGCCACTTACACAGCAACAGACAGACGGATACAGACATTCACCCAGTTTAGTCACTAACCCATGCATTCAGTAAGATACGTTTAATCACTCACTTATACAGTTAGTCACGCACCTACTAAATCATCCATACAGACACTTATACACCCACTCATTCTTCAATACGCCTTTCCCTATATACATTAAAAATATTTCAACTTTACAGAAACACAGTCACTAGATGATGTCATCAGTGATGTCATTTGAGATGTCATCAGTGATGTCATCAGTGATGTCACTGACCATGTCATGAGTGATGTAATATGTGACGTCATCAGCAGTGAATTGCGGGCGCAAGTTATAGTTAGCTGAACTAACTATAACGGGGAATTTCACGGGTTTTGTACTGAGTGCAATGTCCAACTAACTATAACTGTCCCTAAAACCTATGGTTTTTTCAGTGAATATATATATATATATATATATTACAGCTCATATAGACAAAGCCACTGCCAACTTCTTGGATATAACGGTATACATTAAAGAAGATAAAATTGAAACATGCCTATACAGGAAACCTACAGCTGGAAACACTTTATTACACGCAACCAGTTTCCACCCGCAGCATACCATCACAAGCCTACCATATGGGGAGTTCTTACGTATTCGTAGGGCCTGTAGTTCCAATGAAGATTTAATTTACCATCAACAAGCTGCTAAGCTAAGGTTCTTGGAAAGGGGGTACAAACCTAAAAGTTTGGATTTAGCGATTAGGAAGGCCAATATGAAAGACAGGCAGACCATATTGAAAGGCAATAACAGAGAAACCTCTATAGTAGAGGTTCTGGATGATTCTGTATCTGAGATAGTTCCAGCCAATAACTCTGAACCTGAACAGTGTAGGCTTATCACCACCTATAGTAAGCAGGCCAACGCCATTAAATCCATTATCAATGCACAGTGGCCGATTGTCCTTACAGACACTACACTGAAACAAATATTGCCTGACAAACCTAACCTGACATTTAGGAAAGCTTACTCCATGCATAATGACCTGGTAAAAACTAGCCTCGAATGTGACATCAAAACTAGCTGGCTATCACCGAAAAAAGGCTTTTTCAAATGCAGCACGTGCCGTGCTTGTAAATTTGGAGTAAACACCACCTCTTATCACACGGCCTTCATTGATAAACCCATAAAACTAAAAGTGCATTATACATGTAGAACAGACTACGCTGTCTATGTTTTACAATGCGGGTGTGGGTTACGATATGTAGGCAGCACAAAACTACAGGTTCATGTACGTATATTACAGCATCTACGTGCAATTGTTAACTCAGACCCAGTATATCCAGTGGCACGACACTTCAAACTGGAACACAATAACAATCTCAATAGTTTCCAGTATTTTGTGATCGACACTGTACCTACCAACAAAAGAGGGGGGAGTAGAGAGAAAAAACGGAGGCAACTCGAATCTAGATATATAGTTGAGCTCGATACCAAACACCCTCAGGGTCTGAATCTTGGAGAAGACTTGCATAACTACCTGTAGTTACTACTGCCAATAGGCTGCACTTACATACACTTAACAATGGCGTTTCGCATAGAATTTCTATGCCGCTCTACTAGTTACAATATTAGGATGCAGTACATGAAGTCAGAAAGTTTTCTTAGCTAGTCACATCAACACCTATGCACTTTTGAGCAAGGGGCTCCTTGCTTTCTGTACAAACGAGACTTGTAACATAGTTTTTAATCGCACTAAGTATCAATCATTTCTTCCAGTGTATCAAATGCCATTTCGTATGCTGTTTTTAATATTGCACTTTTGACACTTTTTAGCACTGTTTTGCACTAAATTCTGCACATAGGCACTGCACTTTATTATGGACATTCGTTCGTAACCAGAATGATTCCTGATTATGACAACATCTATGTTTACATTGCAGTATTTGCACAGGTCTAGTTCATGATTTTAGTATTGAGAGATAACAAAGGGAATACGTACAAAATAAAAAAAATAAAAAATGGGGTTTTTAAATGTTCCAGATGGTGCTGCTTTTATCTACTATTTTAGCATATGATAAGATTGCATTTGCGCATTGTAAATTTATATATTTTTTCATATATGCTATTAGTTTGTAGAATTATCATCACATCATACTTTTGTTGATAAATGTTATATAGCTACCATGGATTATGCAATATCAACCTGACATCTCTAAGTTGATCCCTCGAAACAAGCAAGTTATACTATTATCATAGTATGTTGTCTATTTCCATAGTGCGGGTGCCTAGTTGTCATGTGATCAATCGGCAACCAATAAATGTTAGATGAGCACGTAACGCAGATTTGTGACCAAGGCCACTGCGTTGGCCGAAACGCATCTGTTTGACTTTGCACCGAACTGAGAATAAAGCCCTTCACTGGGCACCAAGCTTACTAAGTTGTCCGTATCTCTGTGTGTGCATAACTGCATGTTGGAGTTGTAATTGGATATATATATATATCTATAGATACACATACCCCAACCTTATATTGTGTTATCTCATGGACACAAGCATTGATGAATCCAGGAAAGAATTCCCCTCAAAAGCATGCTCTCAGTCTCTTTCCCTCCCTCTCTTCCCTTCTCCCTAACTTTCTCTGTCCACCCTCATGTCATTTTTCTCCTCCATCAGACACTGAGCACTGCAGTGGTTCAGTCTTAAGCACTCTGTTTCTCTCCCCTTCCCACTTTTCTCTCCCCCTTCCCTACCTTTCACTCTCCCCCTGCCACCTTTCTTCCACTGCTCAGCATTCTACCACTGTTTGTTACTATTGGCTTTGCCAATCCTTTTAAAATTGTGCCAGCATTGGCAAAGGCAATAGCATTGGCTGACCATCTAGGAATAGTGTTTTTATGCTTCCAGAATGGCTGCCAAGATACAACATGAAACAACTTGCCATGACGCAAAGCAGTGACAATTGTAGAAGTGTCATATTTGTTAAGGTTCCAAGAAGGCTGCCATCTTGCATGACACAAAGTAGCTGCAATCTTGAAAGTATAAATAATGCACTCCAAATGGCTTAATTCACAGTATGACATCAGTTATGTAATCAGTATTGTAATTTGAGATGCCATCAGCTATTTCATTATGGATGTCATGGGTGATCTAATATGGGAGGCCATAAGCAGTGCACGGCGGGGGCACAAGTTACATTTATTTCACTGAACCAAAACTTGTGAATTTCAGTGTATTTTGGCTTCTTCACGTTCCTTTTAAACCCATTTCAACAACCTTACTATAACATCAATATAAACTTGGTTTCTTTCAGTGAATTTCTGAGGATTATTTTAATGAATGGGTAAATCATATTACCATAACTAACTAAAATGTCTCTTTATCTTTTGTTTGTTTTTTAGTACATAGCTGTTTCTTTTAATCATATTCAGCCAACACTCTAACTGCACTTGGCCTTTGGCCAGGTGCAGTGAGGAGCTGTCTCAGACTCACTCCGCAGATGGGTAACCCACAGCAGCCTGGGCTCAATGGTCAGCTTGTTTCCACTACACACCTATCACCTGCTGTCCATTCTCCGTCTGCGTGCCCTGCACTCTCCCACCTACCCTTCATGGTTAGCTGGCTGCTTTTGCCCCCTCCCACCTGCCCTGTATTCTCTGAGTCCATGCTCCTGCCCCTTCCTCTTGCTCTCTGTGGTCAACTGTGCTCTCCCTGATCATGCTGACATGCCCTCCATGGTCCAACTTCTGTCCATGCCCGTTACCCCTCCCCTCTTGCTTGCCGTTCTATGTATGTACTCTTGACCCCTCCCTCCTGCCTTCTGTGGTCCATTGTGCTTCCCTACCTATCCCAGCCTGCCCTCCAAGTTCAGCTTGCTGCCCTTGCCCAAGCCGGACTCCCATTCATGGTAAGCTTGTTGCTTCAGTCCTATACCCATTCCTTCTACCCTCTGTTCTCCTTGTAAGTCTAGGTCAGCTAGCTCCTCCCTGCCCTCCTGCTTTGTGCCCTCTCTTGTCCATGTTCATGCCTGTGCACCCTCCCTCCTGCCCTCTGCCATCTGTTGTACTGCCATTGCCCCTCCTGCCTGCTTGTCCTCATTTTTATCTTTCTAGAGCACTAACCAATATTTCTGTGAATAACTAATTTTGTTAATTACTAAAGGAAATGCTTTAGGTTTTGCAGATTTGAATCCATCAAGATAACTTCATGTGTGCCACATTTTTGTCATAATGCTATATGTTAGTACTTTACCTGTTAATTAGAGCACTGACGAAAGCTACTGTAGCATATTTGGGAGTTAACTGATGGACTGCTGCTGGTGTTGAAAGTACATGTTTCAGTCTGCATGTCAGAAGGTTTACTTAGCATAGGTGCCAAGTTACAGATTGCTTATGTATAACATTACTATGGTTTTATGTGTGATATTCCATACTTTATGTGCGACACGGTGTGAAACTTAATTGCAATTAAAACCATGCAAAACAATTCCTGTAAAGATACGTTTCAGAAATGTCCCCACTTGGTCCTGTATGAAGCTTTAGAAGTAAGTGCTACTTTTTCTTCAAATGTACTTGCACTGAGTTAGTGCGTCTCACTGGTGGCATAATGCCATTGAATTTAAAGTTACCTGTTGCTGCAGAGAAGGGCCACCCACCATCACTCTTGTAAAACATAGCATACTGTCCCAAGGTTTAACCATGACAGCTTTAGATTTTTCCTTGACCCCTTATTATCTCTCCTGGCTGCAGTCTCTGGTAGCAGTTAAATGCTGAGTTTCAGTCTTTCTAAGTGCACTGCTGAATAGCTTTTCCCACTTGTGACACAAAAAGAATGACTGCTGCTAACAGCAGAGTAATTCTCCAAATTGCATGACACACAGTCCCAGTGCGGGAATTTAACTTACATATTTTAGTCCTACGTGCATTAGTTATTGCATCTGTAAGGTTAACAGCAAATAGGAGGTTTTTTAAATTACTGCACTGCGCCTCAGTATTCCTTGATCTATTACACATACACTACAATACCGCACTGTTCAACCAGCATGGTCTCATAACGTTGCTATACCTAAATGAGTTCACACTGCATAATTTACCTCTGCCCTGTAACTGCAGACTCCTTCACAGTACCCTGTAAAATTACACCTATCCCTCTAACAGTACGCATGACACACACACCACAATAACTACTGTTAATCACAGTGCAGCATACACACTGCCTGTATCCAACTGCACTATCCATGCGGCACTGTACCCACAACAATATGGGAACTGCGGTAAAACAAAGCAAACCGTTATCTGGTATAATGTACGACCCAATCTACTACAAACACATTTTTCATTTAGTATGTGCAGACTGGAAAAGAAAACTTTCTAGTTTGAGCATTAACCTTGGTTTTCAAAGTAGAAATACTGCACCATCACATATGGAAAACACTTGTGCATATCGGTACAACATCCTCTCCCTCACATCTGTGCCACTTTTCAAAAAAACCCTCAGTCTGAACCACAGCAAGAAGTCTGGGGGAGGCATATTAGTAAACAAGCCCCTGCTGATCAAACAGGAAGCCTCCCTCCTCCCCAAGAAAACAGAAGGACACCTAAGGAGAGACTCAACCATAGGGAGGTGAGTGGACCCTACGTGCAGTAGCTGGAAGTTGCGCCACCAGTCTTTCAGGCCAGAGAACAACACTGACACCCCATCCCCAGATCACCTGCCACCGGTGTCCTCCACTCGGGCATTGCTGGGCCTGCATACAAAAGTCCCCTGAGGTCCTCTCCTTGCCCTGCAGTGGCTGGGGGTCTGTTGCTCCGCATGAACTGAGGCACCATCCCTACTCGTTCGTTCGTTCAATTAACTTTATTCGACCTTAACCATTAAGATCATAAAAGTGTGATAAATCATACATACAATCAATAATATATCTCATTTCCACAGCATAATAATCAATTATTACAAATAAAACCAAGATAAAAAAGTTAAGTTAAAAATGCAATGTTAAAAACATGTAAATTCATTTAAAATGTAAAAGATACATACTAAACAGTGCCATCATCAGTTAAGGTGCAAGCTATGGGCTAATCGATCTCCGATTTACTAGGGCCAGACATAGATAGGACGCAAGGGAAAAACATACATAGGGATCAGGTAACATTTGGAGGAAGAACAGAGCTGGACGACATTGGGCAAATTTGTGTTTCTGAAATATTTGGCAAATATACTTTTTGCGCTCAACAGTATAAAACTTACAGAAGAATATAAAATGAAGATTGGACTGAAGGGAGGTACCATCGCATGGACATACTGGCAATTCATTGATTGAGTACACTCCCGAGGGAAAGCCCAACATACAAGGGATGAGATTTAATCTAAAACGTACTAATACATATCGGTGACGAATGTTGGTCACAGCAGTCAAGTATGAGTTTGGGCCCTCAGGGACAGAAGGCAGTCCCAAGTATAATGCTACCATGGTTTTGTTACAATTAGAAGCATATCTCTTATTTTCCCTGAAAATTTGGAAGCGAGATTTGATTCCTGCTTTAGGGATTTTCTGGCAATTAGGAGGTTCATTAAATAATGCTTCAAGGCCCAGACTTACTAATGTTTCTCTTACATATTTGAGCCAGGGGACCTTGTGGGCCTGTTCACAATCAAGGCCAATCCTTAATGATGTTTTGGGCTAGGCCCACCATATCCCTTTGCCAGATTGAATGCCATAATAAAACTGGTGCAAGTGAAATGACATCTGTAATATATGGTGCATTCAATTCATGATGCATTATATAGCTCGAGCAGCTATTAGGTAGGGATAATAATTTTTTTAAGAAACAGTCTTCTAATCGTTGTAGGTAATCAGCCTTCGAGGTTCCCCAGATTCCAGCTCCATATGTCGCATAAGAAATGGCCTTAGCACAATAGATCTTTTTAATTGGCTCTAATGGCTTACTGCCCAATTTTTTTATGAAGGAGAACATAGCCACAGTACACTTCTCTAGGGCGTTGCATCTATTTGTTATCATATTTGCCCATGTTCCCCTACTATTAAAAAATACACCCAAGGATGAAAAGGACTTAGTTATTTCAACTTTCCGTGCCGCAATATAAAATGAGGTATTTTTTTATGGGTTGCTTTCCCACAATTAAAATAATTTTTTTTGACTCATTCACCTTTAAATGCAAGGAGGCCATATAAGATACATAATTATCGATCAGCATTTGAAGGGCTATGCCAGTCCTTACAATTAATATGGCGTCATCGAGCAAGATGGAGATCCGTTTTTTATTTATCATGGGGACGTCAATTGCGGGTTGATCCACTGCTGCTTCAACGCCATTAGTATACAGGGAAAACAGAAAGGGGGCTAACACGCCCCCCTGCCTGACACCCCTAAGAATAGGGAATGATCTAGTGCATTCACCCTGGCTACCATACCTAACGCAGGCAGTACATTGAGAGGATAATTGACGGATGAAAAGTATTATATTATCATCAACCCCCATGTCTTTCAAGATAATCCACAGTTTGCTGTGGAAAACAGAGTCGAAAGCTGCCGAGAGGTCCATAAATCCCATATAGATGGTTCCTTATTTAGTTTGGGTGTATTTAGCTGCAATTAGATTCAAGTTTAGGCACTGATCCAAAGTGCCCATCCCTTTCTTAAAACCACACTGCACCGGTATTAAAATATTTTTTTCAGTCGCCCATTCTTCTTATCTATTTAAAAGCAGGCTGACCCATTAGTTTTAAGGTTCCATCCAAAAGTGAGATGGGTCTAGAATTCTTTGCAGTGACTTGTCCCCTTTTTTATGGATTGACACAATGGTAGTCATTTTCCATGATGCAGGAGGGCCAGCAATAGTAATTGCGTTAAACACATTTGTTAAAAGCGGGACCCAGAGCTTTGGGATAGCAAAAAAGAAGTCAACTGGGACCTCATCCGGGCCTGGGGCTTTAGAGCCACTGCATTGCTTAAGGCTACATTTCACTTCTGCTATAGAGAAGCCAATGGGGGTACATACATCCATTTTCAAAGTAGAAATACTGCACCATCACATATGGAAAACACTTGTGCATATCGGTACAACATCCTCTCCCTCACATCTGTGCCACTTTTCGAAAAAACCCTCAGTCTGAAACACAGCAGGAAGTCTGGGTTAGGCATATTAGTAAACAAGCCCCTGCTGATGAAACAGGAAGCCTTCCTCCTCCCCAAGAAAACAGAAGGACACCTAAGGAGAGACTCAACCATAGGGAGGTGAGTGGACCCTACGTGCAGTAGCTGGAAGTCGCGCCACAAGTCTTTCAGGCCAGAAAACAACACTGACACCCCATCCCCAGATCACCTGCCACCGGTGTCCTCCACTCGGGCATTGCTGGGCCTGCATACTCAAGTCCCCTGTGGTCCTCTCCTCGCCCTGCGGTGGCTGGGGGTCTGTTGCTCCGCATGGACTGAGGCACCATCCCTACTCACTCTCTACCTGCAGCGGGCACACTTTACCACAAAGTTTTGCCAACCACGAAATCTCAGTGCTTCATCCCATGCTCGGTGCCCCTTAAACCCTACCACTCTGTTCTCTCCCAATCTGCCAAAGACCCACTCAAATCAAGAGACTTCCTGCCACTAACAATCCAGCTTTTAAGCCTTTGCCCTCTCCAAGCTACTCATCGCTCCCTCTGCCTGCCAGTTTCTTGCCTCTCTCTTCGTGATCACCTTTGCCACTCTAGTCGCCCTATGTATCCTCATTGATCCGCATTCCATGCTTTTCCCCTCTTCACTTTCCTCAGCCCCAAACACAAAGGATCTTAATGAACAGCACACGTTTTATATGCATAGGATGTAGGAGGAGAAGTTTTAGAGAAATTACATTCAGCCCAGGTTCACACCAACTTCATCTCATTTCTTTTTTTTTTTTGTTTTGGGTACAGATTCGTTGCATAGATGATCCCTGTAATGAAACAGTGGGGCATATTCTCAAGGACTTATTGCCGATTCATCGGCACATTAGCGCCGCAAAAGTGGCGATAGACTTATCTCCTCATTCACAAGCTGGTGCAAACTGCCGACATCGCCAGTTTTCCCGCGATAGCTGCCGCAAAACACATCGCCACGGATGAGAGCAACAATTAACGCTAATGACATGCAGAGTAGGCGTTCCCGTGCAAAAACAGACAAAAACACCACTTCGCGATATTCTCAACGACCCGCCACATCTGCGATGCCGGACAAAAACAGGCGATAAGGCGCGTTAGCAGCAGGGACTTAACACCTGCTCATTACTGGTCTTAAGTAGGACGAAAACCTGCAGTACAGAGGGAGCCCAGGCCAGAGCCACATCTGAAGACCAACAGATGCCATGGAGCTACTAATCATGCAGCTTGGAGACCCAAGAGGGCCACAACACCCACCGCCACCACCACCAGGACCACCCTCCCCGGACCACCACCGAGGCAGCGCAGAACAAGACAGCGGACCTTCCAAAAACGCATCCGCCTCACAGACTTAACGCCAGAGGATGTCATTGCCCACTACAGGCTCAAAAGGACAACCATCCTCCGCATCATGACCCACATTGCCCACAGGCTGATGGCACCAACACAGCGGACAACCAACATCCCTCCGCAGACAAAGCTGCTGGCTGTGCTGCACCTGTTGGCCTCTGGTACCTTCCAACCAACAACTGCCAGAGTCGGAGGAGTCTCACAGCCAGCCCTATCAAAGGCCATCACACCTGTCCTGGATGCCATCATCAGTTTCATACCCCAGCACCTTCACTTCCCCCACACTGCTCAGGAACAGCTGGAGACCAAGCAAGGCTTCTACGCCATAGCCGGATACCCGCACGTGTTGGGGGCAATCGACTGCACACATGTCCTACTTGTGCCCCCTGCCGACACTGCACACAATTACCGCAACAGGAAGCACACGCATTCCATCAATGTGCAGGCAATAGTGGACCACCGGGAACTCTTCACCAATGTCGTTGTCAACTACCCAGGCAGTGTGCATGACTCATACATCTTCTGACAGTCCATCATCAACCAGCGCTTCCAGGATGGCACCTACGGAAATGGACTGCTCGTTGGTAAGTACCAACAGAACACACCACACACCTCAATTCCACAATCACACAACGCGCAACTGTGGGAATGGACACGTAACAAAATCACATCCAACATGCCAAACAACATGCACACCTGCCAGACACAACAACACAAGTAACCGTGGTAAGAGGGGCTAGAAATGTGGACAAACCATACACTAAGGCATAGCCCCTTTGCCACACATTTGCAGAATGTGGGGAGAGGTGGGAACCACGATTGTGCGAAGGAGGCAATGGACCCATGAATAACAATGTACACAATGCCAAGTGTGACGGTGATGTACTGGACAGTCTTGAGTATACAGAGCACAGACATGTCCATGTGGACACATACTGCTGGAGTCAGTAGTGTTGTGGACAGTGGACGCAACCATGTCATCACAGGCAGTGGGGAACACCTTGGACAAGTAGCCATGTCGGCCCCACTGTAAGCGTAAGCGTAGTGGGCAGCCCCGGCGCATACCAGTCCAGCGTAGGGGAATGACTAAATAGGCCGGGGCTCAGGGAGTGGTTCACTTCCAGGACGGCCACCGAAGTAACTACTACTTGTGGCTCTGTGTCTGCCACATCCTGGCCATAGGCCTACACACACTTGGCCGACCACCTACAACGGGCAAAGTCACACCGGCGATGAGGTGACTACGTCCCACGCCACCCGGCGCACATCTCGTCATCGCCTGCAGTGGCGTGTCTGCGAGGGCGGCGTTCCTCACCCTGCCACGAGGCCGCTGTCGTGACCGGTGGTGCCTTCGCGATCCTGTGCTCCTGCCGCACCCCAGCCCGCTGATCCCCAGACCCGACCTGCGCCCAGCGGTTAATGCCCGCCCCTGCGCACCCAGGCCTCACTGCTCACCTGCCGCCACCGGAGTCTCTCCAAGAGGTCCCACCACATGCCGGTGCAATCTCCAAGGTCGGTCTCCGCAGGCTTGGCAGCCTCCTCAGCCGATCGCTGGCTTCTGCGCAACAGGCCCCCAGCGCACCCAGCGGCACCGCACCGCAGAGTTGCGAGTTGGCTACTGCTGCCTTCTGACCACACTGCGGTACAGCAAATAACATACACATCCTTTCCAGGCCGCACCTCCAGGCCTGCTGCATCATCGCAGGCTGCACACCGACTCTGCGCTTCCGGTGGGCCGAACTCAGTGCACCACAAGTCACCGTCCAGCCTCCAGCATTATAGCATGATGCACACCCGCTCAGCTCTTCCGGTGGGCCGAACTCAGTGCACCGCAAGTCATTGTCCCAAGGGGCTACCCCACAAGTCCGCCTCCAGTAGCCAACAGCATGTCCTCGGTAACGCCACTGGAGCCCTTCACAGTCAAGGGGCCACCCCCGTCCCAGGCAGGCCACCGGTAAGCCTTGGCAGATCGTCTGGAGACATACTCCGAAGCGCATGACATCCCAGCACCGCGGTGGCGGCACACGCATGTGAGGAGTGTGGAGAAATGGCCCGGGGCTCTGGGCATGGTTCAGATCTGGGCTCTGGGCGTGGTCCAGTTCTGGCCTGGCCACAAAAGTGACTATGGCGTGTGTCTCCGTAGTAGTGTCTGTGCTACCCTGCCTGTAATCGACAATGTCGCAATGTAGCATGCACCAGGAGGGCTGCCTCACCCGAATGTATTAATAAAGGAGCGCAAGACCACTCGGGGTCTCGGCTCATACATGCCAACTGTTGTGTGTGTATCCACATTGCCGCAGCATGAAGCGAAGGCCTAGCCTCAACATCCGCGCGAGTTCAGCCAGGCCAGAGCTCCACATCTGTGTCTGCCCTATCCTTACCATAGGCCTACACACAGGTGGCCGCACACCTTCAACGGCCAACATTACAGTCTTGCTGTCAGTCCTGCGGACATGCGCAGACTGGCATGACAATGGTGTGCCGTAGGAATGCAAGTGATGCAACCGCGCTGCACACACAAGTAAATAGGCTCGGTGGGAGGGAGGAGCAGCTGTGAGGCTACGTAATACACATTGTCCTACCACATTTGCCAGCAGCAATACATGGCTAACATGAATCCCAAGGTCGCACAAATCACACACCACGAAACTTGTATGTCTGCCAACACAGCATGCAGAAACACCAGTTAACACTGACCTCACTTACCTCCCACAGGTGATCAAGGATATGCACTCTGCCCGTGGATGATGACACCCCTCCGAGACCCGAACACCCCGGCCCAGAGGCAGTACAATGTGGCCCACAAATGCACCAGGGGCATTGTTGAACGCACGTTTGGTGCGTTGAAATCACGTTTCAGGTGCCTGGACATCACCGGTGGAAGACTCCTGTACAGCCCAGAAATAGTGTGCAAGATGAGCACTGCATGTTGTGTGTTGCACAACCTATGTGTATGCACCAATGCCCCATGGATCCAAGTCCCAGAAGCACCGGACGATGATGAGGAAGATGATGCAGGTGGCCCACACCCCACTGCAGCCGCAGCAGGATTAGCCCGAAGGAACACAATCATCAACAATTTCTTCGCATGAGCACGTCACACTGTGACTGTCCACAGCAATCGTGGCACAGTACAAGATGACCACATGACCAGCATGTGCAAATGAAATCTTAGCAACACACATTCCCCGTGTGCATGTCAGTCCTCTGCATTAACACATTAATCTGACGGGAGTAAGTGCAACATTGAGTGCTTACATTCGCATATGTTGCAAGAAGAGATGGTGTGTATGTCACCCCTGTACCGAGAGGCTGTTCATGGCGTCACGTATTCGACATGCCATATCAGGGTGTCACATGTAGTACGTCATGCCACTCATCAGCGTCCCACGTGTACATGTACGTGACATGAAAGCCGTCATTGGTTTTCAGGAAAAGACTACAGGGTGCCATTTGTGGTCAGAGATGTACCTGCCTGATGCAAATATACACCCTGTGTGTCGAGTCCCACAACATGAACATCCATACTTTCATACTTGCTTGATCATGGACATGACTCTTCTGTGTGAATGTGAATGTCTTATTCACATTCGGTGGAGTGGTGAAGGTGGACCAGTACCTGGCCATGCACACGCTACTTTACAATTTTGCCCCGTGGAGGGCCAGCCAGGGTCCTTTGGGGAGGGAAAAGTGCATCGTAGGAGAGGGAGTTCAGTCCGCTGTCTGATTTCTGTGTCATTGGTTGCCTAAACATATGCAGCAGTCCATGTCGGGGGCCAAGGTGAGTGTCACAGTGTGTTAAGGGGGACAGTGGAGGGTGTTATTCCTGGGCATGATGCAGAGGGCAGAACCAAGCAGAAAGAGGCCATATGGCGGAGATGGATGCTACCGCTTCCTACTTAGCCCAACGGCAGGTTCATCCTCATCATCGTCCTCCTATGTGTGATGTGCCTCACAAGTGGGTGGTGGTGTTTTGTCTGCGGCACTGTGTGGCAGTGACACATCAGGGGCCAGAGGTGCATTGTCAGCCACACTGTGAGGCACTGACACATCAGGGGGCGGTGATGTGGAGGGAGTAGTGGCAGCAGCATTCATCTGCGCCAGGCCTTGTGGCAGCACTGCCATGATGTGGGTCTGCAGGGCATGGTAGAGCCCTGCTACATCTTGCTGGTGTGCAGCCGTGGCAGCCATTCTTCCCGCCTGCATCCGCTCCATGTTCTCCATGTTTCTCCCCATGTTGGCCAACTCATGGCTGAGGTAGCTGGAGCCTCTCTGACTGGACAGTTGTTCTTGTCTATGAGTCATGACTACGGCGATGTCAGCCATGGATTGTTGGAGACCATGGAGAGGACTGTGGGTGTCCGTTAGGGCCTGTAGGTGGTCCCTGATGGGACTTGGACACCCACGTATGGCATCTAGTTTGTCTGCCATGAGGTCGAACCCCACACGCACCTGCTCTGCCGTCCCCTTCTGGCCCTGCGACACACAGCGTTGAAATGCCATGTGTTGGTCGTGGGGATCCTGGGAGACAGTCGGGGTGGTGGGTGCTTCCTGCTGTGTGGTCTGTGCAGGGGGTGGGTTCGCCTCGATGCAACTGGGCTGCCCTGCTCCTGGGGGTGGGGTGCTTAGGGTGTCCATGAGCTGTTGGAGGGCATCGGGGTCAATGGTGTGTAGGTCCTCTTCATCATCGGTGATGAGGAGTATGGTCTGCTCTGCAGGAGGTGATGATTCTCCCTCTGCAATGTGAAGGGGAGATGCATTTTGACATTATGTTCACATGTATGTTGACGCATTGGCCAAGTTTACAGACAGACTGCATGTCAATGTCCATTGTGACTGTTTGTGTGGAGATGCCTATTTAATGCTGGACAGTTGACATTTCGCCACCATCACAGATGTGAGGTTGTATTTGTCCATTGTCATCTCACAGTTTCCTGCTATGCCAAATGCGAATGGCCATTTTCTATACACGAGCGGCAGCAGTTGTGTCCTCTGTTCTGTTGTGGAAGTGTTGCAGTTTGGTCCACTTTGTTGTACATGTTGAGGTGCTCAGAGTGTTATGTGCGTGTGCTGCATTGTGGGTGATTTGCCCCTTCAGCTCTGCTTTGGCTGGCCCATATCCCTTTCAGGCGGTGTGCCTTTCACTTCTGTGCTTATACAGTGCTGAGCTGTTGCAGACTTGGGTGAATTGGGCTCTTGGTTGGAGTTGTGACTCTTGGGCATGGTTTGTCCGCAGTTGTGCTGAACTTGCTTGTGCATGTGTGCCATTGGGCCCATCTCCCCCGTCCCCCAGTCCCTGGTGGTTACTCACCCTGTTGCTGTTGTGTCAGGTCATGTTGAGCAGTGTCCGGTCCTCCGACTCCTGCCACCGTCTCCTCACTGATGACTGTGGACACCATTTCCTCCATCTCATCCAGCTCCTCCTGTGGCGCAGGACTCCCACCCCCAGTCTGCATTGCTGCTTTGCGGTTGTTGGCGAGTTTCAGCTTGTTTTTGCGCTTCACATCATTCCAGCGCCTCTTGAGCTCTTCCATTGTCCTCCTCAGCACTCCGACTGCATTCTCCTTGTCCACGATGGACTGCCATATTCCATTTTTTGTTGCCAATGACACAGTGGAGGTGACGAACAGTTGTTGATGGTGTTTTGTCACCTCTGTAATCAGGATCCTGTTTTCCTGTGGACTGAACCGCGTCTTCCTCTTCTTCTTCTCCTTGCCCTTCCCTGACCCCGAGGTCCCGGGCTGGGCCTCCGTGGGGCTTGTGGGGTTGGGGTTGTCCTCTGTGCTTGCTCCGGCTACCTCCATGGTGCTTCGCAGTTGTTTGGGTTTTATTTGTATTTAATTTTTGCCGCTTTTATTGTGTTTGTTCCCGCCTTACTTGTGGGACTTGCGGGCTTGGCGCTGCTTTTCGCTGGATTTTTATCGCAGTTGGGCCCATCGCATCTTATTTCACGTTCGGGTTTCCTTCTTTATCGCCGTCGCGGTAGAAGTATCGTGGACATTTGTGCCGTTCTCGGGAAACTATCGCATGTTACCGCCATGTTGAGAATGAGATGTTGACACAGAGTTATTTTCCCGCGATAGACGGCGATATGAAAAATTGCGTTAACCTATTTTGGCGATGATTATCGCACGTTCTTGAGAATATCCCCCAGTGACTTCTGTGGGTGAATGCTTGTTATTTTAGAACTAATTGCAGACTATAATAGACGGCACAGAGCTCTCGCTCCAATCAGCAGTGGCTGCAGCCTATCAGCCAATATTAACTAGCTTTGTGTTTGGTTCTTGCTGCTTTCGATTAAAACACTTAAAAGAAAGGCAGAAGCAATCAGATTTTTAATGTACCTTCTCGCACTACTAATGAAGCTGCTCCTCTGTCACAGCTTGTGACTCGCAGTGCCGGTGCCAGAAGGTACTATAATTTTGAGTGACTGAAGCATTTTAGTGCAGTGGTGCGGACCATCATGATAGAATGCATTAGTCTAACTTCTGATGCGTGGTACTTGGCAGGGCTGACTGAAGTAGATGTGGAAGATACTGGAGAACTCAGTGAAACAGTGTCCTCATTTTAGCCTGCTACAGCACTAACCATAATTGCCATGACAAATAAACCCCTCATTTTGTTCATATTCAAAAGGAACTGCTTTAAGTTTTAAAGCTTTGAGTTCATCAAGATGGCTTCAGGTGTACCACACTTCTGTCACAAATAGAGACTATTTGGGGTCTAGTTGATCAACACAGTGGGAGTCTGCAGTAGAACTCTGTGGAATCAACTGACAGGCTGCTGCTGCTGGAAGTACATGCTGTACACAGAATAGCAGTCTTTACTCTTGCATGGCTGCAAAACATAGGCCCTTATTACGATGGCGGTCGGTTGTACCGCCAACTGGCATTGTTTCGGGCAGGTGACCGTCCGACAATGTGTCTGGGGTCTCACCTGCCCGATTAGGATAGGACTGTTGTGCAGGTAGTCGTAAAATGCTTTTTTCTACTGTGGCTTGTGCTGCGGCCCAGGAAAAGGGCCGCAGCACAAGCCGCAGTAGAAAAAGGTACTTTGTGCACAAACATGCACCTTGTGCCAGGCACCATGTGGTGCCCGGTACACAGTGCATGGATGTGCAGGGAAGCACTACATGTACCCCCCCAGGCCACTTAGCAGTGGCCCACGGGGGACGAGCCCTGCTAGGGGCCCCCAAAGTCTGTTTTCGTCTGCCTGTTCATGGCGGTGGAACCGCCATGGACAGGCAGTCCGAAAGAGATATCCTGATCCCTACAGTGGTGCCTGCAAAGGCACCACCTCCATTGTAGGGTTAGGAATCCGTCTGCTGTCCCAACAGGATCTTTGATCCTGTCGAAGGCTGCAGTCCTACACTCTGACCTATGTGGTCTGACCGGCTGCATTGTAATGCAGAGGTCTGACCGATGCCCTGGATGGCGGGTGGACCGCCAGCGATGGCCTTTATGAGAAAATCATGAAAGAAAACCATTTTTTATTCTCACGCATGGTTCATCAAATCATAGCAGAGGGCCAGCATTTTCACTGGTTAAAATCACCTTACAACACACTACAATTTCTAAAGTTAGTATGTTACCATAAAAAAATGATTTATATTGAAACTAAAATCTGCTATAACCCTTTATATAAAAACCTTTGTGTGACCTTCAAACCTCCCATTCACTACAATGCATTTCATTGGGGACCATGACACTGAGTCACGTAATGGCTGCCAGAGCATGTATTTATACTTATAGAGTATATTACACTTTGGCATCCACATATGTGGTTTATGCCACAGCATTTTTCATATGTTTTTGATTTAACAAATAGTATGTGACCAGGATTCAAGGAGTTTAATGTGTACAGTAAGGTAAAAAAGGTAAAATCACATTGAAGAACCCTAAGAGAGTTGTTTCTCTGTATAAAAAAATTGTTATATACAATATATGAGGTATACAGACAAATAGACAGAGAGCAAGACAGAGACTGACAGACTGATAGATAGATAGATAGATATATAGATAGATAGATAGATAGATAGATAGACAGATAGATAGATAGATAGACAGGCAGATAGATAGACAGATATTTAGATAGATCATATGTATGTCCGATTCTGATGGCGGTGCAAAGTTCTGAATAAGGCATTACAGTTTATCTCAGTTCATAGGTAGGATTGTTACTTTTTCAGTTGCCAAAAAGGATATATATATTTTTGCACAACTTTCATTGCTTACAAAAGCCTTTGCCTGGGTCGTTCTGGGGAACTAAAAGCTGCCCTGGTTAAAATAGTGAAACCATCCCCCTCCCTTCATCTCCTCACACCATTTCTCTCTCTTGTCATGTGTTCTCTCTCTCTCTCCTTCTCCCAACCTCTCTCTTCTCCTTCTCTGATCTCTCTCTCTCTCTCTCTCTCTCTCTTGCTTGCCTGATGCAATTAGCCTCGGGTAGCTGGGGAAAGTGACTGAGGCTCCAGGAGCAGCCCAGGGCTTTCAAAATAAACCTCTAAGAACTCCAGCCCATCGGGACCATTCCCAGAGGAATAAAAAGCCTGTCAGTCCTTGTCTTGCGGTACCCTTTAATCCATAAATACATGACATTGTAAAGTAAGTTCTGGATTCTGACCACAGTTTACAACAGTATTTGTGCAATAAGAGATGTTCTTACACACTACTATGTTGTGGCCTTTGAGAACTTAGGGACTCATTTATGGGGTTTTGGCAAGGGCAGCTCAGACAATTTACCTTGCTGCGCTGCCCTACGTCAAACTGAAAACGTAGGATTGCACAGTATTTATCCAATGCGGTGCATTCCTGTCCTTTTCCCCTGCGTTGGGGCCGTTTCGGCAGCCTAGTGCCAATGCAGACACCCTTGCACAATGGGTGTCAGGGTACCTGTGTTGTCAGCAGGATTGCTTTTGTGCAGGAAGGGGAACCTTCCTGCGCAAAAACAATCCTGAGAGGCATTTTCCTCTTTTCCATGTGTGCTGCAGAATGCAGCACACATGGAAAGAGGAATAAACAAGGAGAAGTAAAGTTATTTCTCCTCATTACGCCTCACCTTGGGAGGCTTATGGTTTTGGTGTATCCCCAGGTTTACATGGTTTTGTATATCTGGGGAAGCGTCAAATTCCATGGGTGATGCATAGGAACACCCACTGCAAAGCCCATGGAAGGCCTCCCGAGCGCAGAGTAAGGCAACTCCGCGATTAGCGCTGCCTTGTCTTACTCCGTATTAATGAGGCCATTCAAGGCCCTGCAAAGTGACTTTGGATGGCTTCATTGATATGATGTCAAGGTTTGCGCGCCGGAGCGTCGCAATAAGTGATGCTCCAGCGAAGCGAGGGGCTCATAAATATGCCCCTATGTGGCTGATTATTTTATCTTCTGCCATTAAGCTGTATGTGTTGCAAAATCATGGTGTAAAATCATCGCTCCGCGAATGAAGGATTGTATAAGACAAGCAAATGTTGGTAAATGTTGACATGCAAAAGCCATTCATACAGACGTTAAAATAAATGTAAATTGCATTTCTCGAAAAAATAACTCAATTCACACGAACATATAAAGTGCCTGTTCAAACTCAGGACACATTGATGCTGAATAATAGATATTTATTGTTCCCAATGGTTCTCGTTGTATTATACTCATAAAGATGAGAAGGTGTGCAGGTTCAAACCTGTCATCATGAGGTCGAACTTATTCTAGGGCTGTATCGTGATGGGTTTGTCTGACTCAGCACTTGGCTGAGCAACTGTTTTTATGACCCTGCAGAGATATATTTACAAAAATCTAATACATGCAGCACAGCAACCAGTTGCTATGTTGCATTGCCATTTCTACTAAGATATGGAGTTATTTTTCTCTCCTCCAGTGTTGGTGCACTTTAGGTTGCCATGAGCCAACAAACTTATCAATGCATGATAGTGCAAGGGTGTGAGCGTTCTGTCAATATAAGGTTTTCTGTTGGAAGGGCAGAATTCCAGTACAAAAACTATGCATTAATATGTTTCTCACTTTGTATGTCTGGTCTACAATGAACCACACAAGCAGAGTTTGAGAAGTATGGAGAAATAAATTGTATTCCTCCGTTACAGCTGCCTCGAAGAGGCATAATGTTTAGCCACAAATTCCTGTCTACAATTGTTATAGGGATTAGTTGAGTTTTATTTATTTTATTAATATTTCTATTTGGGGGTACAGTTCTGATCCAGGCAGTTATCATTATTACAAACTCATAACTATCTAAAAGTCCTGATACTTACAACTAGTTATAAATACACAAGATACATATTACACAGTCATTACAAATTTGCCTGAGAAAATTGGCCTTAAAGATTCTTAAAAACACCATTAAATTCAAAGTCCAAACTCCATCCATTCTTCAGCAATGAGCTGTCGAACGTTCCCCCATGTCACATTTTTGGGTACCGGTTTAATCTAAATTAACCAATAGAAAACCCCAAAATTTGAACATTTATTTCATATTGCCATAGTGTACACTGAGATGATTCTCACTTTCCTTAGCCCTCTTCACTGTCTTAATCCATTCTGTGAAGCAGGAATTAGCTTTTTTAATGTTCTTTTTTTATTAGTGCATGAAAATTATTCAATAGTATAAAATGTAAATTGTGATGCATAACCTAGCACACAGTGGGCAATAGGTCAAAGCAATACCAAAGCAGGTAACTTCAACAATAGCGATAGTACAATAATGAATATCCAGAATCCCCCAAGGGCTTAATAGGGCGATACTTATCCCACCCTGAGGGCGTCTATGGCATGTTGTTTATTCCAGTTGGACACCTCCCTACATACAGAATAATATTAGCCCATGGTGCCTCTTCCACAGGCCCCAATTGTTTGCAATTTATGCGGGCAACCTCTCCCTTCATATACACATTACTCAGCTCCCATGCACTAATCCATATCTGCACTCCATCTGTTTGGGGTATTGTCTGGGAGCCCCATAGTTGTTCAATATTTTGTCGGGCTATCACCACCCTAAGTTGCAAAACAAATACTGATATCTGGTGCCCTCCTGGTCACCCCATATGCCCAGGAAGCAGTTTCATGTCTGGAGTCAGTCGCAGCCCCACAAACCACCACTACGGTCCCCATCACCACCCTCCAGTATGGCTGCAAGGAAGGAAGTCTTGCAAGGTATGCAGAAATGTTTCAGTTTGTTCACAACCCTAAGAGACACGAATCACGTATAGCTCTTCCGAAACTAGCCATCAGCACTCGATTGTAGTATATTCTAGACATTTAATTGAATAAGGCAGAACCCCGATTTGATCGCAACCTCCCTGGGCCCCAGCAGTGCCCAATTCCATTAGTTGCCTGAGAGGTCCCCAAGATCCTGCTCCCATATTCCCCACAAAGCCTCCACACTGCCCGGTAGATTATTTATGAGTTTTCTATAAATCAGGGCTACTGCTCTGAGGCTCAGGGGCTCCTCAAACACTCTATCTTCCAGTGGATTGGCATCCGTTATCTGAGTGCCCACGAGACGTCTCTAGAAAGGGCATGTCAGAGGCGCAAGTAGCAGAAAACCTCTCCCTCGTGCATCATATTTCCTCTCTAAGTACTAAAAATGGCTTTTAAGGAAGCTCTCAGGAGAGCAGGTGATAGAGAGCCCAAGTATTGGCAACCCACCCAAGAAATCTGTAGGTTGCCTCTGATTGGCATGGATGGCCTCCAGCTCGTCAGTGGATACAGGACCAATATGGACCAGTTAATGCGGAACCCACTATATCTCCCAAAGATTTGTATCACCTGCATTAGCCTGTCCATGGAAAGGTCCGTGTCAGCAACATACATTAAGATGTCATCAGCATACAGAGAGATTTTCTCCACCCAGTCGAGATCTCATTGCACACCTCATCAGGGAGTCACTTCTCACCCAATATGCCAGTAGCTCAATCGCTAGGGTGAAGAGTATAGGGGACAATGGGCATTCCTGCTTAGTGTCCCTATGTAGAGGGAACATAGTAGAGTACTCCCTTTTAACTCTAATGACTGCTAGGGGGTCACAATAGAGCAATTTCACAAACCCCAAGTATCATGGTCCTAGATTCATCATCCCCAGTACTTTGAACAAGTAGGTCCATTTAAGAGAGTCACCAGAGTTAGAATCATCTACTGACACTATCACCACTGGTGTCATGATATCGACAGTCTGAGCTAGGCACCCAAACAGTCTCCTGTGATTCAACCTGGTGCTTCTGCCCGGCATAAAGCCAGACTGATCAGGGTGTGCAAGAGTCATTATTACATATATCAAGCTGTTGATTAGTACTTTGGCCAAACTTTTAGTGTTGGTGTTTGAAAGAGTGATAAGACTGTACGAGGAGCAGTGGTCTGTAGGTTTAACTGTTTTACAAATAACTGTAATCATGGCTAAGGGAACCTCTCTTGCCATGCCACCTTCATCCATTGCCGCCTCTTCCATTTAGAGGAGATAATTAGATATCCTACTAGCCAGACATTTATATACCTCAATCAGCAGACCATTAGGTCCAGGGCCTTGCCAGATTGTAGGGTTCCTATTGCATCCTCCATCACTCCTACTGTTATAGTGGCATCAAGGGATGCTCTATCAGTGTCTGGAAGCCATGGGAGTGATATAGCCTGGAGGAAGGCCTGTACCTTCTCCACAAAGCACACAAGGGAAAAGGCATGGAGCCCTGTGTAGTGGCAAACAAACTCCTCGGCAAGTTCGGAGTTAGCAGCAATCATTCCGTGGTCACGGCTGTGGATCTCTCCTACCTATCTCACTGTACCATCTCTCTTGCCAAACCAGGCCAAATAGTCTCCCAACTTTATTGCCCACCTCATAAATCTGCCTCTACACAACCACAAAGTCGTTGCATGCTGCGTAGGTGACCAGGTCATGATACTCCCCATGGTCAAGGTCTAGTCGGTCGCGCAGGTCATCACTAGGATGCAAAGCATATTTCCTCTACAGTTGTAAAAAGTGGTCTTCGATGCAACACATCTGTTCCCACCTATCCTTATGCTTAGCCACTGCCAGGGAAAATGTCTACCTGTGCAACACTACCTTAACCACTTGCCACAGCCCCACCCTGAACAACACTGTATATTCGTTTTCACAAAAGTAGTTCTCCGTGGTTTGGCACAATTTGTCCACCACTCCCTTCTGTTTCAATAGCCAGGGAAACAATTTCCACCCTCTGTAGTCTCCCTGCCTGTGCCTGCCAATTTCCGAAGAGAGCAAGGAATGGTTGGAAATCCCCCGGGGCAAAAATGTACAAGACTTGAGACATATATAAACCTTGTGTAAATATATGGTCTAAGCACAAATAGGAATTATGAGCTTCGGAGTAGAAAGAGTATTATCATGTAGAGGGATTGTACTTTCTCCATACATCTACCAATTTATATGCTTTCATAAACGTTTTCAATTGCAGTCCCCCACTGCACTTATTTTGCCTGTATTGCTCAATAGTCTTATCCATACCCAGGTGAAAACCACCACCCAGGATAAGCTGTCCACTTGGAAGCTGCAGGAGTAAGACCCCTAGATCTGTTAATCACACAACTTGTAAGCAGTACGGCAAGTAGGTGGAGTCAGCTACCATGGTCAGCCTGTTCTATCTTCTGACTACTATAGCATATTGTCGCCCACCACTTTTATCACTTCAAGTGGGAGGGCCCACTCCAATTGTATTGCAACCCCTCTAGAACCAGTGGCTCATATGTGCCAATAGGCGATAGCCCCCTCTCTTCAACATATTACATTTAGTTTCAATCAAATGGGTCTCCTGGAGGAGTACTAAATCCAGAGCATGTCGCTTGAGGTATTGGTAGATTATACCCCTTTTAATTTTACATCCCATTCCATTGACTTTCCAGGAGAGAACCTATATTTGTCCCTCCCTTGGGGTCCCAGTATTTTCTGTCATTAACAGATATTACTCCATTCGCAATCACACAAAACCATGCAGGATTGTCACACAATCTACCATCTGTGCACAGCTGCATCACAAAGAACAAGTAATCCCCACCCGTCGTGGCCATAATGGACCACTTCCCACCGCTTAACAGTATCTTAAGTGGGCAAATTCAGGGTCATCCAGTGCCAATCAGTGAAGTTAAGTCACATGAACACTGCACAGTTCTGCAGTCAACGGGCAGCCGTCCGGCATGTCCAAGGCCAAGCAGGTCCCCACTTTCCAAGGTGAAAATCAATTATTGCTTGTCTCTGGTGTACAAGTCTCTTCATAGTCAGTGGGCGACTCAAGGTTATCAGATTAAGGGGAGTGTCTCTGAACCTGGTGTGGCGTTGTCAATCTTTGAGTCACGTTTCTCAGGTCCCATCACCCATGTAAACTGACAGCTCCATGCTCGTATCCGCCCCTCAAGACAGCCCTGTGCCTTATTCGGTGTTCCAAAGTTCCACATTTTACCATCAGCTATGATCTGCAATTTGGCAGGGAAAAATATCATATATTTAATCGCATACTCCCACTGGTGATGTGTGATGGCTTAATTAAATGAACGTTGAAGTTTCTGGATGGCCATTGCAAAGTCTGGGAAAATGTGAGCCATGCTGTGTTCAAATTTCAGGTCTCCAAGATAGCAGACCGCCTGCAAAATGACATATGCATCTCAATAGTTGAATATCCTGGCTATTATTGTCCGGGATGTTTCCCTGGTCTAGGAGGGGGAACTGGAGTACTGTGGGCATGCTCCAAAGAAAAGAACTTGGAGAGTCCCTTTGGTTTAAGGTGATTCATGATCATCTTGTCCACAAACAGGCCATCACTGGGACCTTCAGCTCTCTCTGGCACCCCCACATGGTGAATATTATTACAGCACAACAACCGTCTGCATCCTCCATACAAGACTGCAGAGAAACAGTATTTTTTAAGGGTAGAGACCATCAATTTCTGTGCTGTTACTTCATCCTTCAAGGTAGCAATTGCCATTTCCACAGCTCTTACCCTGTAGCTGACTTTTCACAGGTTTGCATGCTGAGAGCCATCTCTACCAAGACACTGTCTATCTTGGATTCCAAGGTGTATTTGGTGTCCTGACCACACGCATCAGATCTGTCAGCGTTGGCTCCCCCTGTTCAACATTTGTCTTCACTAATGTTGGCTTCAAGGCTTGCTGGCCCACAGCCTCTCCCCCTATGGGAGGTTTTAAAAAGGCGTATTTGCCTAGTTTATTATGTTGGATCATCTTTGCTGCTGTATCTTTTCCCTTTATGGGGCCACTAAGGCCAAGGATTGCACACAAAGTGGAGGGGAGGTTGATGGCAGATAAGACAGGATACTCCTAGGGGTTCACCGTGAAGTATAGAGGTAAGTCCTGTTCTTGCACCCGGAGATCCAGAAGAACAGTAAAAATAGTCAGAGACTGGATTGGCCGTGTATTTCCTTGAGGCACTTCAGATTTCGTGGGCCAAGGGGTCCCCAGTTCAAAAGTCTAAGACTGCCCGCTCCACAACCTGCAGTTCTGGAGTCTCAAAAACCAAAAATATTTCAAATACTCTCTTGAACTTCCATCTTTGGGCTCAAAATCAGTATAATGTCATCAGCATGTAGCTTAATCCTGGCCCTCTGGGGAATAGAGGCCTGGAATATTTTGTCATTGCGGATGACTAAGGCTAGCAGTTCTAAAAAAATGCAACAAACACTGGGAGAGGGGAAACCTTGTCTCCTGCCTCACTGAACCCTAAATACCCCTACTGCTGATTAACTTAAAATCAATTCAGCCCTTGCATTGTAATGCATATTCTTTATAAACCCCATAATCTGGGAGGAAAGTCCAAATTTCTATAAAATGCATCTAAGAGATTCCCAGACCACGAGGTCAGAGGTCTTTTCAGCATCAAGTAAAACAATCACGGCTGGAATTTGTTTAGTAGAGAATAAATCAAGGGCCTCTAATAAGTAATCGGTATTTGTGCAAAGTTGACGACCCAAAATATAACTATTTTGGTCTACATGAAGTAATTTTGAGGCCACCTTATGAAACCTATTGGCTAATAATTTCATAATAATTGTATTATCGGAACTTAAAGCCTCAGGATCTTTACCCTTTTTTAAAAAGCTTACCACATTTTCTGTACCAAAAGACGGTGGTGGTATAGCTCAGTTTAAGATGGCATTGGCTACACCCAGTATGTCGGAATTTATGGCCTCTGCAAAAGAATTCAGAGGGGAAACCATCTGGTCCACTCATTTTGCCCCACTGTAGATTGTCCATAACCTCCTGAAAATCCTGTAAAGTGAAGGGGGTTGACCATTGACCTATTGTCTTGTTCTGAAATTACTATGGTTATGATTTCTGCTAAAAAATTATTTATTTTCATTCATATAACACCAGGGGAGGTTTTATAAATTTAGTTGAAATGATCTAGAAAAACGAATTTATTTCTTCCTCTAAAGTACAGAGAGGTCCTGTCTGTGGAAATTTTAAGGTGCTAATGGTGTTATTGGAAACCCGCTCCCCGACTTGCCACGCCATAAAACTCCCTGTGTAATCACACTTCCTTATACATCTTTTGCAAATAGGTAGAGTTTTTCAAATAATTTAGAGCAAATTAGTATAGCAGTAGAGCGGAATTCACACTTTCCAGCGCCTTTTTATTTCCAGTTGAATTATTTGCTAAGAATTTCTTATAATCACTTATAACTTGATTCTCCAATTTAGCCTTTTCTTCCTTCCTGACTTTGTTTGTGGCTATATCTCCGGAGAGTAATTGGACATGAAGGGATGCCTAAACGCATCCTAAATCATACTCACAGAGGCAGTGCCCTCATTTCTGTCGAGGAAGCCCTTTATGTCAACTCTACATACTTCAACTCAACTTTTGTCTTCCAAGTAAATTTTATTGAAACCCATCTCCCATTCTTAGACATTCTGGGGCAGATTTACAAGTCCCTTGCGCCACTTTTGCGTCACTTTTCCCATGTTAAAAGTGACGCAAAAGTGGCGCAGGGGACTTGTAAATCTGCCCTCTGTCCCTTCCCATTTAATGAAGTTCAAGTGCTGAGTGATTGGAAAATCCATTCCACAGCATCATCAAATGCTGAAATGTAATGGTCACTAAGACCAGGAAGTCGTCAAAACCTGGCTGAGATGCAGGAAAACTCCTTATTGTGAGGGAAAGCAACCCTCCAAAGATCCATTAGCCTCAAAATATTTTGATATTCCCTTAGGGTGTTTGCTATCTTAGGTTTATACTGTCTCTTAATGCATGTTGTGTTATCCATTCCCGGATCTTGAAGAAAATTAAAATCTCCTCCAATATTCTATTTCCTCAGGTATTGTACAAAGTAATTGAAATAATTTGATGAATGGGCCTGGGTTTTCTTCTATTAGGGCACCCACACTGACCAGCGTTAGTCATGTAGAGTAAATTCTGCAATTCACCCACTGTCAACACACTTCCATTTTGCCCTGACAAATATGAATCTCTGCGTTCACATTTTTAGAAATGAATGTGGCTCTCTATGCACCACATTTACCGAGGAGAAGCATTTGAATCCTGCCCACGTTTCAAACATGATAAACTTGGATACATTATTGTAGGCAATATGGGTTTCCTGTAAAAAAGAAAAGAACTACTGTTGTGCTATGCCCCCTTAATCAAGACTTGATCGCTTGTTTTTTTCCTTCTGTTGGTTAAACCATTGATGCTCAATGAAAAAATCATCAACATTTCATTGCAAAAAGAAAGGGTACAAACTCATATAAATAGCCCTTATAGTATGCCATGCCATGACACGATTAACCTAATGTCATATTAGAAGTGCCACTAATGAAGGCCACACCCCCAGCCCAGCTTTGTGCAAACATGCAAACCAAGGCATCGTATGCCTATAAAGCGTATAAATTGTGTAAGGTGCTACATAAGTTGGTGCCATGCCTAAGTGCACAATCTCGCAAAGTTTTTATCATTTGGCTCTTATTCCTAACATTCTCAAAGGCAGTCCTGGGCCCAAAATGCAGTGTTGAACAGGGGGTGTTAAAACTTTAATTTCTCATGCACTGAGAATGTCCAAGTGGCACTGCGGACGCGACCCCACTCAGTATGGTAAACTCCGCAAACCACGGAAAGCGGGGGGAGACAGCAACAAAAATAAAATAATATAGATAGATACATAGATATATATATGTATATATATTTTTTAATTCAGGCGCTACTTAGGCACCGTGAGCACGGTTTCTCATTGCCCCTAGTACATAGCTTCATCTCTGCTATAGTGCCCCAGCGCTTGCTCACCTGTTGGTCCAGAAACCTGTGCTCTTAGGGCTTATGCCCATGGCATCCATTGTCATCTGGGGGCACTCAGAGATGTCAAATGTTTCTCTGTTGGCCTCAAACGCCGTGGAGTAAGCTGAGAGACATTCCAGTGAGGTGTGGCGTCACGACAAGCAGGGGCCGGAAGCTAGAAAGCATGCTAGGCAGCATCACACCCTTCTCCGCTTCCTCAGTAGATAGGGACATGTGCCAGAAACCATGGGTGGTTGCATGGTTACGCCCATATACCACCTATGGAATGCCCCCTTGACACAAAGTAGCTACAGTAGTGAAAACCGCTACTTTGCATTACTTGGGCCAACTTTCTAATGCAAATCCTGATTTGCATTGTAAAGTGAAAACCACCACAAGTTGGCTTGAATTACAAAAGCACATGGTTTGCATTACAAAAGTAATGCAGACTTGGTACAAAGAGTTAGCAATTCTGGGACTCAGTCTGTAAAGTGAATTTATTTAACCCGATATTTCCCCTAGTTTGGGCTTTACTTTTAGAAAGTACAGCTCAAAAACAGTGAACAGGGTGAGCCTCTTTTTGTTTCTGAGCTGTGCAGTTTAAGATAATTCAATAAATCAAAAATATATCAGGTTAAACAGAAATCACTTTACACACTGCAGGTACATAAAAACAGACGCTGGGCTCTGCGCAGTCAGGAAAGCCCGTCGAGGTAGGCCTCTGGTTTGGATGCATTATACCACTGAGCTGCAAGACTAGGCACATACTTGTATACCAACTTAACTATCTTCGATTTGTCACAAGAAACGCACAAATACATAAAATCACACGGGTGGTTTGTGGAGAAGTGCTGTCACCACACTAACGTACTCTTTTTTACCTGCACTTTCACAAGGTGCATGCATACGCACTTGTCAAGTTCACAAGACACTTGCTGTATGAAAAAATGTGCACTGTAACAGTAAACTCGGAAAATACAGACCGATTTAAAATATATAAACTTTAAACTTCTGGACTATGGTATGTATTTTTATCGCACTTCCTCACTGCTTGTATGGTCCCAAAGCTGGGCTGAATCCTGGAGCCTAAATGGACTGTGGATATTTTATTGGGTTCTGTTTCGTATGGACTGAATGTGTGTCATGTTAGACAGTGGCAGGAGGTTGTAGTAGTTTAATGTATCGATTAAGGGCGGTGGCTGGCTACATCCTGTTATGGATCAGTGTGAGGTATTACACAAAGCAAAGAACGTGTGACGAAAAAAGCTGGTGAGGGCCCAGACTGGAAAAGTCCTCTGACAAATTCTTTCATGGCAATATAGTGGACTGTATGGCAATGGCCAACATGCAAAAAAGCTGGAGGCTGAACAGTCACAGAATTCTGCACCAACGTGGGACATCACAATTGGGCCCTATGGCATGTAGAACAATGAAAAACGAAACCAATAAAAATGTAGCTTCAGTCTTGCTGACAGTGTTGTGGCCAAAGAGCAGATTATTTACATAGCAACTTTTTTTAACCTTCTGGGTCTATGGACCCCCATTGAGTCACTGCTGTACGCTGGGGACCCCGGCCTAAGAGATTTCTATTTAACCTTCAAACCATTACACAAAAATACATACATTTATATCAAACAAATTAACGCATTCTGAAATATTGTATATAATTCACGAACAAAAAACAGCCAGAAATAAAAAACAACATTTTAATGGGAAGGTTGTAGCTGATAGAGTGCAAAGAGATTCTGAAAATTGTATGGGTACCTTATATTCATAGGTAGTCTGTACCCGCATATATTCGTAGGTGTGCGTTAATCTTAGTTAGAATTCGTGATGTAATAATCAGTGGTAAATGAAACATTAAGATGAGTTGTGCCATTCAAGAACCGTAAAGTGGCATTTAGAAGGAATTATGTAACTTTCAATGTGCATTGTAATTGTTTAATGAAGTAGCTATATGAAATGTAATGCAGTAGATTTAAACGTGCATCATATTGAAGTTGCACACGCATAGATGATTAATTGTGTTTAATCGTGATGAAATGTAGTGCTTACAGATGTAACATTTTAAACGTGTTTAAAATGATGTTAAAGGCCTAGATGGAGTGTCTGCCCTTCGCGTTAAGAAGGCCTATTCGTTTCCTTATGTTAGCTGGTTTATGTAGGCCCAAAATGTATTTTCCCCTGGTGAGGCTCTCATTTAGAGATGTTCAGCGAAATTCATCTGCGTGCAAGGTTGTTTCGTTCTCATGCATTCGTTGCAGGTGCAAGGACATCATCTTCGTTAGTTAGAATAATGCTTTTGTTTTAGGAGTTAGGTATGGAGGAGATCCGCTACAAAGTCTCCAGGAATGCCGACAATTGAGAGCTGCGCTGAAGAAGCCTGGGCCTCAAGGACACTTCAACTGTCGTTGGACCGAGTTCAACTTTTAATGGAAAACTACCTAGACGAGGTGTTTGGCCTGGAGAGGTGTTACCTGGGCGGGCCTATCGAAGGTTCATTTTGTATTAGGGACAGTGCCCCGAGGGAAGAGGAAGGTCAGTCAGCAGAGAGGGCAGATTGAGCAGGAGCTGATTGAGGAAGAGGTAGAAGAGCGAAGAGGTTAAAAGAAGGGATCTATTCTTAGGATGGAGACTTAGACGGTCTTTTACAACGTGAGTGCACTTCTGAGGAAGTCATCACGAGCTGACACCTTTTCATGATTTGGCTGGAAAAGAAGTTAAGTAGGGATGCCCCTTTAGAATAGTGTAGGGATAGACTAACAGACTTCTTTATAGGTTTAATGAAGGCTAATATAGATGTTGGTGCAATCATTGCTTGTCTTGTGTTACTAGAATTGCTCATTCTCTTTATGCTATATCGAATTAGATTGGTGCGTAGGATGGATTTTGTATTAGTGCCTTTGTATTTTTACAACCTCGTTCTGAGGTGTCTGTATGTTCAGTTATTTTTGGTTTTGTAATAAACCCCTAAACTTGGAATTCGGAGTCAGTGATCTTTTCCGAGAATTAAATTGTTTCATGACAGGATTGGAACGAAAGTATTGTTTCTCCCCTTTACACTTCTCAGCAGGTAATAAAGGTCCAGTCGGCCGAGGGTTCCGGGTAAGTTATACAGTGGAATCCGGCGTTATCAGTTGGTAGCAGAGTAGGATGGTTACCTCTGTAGTAAGCGGAGAAGTAGAGAAGGGTAGTCATTGAATCCCCATAGAGCCCAAGTGATGGCTATCCAGTGGATTGTGAGCGGAGGACTAGGGCGTTGATGGAAACCAACGGAGAGTGACGGTGCGGCGGAAACAGCAGTTCGTGGTGGAGTGAGTATGAACAGGGATGTGTGTCTGTTAGATTGCGGTGCTGTTTTGATTGTGTGATGTCTTGCGGAGTTGGAATGAGAGTTGAGTGATTGTGGTTTCGGACCGAACGCGTGCGGTCCATGAGACTTGATTTATTGATATACCGGGATAAGAGATTGTGGTGTAGAAGACACCCAGAGTTGAAATTGTCTGACCAGAGATTGTGGGAGTCATGAGACGTCGTTGACTAACCCATCGGTGATAGGGAAACGTGTGTGTGAGTGCGTGAGTAACCGACGCAGGTCTTGGGTTACGGCATGTGGAACATTAAGTGATTGGATCCTATCGATTAAGTACATGACTGTCCGGCCGTTCATGGGCAGATAGTCTGGGGCAATTGTCCGGTCGTTCGCGGACAGACGGTTGCCGGAGTAGAGGTCGACAATTACGAGACTGTCCGGTCGTTTGGTGGACAAACAGTCAGAGAAGTAACTGTTCGGTTGTTTGGTGGACAAACAGTTATTTCAGAGCGTGAGAGAGACGCATGAGTGTGCGAGAGACGAACTGTAAAGGAGGGGAACTGCTGCATGAGGAGGAAGAGTGACGTCAGAGAGTGTCGCGCTGTGATAGGTCAGTTGGTGTGAAGCCGCGCTGGTATTGGTGGATTGTCATCAGGAAGTCGAGTGAAAACAAGTGAAGAAAACGTTGATTATCATGAAATGTTTTAAAGTTTTACGAGATATGTGCAGAGGAGACAGACGAGTGATTACTCGGGGAGGAGAAGAAGCTCCACCTGAGGATACCCCAGCCCATTATATGGCTACGAATGTGGGATTGCATACTATAATTTGGCTTGAAAATTGGCATAAAATGACTGAACATGAGGGAGAATTGACTTTTCCGCGTTACGGCACTTTCAGGTTGGAAGCGTTGTACCAATTGAAAATGGTGATGTCCTCATTGCGACCGTTACCCAGACCAACACAGTTTGAGGCGCTACATGCATGGATAAGAGCAGCGCATGATAGGAAAAGAGACAGAAGCCAGGAAAGAGTGAAAAAGTCAATCAGGGCATTTCAGGATGCGCGATGGGACGCATTGGAGAAGAGATGGAGGGTGGAAACTATTGAAGGGGATAGGTTATTCCCGTTGCTGATAAACGTAGGAGAGGCCCAGAAGAAGTGGGGTGAGGAAGACGATAGTGACATAGATGACAGCTTGCTAGATAGATTGCTATCAGAAAGACCACCTCCATATAATCCAGATTCTGAAGAGGGAAAGGCAGTATCAACAGAGGGAACTGGAGAACCACAGACTCAGCCTAGAGCGAGAGTAGTCGGAAGAATATCAACGGGAACAGAAGGGATGGGAGTACACACACCAACAAGCATCGAAGCTAATGGAATTACAGTTGTTACAAGGCTACCGGATGCTCTTACAGTACCGGTTACCATTGGCCCCATAGTGTCAGTATATGACCCAGATCAGGCAGGAAATGGAAGTCTAGCACGATCAGTAGCAGGAGAAGGGACTGGCTCGGGAGGGAATGGCATAGTGAGTGGAATAGGTCACCTTCCGAGGCCCATGGAATCAAGTACTCCTTTGCCAGCCACGGCAGACTCCTCTAGAGGACAGGTAGAGGTACGAACGGTGAGACCAAGGTCTTTGGCCGATTCAAGATCCGGATCAGGATGTGGGAAGCACCAGTGAGAAACCCTAATGATAGAACGACAGGAGACTGGGATCGCGGGAATACAGGAAGTCGACCAGTCCTAGGGAATATAGCGGAAGGGAACCGGTGTGAGGATCAGGACAATGAGAATGGAGAATCAAGTGATACATCAAGTCGAGGGATGCTTAAAACTGCTATAAGAGCAAAGATGCTGGACGTGATGAGATTAAAAGCTGAGGTAGATGAGATAATTAGTGGGAACCTGCCATTGGAAAGAGTGGAGCTTTATGGACCAGACGAGTTGCTGTTTGTAGCAAAAGATGTAACTCGCAAGGCGAGGTTAGCACATGAGAAACTGACAGAGTTGGCGAAAAGACACGAGGTGGATTTATCCAAGACTAAGACACTGCAGGGAAGCCATAGGTTACAGTACAGTGACCAGGAACTGGAAGAGAAAAGAGTGATAGGGCTGAGGACTCACATTCGAGAACTGATTGTAGGGATACGTGCATGGAGCATGCTTGACAAATGGGAGGAAAGATGGTCAAAAAAGAAAACCACTAAAAAGAGTATAGGAGAGACACCGCCTCCAGGAGGGGGATGACAGGAGTAGGGAATTATCCTTTACGAGAGGTACAGAACGGAGGGTATGTGCATGTGCCTTGGAGTAGAGGGGATTTGGCAGCGTTTACAAACGAATTTCCTCGGCTGAGGGAAAAGCCTGTCGAGTGGTACAAACAGGTCGATCGTTTTGTTAAAATCTCGAAGGTGTTGTGGGTTGACTTGAATACACTGTTTGATATTGTGGTACCAAGTGATTTGTGGGCAGCTTGTAAAGTTGCAGTTGATTGGCCAACTTCCGAACCAGACAGGGATTTGCTTACCAGTGGTCCTTCACCAATTGTTATGAAGAAGTTTGAACAAGTAATTACATGGCTGAAATCCAAAATCTCACCACAGGACATTGATTGGGTTAAGATAGATCGAACTGTTCAGGAACCGAAAGAGTCCGTACATGAATATTATGAGAGGCTCTTACAAGCCTTTAAGCAGTACAGTGGGCTAGACACGTTAGACCCCAAAGACATGGGACAGTTTGTTTCCAAGTTCGTCTTGGGTCTAAGATCAGAAATCAGCTTCATGATTCAGCAGCATTTGATCTGCTGGCAGAACAAGTCAGTGGACGAGATACTGCGGTACGCCAGGTACTGCAGCGATGGCATTGGACTCGAAACATAGGAAGCTTAAAGATAAGCTAATGCTAGTCCAGATGCAAAATGCTGACAGGGAAGTTCAGACACAGCCAAGTGGAGGGACATTAGGGAGAAGACAGGGAAACAATCAAGGAGGGACCCAGAATGGCCAGGGTCCAGGAAGAGGGAAACCTATAGACCCTAAGACAGGGATGGATGTGGCAACACTGAAAAAGACAACTGCTTGTCACTTTTGTCACAAGATCGGGCATTGGAAACGCGAGTGTAGATCGAATCCAGCGAACCAAGTGCAACAAGAGGGAGAGACAGTGCAGGCATCTGAGGTCGTCAATACAGTGACGAGACCCAGGTCCATGCAAGGGGGGACATTGTGCCCGCAGGCGCAAGTTCCGCAACCTCTGAGAATTCCACAGGGAAATCGAACGTACCAACAGATGCCCCTTTTCAAGGATTATGATGATTACAGCTCAGACCCGTTGGCATGACGGTGCCTGAGGGGGAGGAAGACTGTGCTCTTGGGGCAGTCTTAGAGGTAGACCAGAGGGGACCGTTCGTCGAGGCGGATGTTGACGGTCATCCCACCACCTTTTGGTTGATACTGGTGCTACCCGTTCTACTGTGAGATCTGCAGTAGTTCCCAACCTACCCCTCTCGGGACAATCAATCCAAGTAGTAGGAGTGGCAAATAAGAAGATGAATAGCCCTTTGACCGAGCCGATTCATGTGATAATAGGAACTTTTCGAGATCGACACCAATTTGTTGTGTGCGACTCAAGTCCAGTCTGTTTGCTAGGACGTGATCTGTTGTGCAAATTGAATTGTACCATCTATTGCACCACAAAGGGAGTGGAACTACAGACAAATGATGATGATGCCACCTTCAAGGTTGCAAATCAGCATTTCTGTATAGAGATGCATCCTATGTTGACAGTGGAAGAGCTTCCACTTGACCTAAGAGACTCTGTTTCATTGGATGTGTAGGACTTTACAGGGGAGGAGATCGGATTGATCAGAGGTGTTGAGCCAGTTAAGATCCAGGTCAAGCAAAATGCTGAGTTCCCGAGAACACCTCAGTATAATCTGTCGCCTGAAACGATTGCAGGGATAAAGCCTGTCATCGAATCCATGATTCAGCAGGGAATTCTCAAGGAGATAATGGGCAGTCCATGTAACTCACCCATTATGGGATTGCAGAAACCAAGTGGGAAATACAGAATCGTGCAAGACCTGCGAAAGGTCAACACGATTGTGGTTCCATGCTGTCCAGTGGTACCGAATCCATCAGTGATACTATTTCAGATTCCATGTGAAGCCGAGTGGTTCACGGTGATTGACTTGTGCCAAGCATTCTTTTCGATACCGTTGCACGAGGAGAGCCAATTTTTATTTGCTTTCCGTCTGGGAGATCGTGTGTTAACGTGGTGTCGTATCCCTCAAGGGTATACAGAGAGTCCATCAATCTTTAACCAGATCTTGAAAAAGAATCTTGAGAGTCTTGTATTGCCACAGAATTCTGTTCTCGTGCAGTACATTGATGATCTCCTTATCGCGTCCGAAACGGAGGATGCTTGCAGGATCGACACGATTGCCTTACTGAATCACTTAGGAGAAAACGGACACAAGGTGTCCCCGAACAAGTTGCAGTACTGTCTGAGTGAGGTTCAGTACTTAGGCCATCGAATTGAGAAAGGCAAGAGAAAAGTGTCGCCAGATCGAATTGAGGCGATCATGAACATGACTGTGCCTACCACTCAGAAGGAAGTCAGAATGTTCTTGGGAATGGTTGGTTACTGTCGCCAATGGATTCCCAACTTCACATTGAAGGCGAAGCCTCTGCAGAGACTGACACATAAGGATGTGAGCGATCCGGTACCATGGGACAATGACTGTCTGATTGCGTTCTTGGAGTTGAGAGAGGGCTTATGTCGTGCTCCGGCTCTGGGAATGCCTGACTACAACAAGTCTTTTTCACTGTTCTGTTATGATCGAGAAGGTTGTGCATTGTCAGTCCTGACTCAGAGTCATGGAGGTGTCCGTAGACCAGTTGCCTACTTTTCAGCTACTTTAGATCCAGTAGCTTCAGCGTTGCCCGGATGTCTCAAATCCGTTGCTGCAACAGGTGTCAGCATTGAAAGGTGTGAAAGCATTGTTATGGGTCATCCTCTGACTGTCTATGTTCCGCATTCTGTTGAATTGTTGATGACAAGGACTAAAACACAGCACCTGACGAACAATAGACTCACACGCTACGAGCAAGTCATACTTGCCGCGGAGAATGTGATTCTGAAGAGGTGTTCTGTTTTAAATCCCGCTACATTGATACCATTGCCAAATGTAGATGATGAAGATTGTGAAGACCATGACTGTCTTGATGTGACTGAACTTTACACCAAACCAAGACCCGACATTGTTGATGAACCTCTGTCCGATCCTGATGAAATTTTCTTTGTCGATGGTTCATGCTTAAGAGACAATGTGGGTCATCTGAGAGCAGCGTTTGCTGTATGCACCATTACTGGAGTGGTTGAAGCTGCTTGCCTGGAAGGAGTATACTCCGCACAAGTGGCTGAAATCATTGCTTTGACTCGCGCCTGTTTGGCAGCTGATCAGATCCGAATCACCATCTATACCGACAGCCAATATGGGTTTGGTGTGGTTCATGACTTTGGACAGCTATGGTCTCAGAGGGGTTTCTTGACATCATCTGGATCTCCCATTAGAAATGGAGATTATGTGAGACGATTGTTAGAAGCGTTGCAATGTCCCAGGGAAATTGCAGTGGTAAAGTGCGCTGCACATGGGAGGGGGACGGACTTTGTTTCTGTGGGAAATAAGTATGCGGATGAAATTGCACGTTTCTGCGCTGAACAAGGGTGCATATTTACTGGAGACTACACTGGAGAGAGCCAAGAGGGAACCGAGCTCAACATGATGTTAGCCATAGCAGACACTTGGGAGGAACTCAAGAGCCTGCAGGAAGGAGCTCCAGGTCAGGAAAGGGATGTATGGGTCAGATCAGGATGTGAGAAGGGAGACGATGGAATTTGGGTTTCAAGTGATGGTCGAGCAGTGTTACCAGATGACCTATTGAGCCCGATGGCAAGGCAAATTCATGGTGCTGTACATCTAGGGAGAGATGCGATGGTGCGAGTGTTCAGACAAACGTGGTACAATCCACGGTTTCGTGCGTTTGCTGAAGCAGTGTGCCATAGGTGTGTTACCTGTCAACAAATGAATGCTGGAAAGAAAACTGTGGTTGCATTGAGTCACATTGGAAGGTCAGGAGGACCTTTCAACAGAATACAGCTTGACTTTATTGAGATGCCTAGGTGTAACGGATTGAGATACATTTTAGTGGTAGTGTGTGTCTTTTCACGTTGGGTGGAAGCCTATCCAACACGAAGGTGTGACACCCTTACAGTAGCGAAGCTCTTGTTGAGAGAGTTGATTCCTAGGTTCGGTTTTCCAACTTCGTTGGAGTCGGATAGAGGAACACACTTCCACAGTGAGGTCATGAAATTGCTTTGCGTGGCTTTAAATGTTGATCAGAGACTTCATTGTAGCTATCGACCAGAGGCTTCTGGGATAGTGGAGCAGATCAATGGAACTTTGAAAGCACGGATGGCGAAAGTGTGTTCGTCTACGTCCCTGAAGTGGCCTGATGCGTTGCCTCTAGTGTTGATGAGTGTTCGCAGTGTCCCAGATAGGAGGACCGGTCTTTCCCCGCACAAAATCATTATGGGGAGGGCGATGCGATTGCCAGCAATACCGTATTCAGCCTTGATAAACATCACTGATGACTTAATCCTTGATTACTGCAAAGGACTAGCTGATGTGGTCCGTTCTATGTCTCAGCAGGTGGAAGCTGCTGCTGTTCCGGCTTCAAGGGATCTTTGCCACGACTTGTGCCCGGGAGATTGGGTGCTGGTCCGGAAGCACGTGAGGAAGAGCTGTCTGGATGCTCGGTGGCGAGGCCCCTACCAGGTGATACTGGTAACGAACACAGCGGTGAAGTGCGGAGGATTGCCAAATTGGATACATGCTTCCCATACTCGTCGAGTTTCAGAACCCTTGGAAGAAACAGCTCCTCTCGTGAATGAAAATCCAGCTGTGGCGGCAGGGCCACGAGAGAGGACAAGCCAAGCTGTGAGGGTTGCTGACGAAGCTGGTTGCTCACCAGACCAGGCTGAGGAGGGTTACGCTACACCCAACCCAGGTATTGACTCTGAGGAAGAAGGTAACGTTGCGGGTAATATAGAGTCAGACTCAGCCGCAGGAGGTGGTGCGCAGAGGGTTCGAGAGAAAAGCAAAAGGGCTGATCGAGCAGAAGAATCGTGGCCTGAAAGACAAAGAAGGCTGAATCTGAGGTTGGCCCCTGAGAGAGATCTCGCCCCTGTGCCCGAGACCTCTGAATCAGAAGTGAGCGAAGAAGAACAAGACCAAGAAGGTCCAAGGCGGTCAAGAAGGACAAGAGTGCCTTGTCAGAGATACGCTGCCCCGGAGTGGACTTACGCAGTAACTGATGCCGGGAGTAGTGAGTTCCGGGAGGCTGAGGTCCGTCGCGAGTGATCAGCAGGAATCCTCTACTGAAAATTGATGTGGGACTGATAGTTCCAGGACTCGAAGTTGAAGGAGTGCTGACAATCATGGTCCCAGAACCTCCAGTATTGAGTAAGGTGCGAATTCTGATACTGCATAAATTAGTTTTCCTAACGTTTGGATTTGAAGCGTCACCTCACGAACTGATAGATGTTCGTCTTGAGATTTTGCAACATGTTTTAGCTGCAATCGGGTCTGAACTTATCGTAGATTGCGAATGAACTGTGTGTTGTAAATAGGTGTTTCAAAGAAGATAACCTAGGCCCGAGTGGAAGAAGAATAAATTAGGGCTTTTTCAATAGAAGAAGAAAGAGGGCTAGGGAAGTCTTTTTGAACTGTGTGAATAAATCCGGAAAAACTGAACTTTGAACGAATTTCCAGAATTCCAACGAACTTTGCTTGAACTTCTGAGCAACAAATCGAGGTGGAAAGAAGAGACATTTGTGTATCCTCTATATTGAACGACTAACAAGAAAATGGAGTCTGGAAATCCGAACCGAAGATCAAAGTGTGTGATAGGTACTTCCATAGTGGGAGTGATAGTTTCAATAGTTATAGTTATTGTAGTGTCAATTATTAGTTCACATGAGCCAGAAGTCGTGGAGGTGAAAGGGACACCTACACCTAGTACTTCTAGCAAGAAAGAGGACACCATAGGAGCTGAAAAGGCTATGCTAGATCAAAACAGTCGTAGGTTGCATGTAGATTTGTCTAGAAGTGATTTTAAGCTTAATGCGTATGCCAAGCTGCTATACGAGTACATCGAAACGATGGATGTGAGTGATTGTTATGTGTGTATGCAATTGCCTGCGTCAGTGGATGAGGGTATTAGATATCATCATCTTCCGTTGACTTATGGGATTTCATGTAGTTTGTTGCTTAGCATGTTTTATGGGAGGGGTCATTATGAATACTTCTTTTCCAATTATGACGCAGTGCTTTCAGAGGTTCCAGCATATAAGCACCTGAACAAGTATGATTATTACAAGCAAGAAGATAGAATTGGGAAGTATTTCATACCGACCGCATCATTAGATACAGCTTACGCACATAGACATAACTTAACTTGTTCATTAACAGAGATAGAAAAGAAGTTTGTAGATCAGGTAGAGGATAGATATAGACAACTAACACAAACACGTAACACTGGAGAAAGTCCATTGGATTGGACGAAGGAGGAGTTAGCTCACAGAGCGAAAGGGAGCTATGGCCCTATAGCATTAGATCTGGTGCAGAAAGGAAAGCTATGTGTGAAACGTGTCCAGACCTATTATGATAAGGTTTATGTGGGACAGAGTGCGTGTGATCATGTTTTCACCATGGAAGAGACAGCAAAGAACTTTTTGCAGGGTCCGGTACAAGTGGTGCCAACAGTATACTTTGTGTGTGGGAAAAATGCTTATGTGAGATTGCCTGCCAACTGGTATGGTACTTGTTACCTGGCAGCCGTTTTTCCCAAGATTTATCATGTGGAGGAGCTAGGGCTCCTCGAGGGAGGAATCCATTCTAGGGTAAGGAGAGATGCAAGTGCAGGAGGAGTGATTGGAGACATTTTTGGAGCTGTAATACCAGGTTTAGGAGTGATTTTGAATGATGTGAAGATTAGAAAGCTGGCGACTGTTGTGGACAGATTGTCGACGAATACAGCTAAATCACTATTGCTCGTGGATGGAGAGATGTTGTCGATAAGGACAATGGTGATGCAGAACCGTCTTGCTTTAGATGTCTTATTGGCAAAAGAGGGCGGAGTCTGTAAAATGCTGAAAGTGCAAGAGTGCTGTACTTATATACCAGATAATAGTAAAGATCTGAAGAAGTATATAAGTAACATCACTGAGATTCATCATGAGATCCAGGATCTGACCGAAGAGGGTGTTTGGGAGAAAGTTGGAAAGGGATTTGGTAAAGTGGGGAGTTGGTTTGCGAGCTTGGGAAAAGGTATTCTTGGTTACATTCTGAGACCTATCCTTATAATCGTGGTCTGTGTGATTTGCCTATGGGGTTTTGTGAGGGCTTATAAGTGGTACCAGGCGAATCAGGTCGAAAGGTCCCTTAGGGCAAGAGAAGTAAGGATGACTAGACTGCAGGACAGTCATTATGAGAATATCAAGAATTTGGAAAGGTTCCGACAGGGAAGAATGGCTACGAGCTCTGTTTAGGTCGGTTCTTTCTCCAGGGAATTGTGATTTTGTTGATGACACTAGTCATCAGAGGGGGAACTGATAGAGCGCAAAGAGATTCTGAAAATTGTAGGGGTACCTTATATTCATAGGTAGTCTGTACCCGCATATATTCGTAGGTGTGCGTTAATCTTAGTTAGAATTTGTGATGTAATAATCAGTGGTAAATGAAATATTAAGATGAGTTGTGCCATTCAAGAACCGTAAAGTGGCATTTAGAAGGAATTATGTAACTTTCAATGTGCATTGTAATTGTTTAATGAAGTAGCTATATGAAATGTAACGCAGTAGATTTAAACGTGCATCATATTGAAGTTGCACACGCATAGATGATTAATTGTGTTTAACCGTGATGAAATGTAGTGCTTACAGATGTAACATTTTAAACGTGTTTAAAATGATGTTAAAGGCCTAGATGGAGTGTCTGCCCTTCGCGTTAAGAAGGCCTATTTGTTTCCTTATGTTAGCTGGTTTATGTAGGCCCGAAATGTATTTTCCCCTGGTGAGGCTCTCATTTAGAGATGTTCAGCGAAATTCATCTGCCATCAAGGTTGTTTCGTTCTCATGCATTCGTTGCAGGTGCAAGGACATCGTCTTCGTTAGTTAGAATAATGCTTTTGTTTTAGGAGTTAGGTATGGAGGAGATCCGCTACAAAGTCTCCAGGAATGCCGATAATTGAGAGCTGCGCTGAAGAAGCCTGGGACTCAAGGACACTTCAACTGTCGTTGGACCGAGTTCAACTTTTAATGGAAAACTACCTAGACGAGGTGTTTGGCCAGGAGAGGTGTTACCTGGGCGGGCCTATCGAAGGATCATTTTGTATTAGGGACAGTGCCCCGAGGGAAGAGGAAGGTCAGTCAGCAGAGAGGGCAGATTGAGCAGGAGCTGATTGAGGAAGAGGTAGAAGAGCGAAGAGGTTAAAGGAAGGGATCGATTCTTAGGATGGAGACTTAGACGGTCTTTTACAACGTGAGTGCACTTCTGAGGAAGTCATCACGAGCTGACACCTTTTCATGATTTGGCTGGAAAAGAAGTTAAGTAGAGATGCCCCTTTAGAATAGTGTAGGGATAGACTAACGGACTTCTTTATAGGTTTAATGAAGGCTAATATAGATGTTGGTGCAATCATTGCTTGTCTTGTGTTACTAGAATTGCTCATTCTCTTTATGCTATATCGAATTAGATTGGTGCGTAGGATAGATTTTGTATTAGTGCCTTTGTATTTTTACAACCTCGTTCTGAGGTGTCTGTATGTTCAGTTATTTTTGGTTTTGTAATAAACCCCTAAACTTGGAATTCGGAGTCAGTGATCTTTTCCGAGAATTAAATTGTTTCATGACAGGATTGGAACGAAAGTATTGTTTCTCCCCTTTACTCTTCTCAGCAGGTAATAAAGGTCCAGTCGGCCGAGGGTTCCAGGTAAGTTATACAGTGGAATCCGGCTTTATCATAGCTTTTCATAATTTGGCTTTATTTCTAAAAGACAAAGCGATATGATAGACTCTAGCATCTTACTTTGTCTTTTTGTGTGCCTAATGCATGTTGCCTTTTTGTCAGCGCATGCCAATACTTCAATTGAGGCCATCAATTGTCCATACTAGATTCTATTTGCTGTACTTGTTCTGCTCCCATGAATCAAGCTAAGGATGCCAACTTAATTTTAAGCCTCCAATTTCAAATTCCTTCACATTTACAGAGCATTGTTTTGCATTTTCAATTTGCTTTTTGTGTTTTTATACCTGCTAATATTATTCAATTGGCTAAACACTCATGGACCTCTTGAGTAGGCGCTGTGGACCCCCAGGGGTCCGTTGCCTATGAGTTAAGAACCACTGGACGATATTTTATTCTGAGTGACTACATATTTATCTCAGGTGCTCTCAGACGTTGGAGGAATGACTAAAAAGGGGAACCTTTAGGATCCTTCACGTATTGCACAAGATTTACTGTAGATTTGACTACTGCCTGTCTGCAAGAGCATTCTTTTCCATGTAGGACACAAAGACATCTGCTGATTTGATGACTTTCCTTTCAGCAAGTCCCTTGGATAAAAGGTTCTTGCACTGGTTATCACTCTCTAGTGTCATTTGACTCAGCTTGGAAAATTGTCCTGACTCACTCAGCAATTACTAGAGGTCCTCAGGTCTTCCTGTTTTGCTGATTCTTCATTTTGGAGTGTTGGGCTCTCTGGGTTTTTCCTACAATGTGTAGATCTTTCAGTGGAGTTTGATACGGTGGCCCACTCCGTGCCAGTGGCCAGGTGGTCTATGGTTGGTATCAAGGATAAGGCTCTCTAACTCCTCTCATCATTTCTGACAGGAAGAGTATAAACGGTGGCATTCCCATTCAGGTCCAAACCTTTCTTTCTACCCTGCAGGGTACAGCAGGAGTCTTCTCTTAGTCCAAAATTATTTAATGTGTACATGACCCCATTGGCCAAATTGATTTGATCATACAGCTTTACAGTATCATCCTATGCAGATAATACTTAAAACGAAATTGCCATTTTTATCATCTAGCAATTGCTGAGAAATTTCAGGAATGTACACGTAAGGTAGGAAGGAGGATGAGGACCAGCTGCCCACTATTAAATGGAGAAAAGACAGGAATCTTGTTATTTGCACCACCTCAAATGTTTGGTGGTTGCCATCTCAATTGGGAGTTTTGCCAACACCTGTGAACTCTGTTCGGAATTTACATGCAGTTTTCAATAATACCCAACCCAGGCTCTGATAGCATCTTGCCTGGATTATTGTAACTCCCTGTACTTAGGAGTCAATCAGTGTTTGGTGTCATGACTGCAGATAGCTTCAAATCTAGACATCAGATTGACGCTGGGAATTCCCAAGTGGCAATCAGTCTGAGGCCAGGAGGAGCTTGCACTGGGTGCCCATCCGTAAATGATTCATAGTCAAGGCCCTAAGTCTGGCACACAACGCCCTACATGTTTGCATCAAGATCAAGTTTAAGTGATATTCCCCAAGCGGACCACTCAGACCTGCCAAAAAGAGGGATGTTGTAGTTCCCAGAATTAGATGAAGTAGATGAGGGTGGGAGATCTTTTCCTTTCCTCACAAGTAAGCTTTGGAACTCCCTGCCCAAGGCAATAGATGTCATTGACAATCACTCTTGTTTCAGAAAGCTCATCAAAACATGACTCTCCTTTCTTGAGTCTTCAGAGTACCTCCTCCTCCGTTCAGGTTGGCACCCCAGCGCCAAGATGCCTCTGGGTAATAGTGTGCTTTAGATACTTATCATTCACTGATTCATTCACTCATTGCAGAGGTTTAGCTTACATTGGTGCAGAAGGTGCAGCGACACCAGGCTCAAAGGCCTGTGTGGCCCCCTGACCCCTAATTAGTGCTGTACTTCACAGTTTTAATAGCAGCACAAGGGCCTATTTCCTTCCCTGCACTAGGGCCCATGCCCAGGGGCGTAACACAGGCCCCCACAGCCCCCGCAGTGCGGGGGGCCCCCAAGTTCCAGGGGGCCCCCTCAGCACAGCACTCTGGCTGCAGAGCTCCTGATTGAGCCCGGAGGGGGCCCCTCCACGTGCCTTGCAGGGAGGCCCCCTCGAGTTTCGTTACACCAGTGCCCATGCCACAGTGGCTATACCGCTGCTCTGTTATCAGTTTGGTTGTATGTTTTGCTAGCTCCAAGATGCCTCTAGGGAGCGCAGTCACAGTTTTTAAAGATTAAGTCAAATCACAAAATTCTCTGTCCATGCTCCTTCCTGGATGACTGTAGGCTCAACAACTCTATGCTGGCCAGCCATTATCTTTAAGAAGGAGCACAGAATAATGTTTATAGATCATCTGCAGCTGCATACCTATATAAATATTGCCCTGGTTGTGTACACACACACACACACATACACACACACGCACATACACCCCCACACACGCACACACACATACACGCGCACAAACACCTCTCTCAACAAACTCATCTTTGCCAGGTTTCTGCCAAGCAGCCTTATCAAGTTTCCTCCACGCAGCCTCAGTGCCCCACAAAATACTGCATTTGCAAATGCCAGATGCTCTTGTGGGTCAGACAGTGCTTAGTTTGTGCTGGTGCTCATTACTTTATGAGGATGTATTATGCCAGTGACGCAGACGCGACACAAATACATTGCAAGAAACATCACATGGGTCAATAATACTGCAAGCACATGTGACATTTTAATGTAAATGAGCCCAAGATGGTCAAACCCAGGAGAAATAAGTTAAAAGCTTGGATCCAAAATTCAAATCCCTGTCTCCATTACACCAGGAAATGGTAAAGAGGGAGGAACAAGGAAGGTTATATGAGTACCCCACAAATAACATGAATCACCCGTATATCTTAATCCAGCTGTAGCAAATAAGACTCCATTTTGTAATCTTTTCTGAAGATATCCTGCAGCCCATGATTGGAGACAAGAAGAAGTCCAATGTTGGTGAAACTCAGGAGATCTACGCCCTCGGCATAGTCAGAACCTGGGAGCCTGGCGGAGACGGTGGGGCTTTATTTATTTAAATAATAACTAAAAGGAACCTTATCTACCAGCTACAAGGAGCGCTCTGGAGGGCTGCCTGTGGGTATACGTCACTAAAAAGAAGCAGGTTAGAAGCGATGAGCAAATCTAAAAGAGTAGACCAGGATTGTGACCACGAGCAACAACGTTATGTAACAAAGCAGATTATATCCTTCACGGCGTTTAATATTGTAATCGTTTCTTGCATAAAATTTAAGAAAAATGTGATTTTGGAAATCGCCAACGGGTCACTTAAATACACCCAGACACAGAACAATTGTAAATTAGTGATAGAAAGGTACTGACGGGACGAGGGACGAATCGAAACAGAAAATAACCTGGGCCCCACAATAAAAAGGCCCTCATTAGTGAACCAGAAAGCTAAAAAAAAAAAAAGTGGTCCATGTTTCCAAATTGAGGTTGTTTTTGAACTCGTAAAAACAGCTATATGAGTGTTTCACTAGCTATTGGAGACTGCATGGATTTGAGCTTGCTGCAGGCAGTGTTTGTTTAATATCATGGAAATCAACAGTAAAAAGCGGACCAGAAGACAATAAAACAGTCCCACACAGTGACCTGTCATACTAGCCCATCGGTACTGCCTGATTACCCTACTGGCCTGTTCAATCCTGACAGTGCTTCATTTGAAAAAGAGCGCTGGTGCCCAAATGTCTGCTCATAAGAAGACCTGGGACGAGCAAGTAAATGTAAACAAACCCAATGCCAAGACTGCATAAACTTGAATCCGCCTGATGCCTTTTTAATCCACAGTCAGGCACCCCCACCCCTTTATCTCACTCTTCCAGGTTCCTGCTTTTTATCTTCCTCTGTCTTTCCATTTTGTGTGTTTTTCCCTCTGTTGCTCTTGACAAATGTCTGATGCGGAAAAATAAGCATTGGTGCCCAAAAATAAGTGATGGTGCCCCCCACAGGCAACCACCTGCTCAAATTAAGTACTTGACTCTGAACAGGACACACGAAGATATATTTAACTATTTTAAAAGGACAAATGTGGCACTATATGGAAGGAACGTATTATTGAAGGGACAGGACACGCACATCTAGGGAGGAGCAAGTACTGTAGTATTAGTAAAGGCCTACAATTTCTCCCCATCTCCCAAAATCAGAATTAATTTTCCCACGAACTGCACGAAATTAAATTAACACACAGCAACACAGAAATGACTCAGAAGCTTATGTTGGTGAGACACATTTGATGTTTTAACCATTCTACATCGGAATTTTCAAACTGTAAACGCACCTCATATTCCTGCTTAATCTTGAAAACATAAATATGCATCATGCAACATAACTTATCAACCACCAAATTAACCCGTCTCTCCCTCTTACCCATTCAACATCATCTCGCTCCTGCCCAGGACCCACGAACATTTATCATTATAGAAGAAGAAACCGGATCGCCAAGCGCACATATAGTCTGGATTGGATATACAATAATTTCCATTTCTGAGAGATGCCAATCATAGAGCACCCCTAGGATTTACTTAGGTCGTGTTATTCCCCCTATTTCTTTTTAGCAGTAGAAGGGCTGCAACTCTCTAACCTAAAATGGAAAATGATAATCATGCCCATTTAGGTTTCAATTATTTTGAATAAATCTCCCCATATGTCTTTGATCTTTTCTAGCTGATCTTTAAGACTTTCGTATGATTTTCATATGACTTTTGTATGTTCCCCTTGGTCTCCCGATAAAAATGATACCTCACTTGTTTGGGTGTCCAATGCAGAATCACCTAAAAATTTATATAGAATAAAATATACATCGCTTGGAGCTCGCTGTGCTATCCCCTCAATATCTATGTTTTTGGCCTTTCCCAGTCGCAGGCCCTTGGCCCACCCTCACAAGTGAGGTATCATTTTACACAGGAGACTGAGAGGAACGCTGGGTGGTAGGAAATTTGTGCTGGTGCGGTGATCCCAACCAGAAATGTAAGGAAAATATGATTTTTTTATCTACATTTGATGTTTGCAGAGGATTTTGCGTAGGAAAAAGATGGGGGATCCACACAAGTCACACCTCCCTGGACTCCCCCGGTTGTCTAGTTTTCAGAAATGTCTGGGTTTGGTAGGTTTCCCTAGATGGCCGCCTAGCCCAGGCCCAAAAATGCAGGTGCCCCCCTTGCAAAACCAAGTCCATTTGTGATACATGGGGGCAGATTTACAAGCCCCTTGCAATACTTTTGCGCTGCCGTTATGTCACTTTTGTGACACAGCAGCGGCGTAAACAATGCGGCCCATTTACCACGTGATGCATCTAGGGAGATGCGTCACGTTGTAAAGCCCTGCGTCACATTATACCTGTGTCAGGTATAATGTATGCAGGGTGGGCGTTCCCACGCAGGAAAGCCTCGTAAAAGTGATGCAGTGAAATCTACAAGATTTCACTGCGCCACTTCTAGGATGCCACTGCGTCAAAACCTTATGCCTGCTTGAAGTAGGCGTAAGGAGTGACCCAGTACAATAAGTATAGGCCTCAAAATGCATTGCTGGAGTTGCGTCGTGCTTGCGACATGCCTCCAGCAATGCGTGACTTTTGGGCAAACCTAACCTAGATCCAGGGGACTGTAAGAATTATCGTCCCATATCCTTGCTTCCTGTCCCTGCAAAAATCTTGGAGATGCATCTCAATAATCAGCTGATGGAAACTGCAGAACAACAATCATGGCTTAATGATTCTCAGTTCGGTTTTAGGAAACACCATGGGACGGAAACGGCTTTAATATCTGCCACTGATTACATCAGGCGCACCGTGGATGAAGGACAGGGGGTGGTGCTGATTCTCTTGGATCTGTCAGCAGCATTTGATACCATCTCACCTATTTTACTGCACGACAGACTCCAGAGTCTTGGTGTCTCTCATCAAGCACTAGCCCTCCTGTCCTCATTCCTGACAGGTAGATCTCAAAGGGTGAAACTACAGTATTTTCACTCAGATTCCTTTGTCCTACCTTGTGGAGTACCGCAGGGATCTTCTCTGAGACCCACACTTTTTAATCTATATGTGGCACCTTCAGCAACCGTGATTCACTCATTTGGATTGGAGGTAGTGTCATATGCAGATGACACACAGATCATGGTTACTATCCCCAAAGGCTCATGCTCAACTTCAGAAATCATTCTCGTGTGCATGACAAAAGTCGCAGAATGGATGTCTGTTAACTTCTTGAAACTTAATGGGGAGAAAACAGAAGTGATGATATTCAGATCAGGGACATCAAAGTGGAACAGCAAGTGTTGGCCTCAATCCTTAGGATGCTGCCCTGTCCCGAGCAAGAAGGCTAAGAACCTTGGAGTTCTGTTGGATATTGAACTTAATTTTAATGTTCAAATGAACCGTACCATCTCTACGTGTACCTGGATCATAAGGATGCTTAAAAAAATCTTCCCTCTCATCCAACGACCAGCATGAATACAGGTAGCACTGGCCTTGGTAATGTCCAGACTCGATAACTGCAACTCACTATACCTGGCCGCCAATAAGAGTATGCAGTACAAACTTGAGGTGCTGCAGAATGCACTGGCAAGACTTGTTCTGGACATTCCCAGGAAACAATCTGCCGGGAAGCCTGCACTGCCTCGCTATCGAAAAACTCTGCATGGTACACAAGTCACTCTATCTTCCCTACCCGTCAAGATTAAAAACAATGTTCAGCTGGCACTCCCCCAGTAGACCCCTTCGATCTTCGCTTCAAATGCGACTGGTGGTACCAAGAACCAAAAAGAGGAAATGGGGGGACAGAGCATTCTCGGTGGCAGCTAGCAAACTTTGGAACTCCCTTCCTCTCGCCCTTAGGGCCATTCACTTCTTTTACCATTCAGAAAGGATCTTATGACCTGGCTTTTCTCGGTCTAGCATCTATCTGGGGTAATTTCCTCTTCAATCTTCTGCTGTACGGCCAGTCTCCAGCGCCTTGATGCCTTAGGGTGATTGTTGCGCTTTACAAATTGCAAATCAAATCAAATCCAACAGATACGTCAGAATTTCTGACGCATCTGTCAATCCTTGCGCAATGGTGCGCAGCATTGTAAATACAGCGCATCCATGGTGGCACAAGGGTATCGCAGGCTGGCGCAGGGAAACTGACGCATCTCTACAGATGCGTCAGTTTCTTGTAAATCTGCCCCATCATTTTGATGTCTCCACAATACGTTTTGCGCCCTTTCCTGTCGCGGTACTTGGCTCACCCACAGGAAAATTTGATTTTTAAGCTAAATTCGAGGTTTGAAGGGGATTCTGGGTAAGAAAACATTGGGGGTTCCATGCAAGCTATACCTCCCTGGACTCCTCCGGTTGTCTAGTTTTTAGAAATGTCGGGTTTGGTAGTTTTCCCTAGATGGCCGCCTACCCCGGGACCAAAAACACAGGTGCCCCCTTGCAAAATCAGGTTGTTTTGTGATACATAATTTTGATTTCTCCACAATACATTTTGGGCCCTTCCCTGTCGTGGGTACTTGGCCCACCCATACAAGTGAGGTACCATTTTTATTGGGAGACCTGGGGGAATGTGGGTGGTAGGATATTTGTGTCGGCCTGGTGATCGCACAACTTTACCACACAGAAATGTGATTTTTTAAGCTAAATTTGAGGTTTGCAGGGGATTCTGAGTAAGAAAACATTGGGGGAGTTTTCAGAAATGTCTGGGTTTGGTTGTCTTTCCTAGATGGCCGCCTAGCCCGGGACCAAAAACGCAGGTCTAAAAGTCAGCCCAATATTGGTGTAAATTAGGGCATTCCAGTAGCAGGAGGACAATATCGCTATTTAGGTGGAAGCATCTCCAACACTGTGCTCCAAGGAGTATTTTAGCATCATTCAGCCTTTTAGGAGACCAGTGCCTTCTATGTAAGTGACCACATTTTAGGCGGGCTTCCCTGAGCAGCTTATCATTGCCCTTCAACAGTTCTAACCAATCCTCGTCTTGGTACTCCACTTGTAGATGAGTCGACCACCTTGAGATATGGGCTTTGAGAAGAAATGATTGATAATTAGTGTTCAGGACAGCTGCTACCCCTTTGTAAGTACCCCATGTGTTTAAATATTGAAGGACGGATTTTTATTTTAGCTCTATAAGGGATGGGCCAAGGGTTTTATGGAGGCAATGAAGGAAGCGTTGGAAGTTTCAAAATGTATCTGACAATGTGAAAATTGTTTTTTAATTTGGTGAAGATTTTCTGTCAGCCTTCGGTCAGGAGGTGCATAATTATGTTTATACCTGATGCAGAAAACCTCTACCATATCAGTTACAGCCCACCTGTGTGTATGCACACGTTACCCCACAAGGGAGTATTTTTGTGCAACCTACTATAGTCTTCTAACATGGTATGCATCTTATGCTAGACAAATGCCATGGGTGAGAGAATAGGGTTAGATTCAATCTTTCAACATGCGTCTTTTGTATAGTGCATTCTCATTCCCCCTTCCTCTGAATAACCCTTCCTCCAATTCGACCCACATGAACAGCGAGTAGAGGAGGGCAGCCCAGTCTAGTGCCACAACCCGATGGCATTTGGAATGACCGAGCTGTACGGAGCAGAATCGTACGTCTCTATGGGTCACGTTTCCGAACAACCGAGTACGATGTTGGAGTTGGACAGCCTTTCTGAATCATGCCGTTCGACTTGAATCAGCAGTCGGAATCAGACTTTGGGGGCCGTAGTGGGCCCCCACTGCACCCAGAGCCTTCCCAATCTGGCCTGTGGGGGTACCCATGGCTCCCCCCTTACCAGCATGCACAGTGTGGCAGGCACCAGGGGGTGCACGCCACAGGTTGCCTGAATTTCCCCAGCCATCCCTTTCTTCAATGGGAGCCTATGCATTCAGTCGGAAAGAAAGGCTCCCATTGAAGTCAATGGTAGTCCAACCAAATCGTATCTGGAAGCATCCAGATGTATCGTACTCGGTTGGTTGGACTCTCCCGATCCGATTCGGTCAGAAACCATTCCCAAACCCATACGGTTGGGAAGCTTTCCAAATGGCATCAGAATCGGGCCCTTAGTATAAACATATATAAAACAACAGATACAATAAAACACAGTAAAATAAATTACATACTAATTAACACTTAGAAATGGTATTACATACAGTGATATTTACTACATCGATATTTTTTACAACAATATTAAAAACAACACTAAAAATGATATTTTAACTTCGATATTACTGTCGACGATATTCTTGATGCCTAGATATTCTTGACATGATATTTTTGTATCACAATATTTTTTTTTCTATATTCTGTCCATACATCTTTTTGCCTTATGTCTCTTTATTGTTTCCTGCTCACCTCTTCACAATAGGATGACCCTACTGTAGGCAAATACTACTGCTTCCATGATCGCTCAAGCAGTTCAGAAAGGACCTCAAGACCTGGATGTTGAACCAATGGAGAACAGGCAGCATGTTCTCCCAGTGCCTCGAAACTCTCATGGGTGATTCAGCCACGCTCTACAAATCTTGATTGATTGATCAAAATACTCTTCCATTGTCCTGGAGTTCTTAAACGGTATTGAGTTAATGAACAAACCTACATTCCTTACCATACTATTACCTTATTTGCCTTCCAGGGTCCATATAAATATTCCATTTGATAACGTTTTTGGGGAGGCATGGAGGTGAAAATAAAAGTATTATAAACAATGGTTATTGTTGCCCTACATATTACATGTTTTTGCTGATTACCCATCTAAGGCCCTTATTATGAGTCATGTTGAACCACTGTTACTGCATGTTTTCTTGAGTTAATATGGGCTGCACAATCACAATTATTACTGGGTGTGATTCCTGTGTCTGAAAATACATGTCATTTCTATCTTGGGCCAGGATTTTAGATGTGGTATGGCAGTGTTACAGGTCCCAGCAATACTGACATTTGTAATAAACATCTGAATTATTCACCCGTGCTGCAGCAACAAATGATGGACGGAATGCTGAATAATTCAAACATTCTCCCTCAGTCAAGAGATCTGGGTTAAATCCATCGTTCTTTTGCTCACTACGCCACCCCTGTTTGCTCCTCATGGGAACAGTCAAGCCAAACTGCCAAGCCGGGTCCTCCCTGGACCGGAAACAAGCATCCTGGGACCAGTTTCAGGGTATGTCACCCCTCATCAGCCAGGGTAGCTTGAATCCAGTGCAAAACAACAAAGGTAGAGGAGCACAGGTGCTATACTTGATACTAATATTTATCAAAGACCGTTTATCTTATGAGGCAAAATGCATATTCAGGGAGACAAAGTGGAAGTTTCTTTTATACCAAAGACAACACAACAACTTTCTTCTTTTGAAAAGTTTATATCCTTATTCTTTTCTTTTATTCATCATTCTTCATAACAGTGCACATAAATAACAAGGTACAGCCTGTGCATTTCGTCCCAGCCTCACGGGACTTCTTCAGGGCAAGGTCTAAATATACATTACTCCAATTTCTTCTAAAGGATGAAACATCGGTCACTCCAAGTCTGTTTAAATCTATGTGCTATAAATATTTAATTCATTTCAAAACGTCCGCATCAACAAGAACTGTGTACTCCACAGCGTTTCTTTTCTGTTCACAAGTCTAGTTTCCAATGAGACTTTTATTTTCGGGTTCAAGTTAGCTCACCGCCTCCACAACCCTTCTCGTAGGTTCTGTCAAAGCATAATTGCTACATCCGTCTTTAGGATTCCTTATGTGTTCTCATTATATTACTCGCAAATGAGAAGTCGACACCTATTCAGGTGTTAGGCATTATCTGATTGATGCGGGAAGGGACGTCCAATTTGAAGAGCTTGAAAACCCCTTCAAAAATAGTTTGGAATTACCGTGTGCGGCGATCATATACCATAACCATTTGTCCAGCTACTATACATAGCTTGAATCCAGTGGTACAGCGAGCAAGTGACCCATGTCTGGGCATACCCATCCCACTTAGGGCGAAAAGTGCTGCTGTAACAAATGATGGGCGGGATGCCCTTTAACTCAAACATTCTCCCCCAGCCAAGAGATCTGGGTTAAATTATTCACCCAGCAGTGTATTCAGGCACCCTGATGTTTCTGTGGTGCAGGGGGAGGGAGGGGGCAACCATTCAGGTCAACCAGCCATCACTGCTCATCGCTTAAGCCTATCTCTAGGGGCACTCTGGCAGCACCTGTCCTACTATGCCACCAACCATACCATCTCTGCATCCATATCTTCTGCTTGTGCCACAACCACTAAGGTTACTTACACATTGTCCTGGCACCCAGTTGGTACTTTAGTACCACTATCCCTACTGTGCTCACCTGCACTTTTATTTGCAACTTTATCCCAACACATATAGAACATCCACCCAAACACTGTCACAATTGTATGTCTTGACAAGCACCCACCAAGAAATGGATTAATCAACTTCCCATACTCCCCATAGGCACCTGCAAATGGCTGATGTGCCCTTTGTGTCGAAATGAGGTGCACCTATTACGCTTCCCTCCCAGCAGCTGGCTATCTTTCCCTCCTTGTACTCTGCTTATTCTCAATGCCTGAACATACAAAGATAGAAAATCATTGCTAATTCTTTGTCATATTTTCCAATGCCAAACATTACCAAAATACACACAAGGGTTCTGATTACAAGTTGCCTAGCACTGGTGGAGTGAAAACTCTGAATCTGTAACTACCAGCTCTGTGAAGTAACACAGCACCAATTACCGTGTAATTATGAGTTAGACCACACTGAATGAGGAATAACTGTGTGGGCATGGAAACCCTGTGTGAAAGTCCACAGAGAATTCCATATTCCTTGAGGTTTAGCACTCCTATTTACCACCTGCACTGAGCAGGTAGCAAATGTGAGTATGAGACTTTCTGTGGGCAGCCAGTATTACCGCAAACAGTAGATTGAATAACATATATAAGGGCAGATTTTCAAAAAATACACACAACACAGCGCAGCACCTAAAGAGGCTGCGCTGCATTGCATGACAGGGAGGGTGCAGGAGAGTGCCATATCTTCAGAGATACGCTTCTGTCCTCCCCTTTCCCTAGCGCCGGTGCTGATTTCAGCTGCCAAGCGCCATGCACACACCTTATCGCCATAGTGCTAGTTTGTGTACGTAAGGTTTTGTACAAGAAGGGTAGCCTTTCTGTACAAAATACCATGCCTAGACAAGTTTTAAAGCTTTTCCGCAAAGTTGGAAAAGAAAGGAGAAATAAAAACATTTCTCCTGTAAGCGCCTCCTTTGAAGTGACGTTAACTTTTGGCACTAAACCCTGTCTACAATTGTTTGTAGATAGGGTTTTGCATCAAAAGGTATGGGTAGTTGCATGGGAACGTCCATGTACCACCCTTGTAACGCCCCCTTAGCGCTAAGTAACGCAAAGCAGTGCTACTTTTAAGGTACTTTCCAGCACAAAACAAGTTTTGCTCTGGAAAGTAAATTCCAAACAAAAACATTTTGTGCTGGTTAGCGTCACTATTGTCACAAAGGACATAGTGTCCTCATAGTGTCCTCCTAGCATGTTCAGGGGTGCAGCAGCACTAACAGAGAGACTGCTCAGCAGCACCCTGCAGATGGGCCCAGGGGAATGAAATCCAAAACCAGAGACGTGTTCATCGTAAATATGGTGGCAGGCAGGATGCTACACAGCTCTTTGAGATCTGCCATGGACCTTCACTGCAATTCAACACATGGTATAGGGGAATGAACCTGACTACAACCTGGGAGATGATGCCAATATTTCATCTTAGATCTTTTGCTGGAGGCTTGCACTGTTTCTGCATATTCCGTAACTCGTGAGTGGCAGATTGTGTGGGTGTGTGTGTGTGTGTGTATGTATGTAACATTTACTTCTTCTTCTATGTGTATAACGGACGTATGCTCTGCTGTGGTTAGTGTTGCACCTGTCCTGTGTGTTTGAAGGAAGTATGCATTCCTCGGCCTGTACTGTATATATTCTGTGAGTGTGACAGGACTATGGCGGAAGCTAGGTGCTGTATCTGTTCTGTGAGTGAGACAGAAGTTCTGCACTCTCTTCCTGCTTACACTATACCTGTTCCGTGAGTATGAGGAAAGCATTCCATTGGTGTACCTGTTCTATTATGGAAGCATGTATTGCTGAAGGACGTTACTGCAACTTTGTGTGTAACAGAGTCATGAACGGCTGTTGACTGTAATGTACCTGTTCTATGAATGCTGCCTTTGCTGTACCTTTAGCTTTAGCATCAAGGCACATATCAGATAGAATACTTGTGTGTGTGTGGTAGTGCAGTCTATGCATTTGAGTGTGCATGTGCAACGTGAACTAATACAGTCTGACTAACTGCTTTGTGTTTGTGAGGGATGCTGGCAATGCAACCGCCTGTGCTGTACTTGATCCATCAGTGTAAGGCAATTTACAAATTGCTGCTGCTATATTTTCAGCTGTTTTGCGTGACTGAAGACAAAATTAGTGTATCTTAGGGCAAAATGTGTGAATATTTGTGGACAAAATTATTTCATTTACTGAAAACGAAAAGCTGTTATCTGTGAAATGACCAATGGCCTTATTTAGACTTGGGTGGCAGCACAAAAACATCAGATTTCTTGAGGAATTAAATGATCTGCAGAAAAATCTACTAGCATAACTTCCTTCCTCAGCACTATCCCTGTGGTAGAGGAAATGATGTCATTGGAATGCATATCCCCAGATTTGAGCACTTCGAAAATGAATCACAGAGTTTCCTTTATCTCTAAATCAGTAAACTAAGGGCTAGATTTATCAATCTTTCACCCAACTTGCTGTGCTGTGTGAAAGGGAGAGGGCAGGAATGCACTATATTTGCCAATATAAGGCTCATTCATGCTCTCTGCCTGCGCTGGCACACAGTCTGCTGCCAAGCGCCAAAGCAGGCATACTTGCACAAAAGCAATCCTCTGAAACAATGAAAAGAAATAAAGATATTTCTCCTCTTTGCTCCTCCCCATAGAAGGCGTAGTATTTTGACACGTTCCCAGGTTTACCAGTCTTGGCAATCTGGGAATTGGCCAATATCCATAGGCGGATGAGTGCGAACACCCACGCTCAACCCATGGAACACCTTCCCAGGACAGAGTACTCACGGGCAACGACTTGTGCTGCCTTGCATTACTCCAGTTTTACCCAGCAATGCAGGGCTACGCAAGGTTGCCTTGGATTGCTTGGCAATTCTAACTTTAGTATTGCATTGCCCTTCCGACACCATGTGTGATCCAAGGGCAACACAACACAATGATAAATCTGGCTCTTAGGGCCATATTTACAGCCAAGTTATGCAGTGCAGCGCAGCAATTCCCCTTGCTGAGCTGCACTGTGTGACAGGGAAAGGGCAGGAGTGCACCGTATTTAAGTCAATACGGAACTTTCCTGCCTTTTCCCCTGCTCTGGCGCCCTTTTGGCTGCCTAGCACCAACGCAGGCACCCTTGCACCATGGTGCAAGGATGCCTGCGTTGTAAGAAGGATTGTTTTTGGGCAGGAAGGGGTACCTTCCTGCACAACAACAATCCCCTAAGGCTTTTTCCTCTTTTTCTGTGTGCTGCAGGATGCAGCACACACAGAAATAGGAAAAAACGAGGCAAAATAGACATATTTCTCCTCGTTTATGCCTCAGCTGGGAAGGCGTAGGCTTTTGGAGCATTCCCATGTCTACCACTTCTGGTAAATCTGGGAATGTGTCAAAATTCATGGATATTGAGTAGGAACACCCACACAACGCCATGGAAGCGCCTCCCTGGCACAGAGTAATACAACGCAGTGATTTGCGCTGCATTACTTGAGATTTATGAAACCACTCAGGGCCACGCAACGTGATCATGCGTGGCTTCATAAATCTCATTTTTAATTTGCGTTGAGCGAAGCAAAGGGGCTTGTAAATATGTCCCTTAGTGACTTTTAAAGCAAAATGAAAACTCAAGTTTGGGAGTATAATGAGTTATTTACTGGCATTTGATCCATATGTCTTCCCTGGCTCTTCTTGTTTTCTCTTAGGAGGGATACTCGCTGTTTAGTCTCTATTTTGCTCAGCGCCGGGACGCCCCGTTGCTGGGGCAGCTGCGCGCTCTACAAGTTATCTTAACATAACATAACATAACATTTGAGCTAAAACGTGTGTATGCGCTAATTTTCCGATATTATTAGAGCCTTTCAGGAAGTGAAAGCTTGTGCTTGAGGTGGAATACACTCTATTTAGTGATAAGGAAAATCAAATATTTGAAGACAAAATCGGTATGTTTCCAAAACATTGCAAGTTGGCGTTTGAGTGACAGTTCCTGCTGATTTGGGAATGCTTATTGCTAACATTATGATAACGTGTCATTATTTAGATTGACAGCTTTGTAGGTTGGTATTATCACAATGTACAACTGTCGTTATCTGAAATGTCAGTCTGTAAGCTGTGGGAAATCTAAAGGACGTTTGCTGCTTGTATTTGCAGAATCTCTGTAACCTGAGCGACTGCCCTGAGCTTGACCATTTATGGTATGGATACCCTGAGGGCTAGCTCTGGTGCCTAAGGCAAGGGATTCTGAGGTCCGTGTAACTTTTTATTGTCCCTTCTTGCTAGTAGTTTCCCATTAATATTACACAGCTTTATTATACTTGGAGGACGCAGGATGGAAAATTGAGAGGAAGTGAAAGGCGAAATCGAAAATTTCTAAAAGCACAGAGAGTATTCCCAAATGGAGTTCCAGATTATTTAAAATCCAATCAGACACATCATCTTTTGATCACTTTTTGAGGGAATTCTGATGTAAAAAGCATTGTTTTCTTCTCTTTTTCCAAAATAGATAGACATAAGAGTGCCACTTCAGAACTGCACAAAAACCATATAGCATTTTAAGCTTTTATTTGAAAACATTGCATTGTAAAATGCACTGCTGTGACAATGTTTTACATATTTTCATAGGTGAAGATGCCCTTCATCGTATACACCCTGAAAGAGGTAGGATGGCCCACTTAGCTCATTCTGTTCTAAATGGGACTGGTATTTATGCCTCAATGGTACTACAATTCCCAGCGTAAAGGAGATGGCCATGTAAAGAGAGCCAGCAGGGGTGAATTTTGCTGAGGAGGAATTTGGTGGACAGTAGAGCAGAAGAGGATCCTGCAGGAAGATTCATGAAATACATAATAGATTTCCATGCTTAACAATAGCTTAGTGATACTTAAGAATCTGGAGTATAAAGCTGCCTACGTTTTCTTTTCAGAGCACTGGTGGCTGTACCACTTCTGCTTTCAGCATTTCAGTGGGGGCAGGGGACACAGAGAGAGTGTGAAAGAAAGAGAGAGCCAAAGAGACAATGAGAGAGAGAGAGTCCTTCATGCGGTGCAACTGTGTCTTGAGGCCCAGCAACTATTCCTTTATACACCTCTCCATGCTTGGGGTGGTGGTTTGGCGCAGTAGTGTATCTAACGTCCAGCCTTGTGCCATATCCAAGCACCACTTACCCCATCTGATGACCATCAAAGGTAACTAGATTAGTGACTTTTTGCCTAGCTCTCAGTTTCCACTGATGATTTGATTTACACATATGTACATGCACCTCAAATGCAATTTCTTATATTTTGCTATATTTTATTCATATGACTTTATATAGCATGAACATGGTCAAGGGCATTAGAAAAAAATTGACAAGTAATATAGTCTATATGCACGGGAGAGCGATGGCATGCTATTTCGTCATATTTAGAGACAGTAGGGTGAGGATAATGATGAACTACTGAGCACTGAAGTTGAAACAGCGAAGAGTTAGTTAAAAGAGTCAGAGATGGGGGGGCGTGGCTTCGGCGCCAACGAGGATGGCCGCCTTTGCGTGAGGCTCCGTGATGCTGTCGGGGGACGGGTTTTCTCCTGGCGGTATTACCCGCTCTTCGGACCTGAAAACCGCTCACAATCAACAATGAAGCCCTGCTGCAACCTTTAATCCGCCTGCAAGTGTCTGGGGTGATCATTTCCTGCAGTTTCTTTTCCCGCTCAGCCGCGCTCCGTTACTTGCGGCCGCCATTTTGTCTTATTCATTTTTGCCGCCCGGACACTTATCCTCATGCTTTTCAATCCACATTAAGCGTTTTTTCCTCCCATTTTATTGACCTCCATGCTCTCTGGTGCTTACTGACTTTGGAAACTTATTTCTCCACGATGTAATTTTTATTTTATTTTTCTCCTCACACGCTGTATACTACTATGCATTATCTTTCTGTGGAGGCTGGATACTGAGGTATTTTTTGATCCTTTGATTTTCCTAGGTAGTGTGCACTGTTATACCTCATTTATTTTGCAAGGACACTCTTGTTGCTTTGTATCTTATGGCAACTGCACGCTGTACCAGAAGTACTGTTATTCCTCTTGAATGTTCTTCATTAGAGGATTATAACCCTTTCAGCATCTTACAGGAGAACATGGAGGACTTGGACTCTGGTCTTTCTACCACTGGTGGTGCGATGCCCACTACACCTCACACTGCTTCTAAACCCTCATCTAAAAAACCTCTGCCTCTTCAGCTCTATCAAGTAAGCGTGACAAGAAATACCCACCTTCTCTTTCCATTTCTCCAATGCCAGTATCTATGGAATTAATTCTTGAAGAACTACGTGCTCTCAAGCCTTACATGGAGGAAACTAATGTCCGTCTCCAAGGTCTTGAGGACAAATGGTCACATATGGAACAAAACGCTCATTGCTTAGAACGACGAGTTGACTCTGTTCAGGCTGTTACCGATCAAGTGCCTTCTCTGCATCTAGAGATTTCACTTCTTAAGCAACAAGTGGAAAATTTGGAGAATCGCAATAGGCGTAACAATTTGCGCATTTATGGTCTGACGGAGGGTCTTGAAGGATCAGATCCTCTTTCCTTTTTTCAATCCTTTCTTCTGACTCTTTTGGCTTTTCCTGACACTCCAAAATTGAATATTCAGAGAGCTCACCGCTTGGGGCAAAGCCCACGATCATCATCTTCTTCATCCAAACCAAGAGGCGTTATTCTATATTTTTTAGACTATACTGATCTGCTTAAGGACTCTGCCAAAGCGACAGCTGTCTGACGGAATTTTTTTTGGGACATGAGGCCTGCTCTTTGCAGTCTGAATGCTAGATATGGTTTGTTCTACCCTGGCCTCATGAAGGTGACTTATAATAATAAAACCACCACCTATGAGGATCCTGCTCGATTACAACACTTCTTGGATACCTTCAAAGAAGAGAACATGGATGTCTCTCGTTCATCGATGATTTGATCGTTTCCTTGTTCTTTGTTATTTTTCACATTCTACTTATAATGTTATCTTTTATTGTTGTTTTGTTGTGCCTCTTGTTGTTTGTTATTATTCGTATTCTACTTATATTGATACTTTTTATTGTTGTTTTGTTGTACTCCTTATAACCATTTTCTTTTCTACTATTAGGTGCGGTTTATCGTGGTCTTCTGCTTTGTGATCCCTTTTCTCGCCTGGATGGTGTCTCCCTTTTCCGTCTTCGTCTTGGGGTTTCCCGCTTGACCGTGCTGTCTTCCTTATGTGGCTCCACCACCCCCATGAACATTATATGTCTGTGGTATGTTTTTTTTGTCTTTCTTTTATTTTATTTTTGTACTGTCCTTTTCCGAAATATTTCCTCTATCATATCTTTCTTCCTTGGCTCGCTTTTTTATCTCATCATGCATACTCCAACTTTTTTCTCCCTATCCCTCTATCCTTTTCTTTTCCTCTTATTGATCTCCCTCTTTTCTTTCCACTATTACCTTCTCAATCTTTTGTTGCTATGTTTCCTACTTTATACCCTTCTTTATTTATACTGTTTTTCTACTGCGTTTCCTCTTACTGGGGAATCTTACTCATATTGTATTATTGTATTTTGCTAATTGCAGTTTTTTCATATCACGTATTCATAATTGTTTAACATTCTTAGATGTAGTTAAAAGTTATATCCTGGAATGTTAAAGGTTTAGGATCTCCCATAAAACGTCAACGGGTTTTATCGCACATTGCTGGATTGAAGGGTGATGTTGTTTTATTGCAAGAAATCCATGTGACTGGTAAAGAGATAGCTAAACTTCAGCGGCAATGGGTGGGTCATATTTTTGCATCTCCTGGTTCTGGGAAGCGAAATGATGTAGCTATTCTTTGTCATAAGCGTTTGGATGTCCAACTTATACACCAAGATCCAGACTCGGACGGTCGATGGGTTTCTGTTTCTTTACTAGTTAATAAAATTCCTTTGACCGTTTTTAATTTATATGCACCCACTAATCCTGACAAGCTCTTATGGCCCCAGATTTTTCTAAATTGATGACATATACTGATGACTATTTGATACTTGGTGGAGATTGTAATATGGTTCTCGATCCTTTTATTGATAGATGTTCTGATTCTAAATGTATTCCCTCTCCCATTCATACTCAATTTACATCCACTATAACTCAAAGATCCCTTGTTGATGCTTGGAGATTATGTCATCCCACTCTCCAAGAATATACTTATTTCTCTCTGGCTCACTCCTCTCAATCTCGTATAGATTGCTTATTTATTTCTAAGGCCCTGACCCAACATCTTTCCCATTCTGACATAGGATCTATTTTAATTTTAGACCATGCCCCTGTCTCCTTGGATCTAGACTTACTCCCTCCCATTGATGGAACTCGGAGATGGAGATTTAATAACTCCCTTCTCTTGGATCCTAAATTTACACCTGCATTTCAGAAATTTGCTGACACTTTTTTTATAGAAAATGAATCTCCTCTCACCTCTCCTCAACTTATTTGGGACACTTTTAAGGCTGCCTCTAGAGACTTCATTATTTCGTTTGTAGCTCAGAAACGGAGATCTTCCTCTCAAACCATACAATTGCTTAATTCCCGCATTAAGCAATTGGAATATTCCTACTATTCTACACGGGCCCAATCTGATTTGAATGAATTTATTAAGGCCAAATTTACTTTTAATAAACTTTCCACTGAATCTGCTAATTTATATCTACTTAAATCTAGTGCTAAATATTATAGTGCTCAAAATAAAGCTGGCAATCTCCTTGCCAAATATCTCAAGATTAAAAAAGAACGTACTAAAATTGAATCAATTTTAACTTCGACCAATACTATAGTTCATAAGAATGAAGACATTCTTTTGGAATTCACTAACTTTTACCAAAACCTCTATAACCCTGAATCTCCCTCTCAACAGACTGATATTGCTCAATATTTATCCTCTATTTCCCCACCTTCTTCTCTTGATGTGGATTTCTCTTCTTTAGAAGCTGATATTCAAACTTCTGACATCCTTACTGCTATTCAATCTATTAAAAAGGGAAAGCTCCAGGACCTGATGGTTTCACCATCGAATTCTACGCTAATTTTTCTCAGCTCCTTCTTCCCAAATTGCACCAGTTATTTTTATACTTTATCTCCACTCAGAAATCGGGAGGATCTTTTCAGGAGGCTTTAATTTGCCTTCTCCCTAAAGACAACAAGGATCACACACTATGTAAAAACTACAGACCCATCTCCTTAATTAACTTAGATTATAAAATATTTGCGAAAATTCTTGCCCTTCATTTGGATTGTTTGTTGCCCCACTTGATTGGAAAAGAACAATGTGGTTTCATTAAGGGACGCCACTTATCTGACAATACTCGATTGTTTTTCAATGTCTTAAGTAAATCTAAAATATATAAACAATCGTTAGCAGCAATTTCATTAGACGCCGAAAAAGCTTTTGATAGAGTCAGTTGGCCTTTTATTTTCTCAACACTTGCTTGGTTTGGTTTTGGCCCAAAATTAATTAATTATGTCTCTCTGCTCTATTCCTCTCCCAGGTCTTTTCTTCTTGCTAATGGACTGGTATCTCCTTCTTTTTCTCTTCATAGAGGAGTTCGACAAGGTTGCCCCCTTTCTCCACTTTTATTTATCCTTGCCCTAGAACCTTTTTTAATAAAGATTCAATTGAATGCAGACATTACAGGCTTCTCATATGGTGTCTAACATTTAAAACTCTCAGTATATGCAGATGACATCCTATTATTTATCTCCAATCCACAAACTTCCTTGCCAGCATTTGTATCAGAAGTAAATGATTTTGCTCTTGTTTCTGCCTATAAACTCAATGCTGACAAGTGAGAAATCCTTCCCCTAAACAAATTCTGCTTTCATGCCGACTTTTCTTCTTCTTCTTTTCACTGGAATCCAGTTAAAATTAAATATCTTGGACTATGGTTCTCTCCTTCCATTAAAGACATGGTCGTGTCAAATCTAAAAGAGTTACAATCAATTTTAACTGCTTCCACGTCACGTTGGCACCCCTTATTTTTATCCTGGTGGGGTAGACTCGACACTATAAAAATTATGCTTGTTCCGGTAATATTGTTTTATTTATCCAATATTCCAATTAATATTCTTAAGTCTTTCTATAAAAACATATATAGTATTCTTTCGAAAGTTTTATGGCATAACAAAAGGCTAGAATGTCTCTTTGTAAACTCAAAAAGCCTAAACACATGGGTGGAGTTAATTTCCCGGATTTTCATTCCTATCACACTTCATTTTTTCTTAAACAGTCTTCTTTTCTACTGTCTGATAATGGAACTGATTGTCACCTTTATCCCTTGTGGGTAGATATTGAAAAATTCTCTTTTCACCCTTTTTCTTTTGAAGAATATGTTTCTCTTTCTCATGTTCCCTTCTCGTTATCCCTCCCTATCCTTAAAAAGGCTAGGAACAATCTTCCAACCGCTCTTCCCATCTGCTCAGGATGACCGTACACAATTTTTAAATTCATCAATTTGGTATAATAAGATTATCAAAATAAACAACAGATCTATTTTCTGGAAAGATTGGTTATCTTACGGCCTGAAGTGGACTCATCAGCTTTTTCAAGATGGTATTTGTATTCCTTTTTCAATAATGCAGTCCCGTTTATCTCTTCCTTCTTCATATCAATCCAAATACTTGTCTCTGATTGCAGTTGCTCAAGTCTCTTACAATACTTTAGCTTCTAATCGCACACTTACCTCTTCACCTCCTCTCACAACATCATTTTTATGTAGCTCTCCCTTTGCATCTCACATTTATAAACACTTAATGGATATCCCCATTACTCGTGATAAATCAGATGTGGAATGTAGTTGGGAATCTGATTTGGGAGAATATTTTCCTATTCCAGTATGGAATAAGATCTGGACTAAAATACGGAAGTCTTCTAGAGCAGCCAACACTACTCAAGCGTTATTTTTTATATATAATCGACTTCTCATCACCCCAGCTAAACTACATACTATTGACTCTGCCATCCCCTCTACTTGTTGGTCTTGTGCTGCCTTATCAGAGGATCTCAAACACATGTTATTTGAATGCCCAGCCATTCATATTTTTTGGACCCGCGTTTGGCAACAAATTAACACTATTTGTACCACCCATATTCCTTTCTCTCTTTCTCATATTTTTCTAGGTAGTATCTCCGAAGTTTGGTCCTCTCATGTCACTGATATTCGTATTCTTGATCTACTCATAGCTGTTGCGTTTCAACAAATCACTAAGTCATGGAAAGATACCTCTGCTGTATCCTTTCAAGCATGGTGGTATGGAGTTTGCTATAACCATAGATTAGATAGGGCCTATGTGCACCCACTCACACTTGCTATTAAAAGGGATATACTTTGGTTACCCGTTACTGAGTTCTTAGATGTATCAGCTAAAATGTCGTCTTCCCATAACCCCTCCACCAAGGAAGTGTCCAAACCTCCTTGACTTTATAAATACTGTTGCTTTTAATAATTTTATCTTATGGTTATAGCCTAATTTAATGCAGTCGGAACTTTCATGCATAACTATTGTTTTTGCTTATAAGGGTCAACATGGAATTTACTTTTCCTCTCCCTTTTCTATCTTTCTGTCCCCCTCTCTTTTCTCACTTTCATCCCTCTCCCTCCCTCCATTTGATCAAGCAATATTATTCTATATTTATGTAATATGCTATGATTATTGTATTATGTTTTCTCTTTTCAACAAATACATTTTCTTTTAAACTTAAAAAAAGAGTCAGAGATGATAGAATATAGATCGGCAAGGTTATGGAAAAGGTTTGTAGCAGGAAAAAAGTGGAAGTAAGTTGAGGGGCACACAAAAAGTCAGGGGAGTGCAGATGCAAAAGAAAAGCAATTAATCTGGAACAGAATGGAAGTGTCTTCCGAAGAGCAAACATTTAAGATCCTTTTTAAGGTAATCAGATAATTACACTAAGCAGGAGAAATAGAGTTCCAAATTATAGCTGCACCACCAGAGCATAATTGGGCCATTTTACATTCCTTTTTGAAAGCTCTAGGGTCTAGGAGAAGTGATTCTGCACGACGAAATGACCTAATATCCCTCGACATTTTCAATATAGAAGACAATTACCAAGAGGTAGATAGGTCTACAGAATGATATAGGGGGATACATAATGTCTTGCTTCTATGAGATGCCATTGAAGTTTTACTAGCGCAGGAGTAATGTGATCAAAACGTTTTGTATCACTGACAAAGAAAACCGCTGCATACCGGTGGTAAGACATCATACATTCTTGGCTTGTTTTTAGTGTTTGAACAAGAACCAAACATACTTAGGAGAGGAAATCTTGAGATGTAGTTATGTATCATTGGCATATTGATGATAAAGGATTTCTGAGTTTTTGGGTAGGACTCCCAGTGGTTCTATAAAGAGATTCAAGAGTATTGTGGCCGGAATGGACCCTTGTGGAATGCCCTGCATCAAAGCAACCAAACTGGAGAAGTAGTTATTAAGTTTGATCTGTTGAGATCAGTTGGTCAAGTAAGAAATTAATCATTTGAGGACTATGCCATAAAAGCCCATGCACTCTCTGTGAATCCTAATGAGTTTACTGTGATTCCCCTCATCAAACTCAGCAGATAAGTCAAGGAAAACAAGGAGACTGGAGATACCCGAGTTGAGAATGTGGAGTGCACCAATGACTACCTGAAGTAAGGCTCTTTCTGTGCTACACTCCTGTCTAGAACCTGATTGAAGGATAAAGTCAAGATTGGAAGAAAATAACTGTAATCTCTTGAGTCTACAGTGAGCTTCTACAGTAAAAGAATGACTTGACCTATTGTAAAGCAGTCTGGAAACACACCTTGCACACAGGAGAGGTTCACTAATTTGCAACAGATAAGCAGGTGTTGATATGTCAAATCATTAGAGATACTTGCTGACATTGAGTTAGTGAAAGGATTGAAGATGTCACCTTAGCAATTGTTTCCTTTAAACACCATCTAACATTTAATCAAAATTAGACCAATTCACGTTGGAGTTATATAGGTGGCTAATTTCCTTCTTTGAATTGGGTATATGTGTCAACAAGAGTTCAACGGATTTGACTTGCTGATCAGAGAGTTTGGTAAATCCCTAAGACTTGCCAGAAGGATCAAGATCATTGACTCTGAGAGAGGGAAGATTCTTGGCTGATCTAAGTACTTCAAAGAGCTTTTTGGGTGATTTTGGGCATTGTGAATCACTGATTTGATCTGGTTGGACTTTGCATTGAAAATATTTCTTTTTTATAAAGCCTTCTATGGGCCCTCAGTTTGTCTAGATTGAAGATGGAGGGAGATTGTGTCCAGTGGTTCTTCACTGCTCTTAGATATTTCCTTTCTTCAAAGAGATCTTTATAGAACCAAGGAAGCACATGTTTAGCTATTTTTCTTTTGCTCTCAGGAGGAGCAAAAGGTTCTGTTGATTTTTTTATTTCAAATATATTGTTTTACCATATATATATATATATATATATATATATATATATATATATATATTCATTCAAATTACAAGTTTTGAATAACATTAATATTGCAAAATACATTTTATAAAACAATATTGATTTGCATATTTTCAAAATTAATAACATACATTTTGATTTAAAGTATACATTTAAAAAAATCTCTCCACCCTTATCACCTAAAAACCCAAATCTCGCTACTATAAAAAATTATCAAACAAATATTTATATACATAAAACATCTACATATACAAATCTCACAATTTTCATAACTAAAAAAAAACCTTAGTAAGAACACGAATATAAAAAGATACAATAAAACACAGTACAATAAATGACATACTAATCAACACTTAGAAATGATATTACATACAATATTTACTACATCAATATCCTTTACAATATTTAAAGCAACACTAAAAATTATATTTTTACCTTCGATTTTACTGTTGACGATATTCTTGATGCCTAGATGTTCTTGACACAATATTTTTGTATCACAATATTTTTTCGATATTCTGTCTAAACACCTTTTTGCCTTATGTCTCTTTATTGTTTCCTGCTCACTTCTTCACAATGGGATGACCCTGCTTTAGGCAAATAGTACAGCTTCAATGATCAAAATACTCAAACATTGTCCCGGAGTTCTTTAATGGTATTGTAGTTAATGAACAAACCTGCATTCCATACAATACTATTACCTTACTTGCCTTCCAGGGTCTATATATATATTCAATTTCCTAAGACTGCCAACATTTTTTGGGAGGCGTGGTGATAAAAAGAAAGTATTACAAATAATGTTTATTGTTGCACTACAGATTAAATGCTTTTGCTGATTACCCATTTAAGGCCCTCATTGTGAGTCATGTTGAACCAGTGTTAACGCGTGTTTTCTTGAGTTAATACGGGCTGCACAGTTACAATTATTACTGGGTGTGATTCCTGTGCCTGGAAACACATGTCATTTCTATCTTGGGCCAATACTTGAAATGAGTATGGATATTACTTGGTGCAGTGTTACAGCTCCCAGTAATACTGACATTTGTAATAAATGTCTGAATTTTTTACCCAGCAGTTTATTCAGACCCCCTAAAGCTCCTGTTGTACAGTGGGAGGGGGGCAACCTTTCAGGTCAACCGGCCATCACTGCCCATCACTTAAACCTATCTCTAGGAAGACCCTAGCCGCACCTGTCCTACTATGCCACCAACCACATTGTCTCTGCATTCATATTTTCTGCTTGTGCCACAGCCACTGAGGTTACTTACGCACTGTCCTGGCACCCAGTTAGTACTTTAGTACCACCATTCCTACTGTACTCACCCACACTTTAATTTGCAACTTTATCCCAACACATATAGAACATCCCTCCAAACTATGGGCCTCATTACGATGGCCCACAGTCAGACCGCCGCCTGCAGTTGCAGCGGTCAGGAGACTGCCGACAAGCATGTGGGCGGTCTGACCACCCTATAACGATGCGACTGCCGGGTTGGCAGTTGCAAAGCACTTCTTAACGCTGTGGTTTGTACAGCAGCTCAGGAAAAGGGCCGCAGCACAAGCCGAAGTGTTAAGGAGCACTTTGGACACATCCATGCAAATCCATGCACAATGGAGATGGGCTCAGGGGAATAAAATCCAAAACCAGAGACTTTTGGTGAGTCATTCATGGTAAATATGGTGGCAGGCAGGTTGTTACAAAGCTCTTTGAGATCTGCCATGGACCTTCAATGCAATTCAACACATGGTAAACGGGGATGCACCTGGCACAACCTGGGAGGTGATGCCAATATTTAATTTTAGAACTTTTATTTTCTGGAAGGTTGCAATGCTTCTGTATGTTCCGTAACTCATGTGAGTGGCAGATTGTGTGTGGGTGTGCGTGGGTGCATATGTGTGTGTATGTGTGTGTAACATTTACTGCTTCTTCTATGTGTGTGACAGAAATATGCTCTGCTGTGGCCAGTGTTGCACCTGTCCTGTGTATTTGAAGTAAGTATGCAATACTGAGGCCTGTGCTGTATATATTTGTGAGTGTTAGAGGAATATAGCTGAAGCATGGTGCTGTATCTGTTCTGTGAGTGAGACAGAAGTTCTGCACTCTCTTCCTGCTTACACTATACCTGTTCTGTGAGTATGAGGAAAGCATTCCATTGGTGTACCTGTTCTATTATGGAAGCATGTATTGCTGAAGGACGTTACTGCAACTTTGTGTGTAAGAGAATCATGAACTGCTGATGACTGTAATGTACCTGTTCTATGAATGCTGCCTTTGCTGTACCTTTAGCTTTTGTATTTATTGAGCATGCAAATACAAGTAAATGCATCAGAACACATGTCAGATGGAATACGTGTGTGTGTGTGTGTGTGTGTCCATGTGCAAGGTTTACTACTGCAGTGTGACTAACTGCTTTGTGTTTGTGAGGGATGCTTGCAATGCAACTGCCTGTGCTGTACTTGTTCCTTCAGTGTAAGGTAATTGCAAATTGTTGCTGCCATAGGATCTCAGCTGTTTGGCGAGTGAAAAGGACCAAAACTGTCGAGTTACTGAAGACAAAATTAGTGTATCTAGGGGGGAAATGTGTGAATATTTTTGGACAAAAATATTTCATTTACTGCAAACGAAAAGCTGTTACCTGTGAAAAGACCAATGGCCTTATTTAAACTTGGGTGGCAGCAGAAAAACATCAGATTTCTTGAGGAATTAAATGATCTGCAGAAAAATCTACTAACATATCTTCCTTCCTCACTACTATCCCAGTGGTAGAAGAAATTATGTAATTGGAATGCATATTCCCAGATTTGAGCACTTAGAACATAAATCACAGAGATTCCTTTATCTCTAAATCAAGAAATTAAGGGCCAGATTTATCAATCTTTCAGACAACGCAGCAAGACAACTTGCGGTGCTGTGTGAAAGGGAGAGGGCAAGAATGCGCCATATTTGCCAATATATGGCTCATTCAAGCTCTCTGCCAGCGCTGGCGCACAGTCTGCTGCCAAGCGCCAAAGCAGGCATATTTGCACAATGGTGCAAAGGTGCCTATGTTGCAGGCAGAATTGTTCTTATGAAGGAAGGGGCTCCTTTCTGCACAAAAACAATCCTCTGAAACAATGAAGAGAAATAAAGATATTTCTCCTCTTTGCTCCACCCCATAGAAGGCGTAGTATTTTGACACGTTCCGAGGTTTACCAGTCTTGGTAATCTGGGAATGGGCCGAAATCCATAGGCGGATGAGTGCGAACCACCACGCTCAACCCATGGAACACCTTCCCAGGGCAGAGTACTCACGGGCAGCGACTTGTGCTGCCTTGCATTACTCCAGTTTTACCCAGCAATGCATTGCTTGGCAATTCTAACTTTAGTATTGCGTTGTCCTTCCGACAACATGCGTGATCCAAGGGCAACACAACACAATGATAAATCTGGCTCTTAGGGCCATATTTACAACAAAGTCATGCAGTGCAGCAATTCACCTTGCTGCACTGCACTGTGTGACAGGGAAGGGGCAGGAATGCACCGTGTTTAAGGTTTAAGTCAATGCAGCGCATTCCTGACTTTTTCCCTTTTGGCTGCCTTGCGCCAACGCAGGTACCCTTGCAATGGTGCAAGGGTGCCTGTGTTGTAGGGAGGATTGTTTTGTGCAGGAAGGGGCACCTTTCTGCACAAAAACAATCCCTATGGCTTTTCCTCTTTCTGTGTGTGCTGCAGAATGCAGCACACACAGAAAGAGGAAAAGATGAGGAGAAATAAACATACTTCTCTTCGTTACGCCTCACCTGGGAAGGTGCAGGTTTTTGGGACATTCCTAGGTCTACCACTTCTGGTAAATCTGGACATGCGTCAAAATTCATGGATGCTGGTGGGGAAACTCACATAACGCCCATGGAAATCCACCCTGGCACAGAGTAATGCAACGCAGCGATTTGCGCTGCGTTGCATTACTTCGAGATTTATGAAACCACTCAGGGCCACACAAGGTGGCTACGCATGGCTTCATAAATTTCATTTTTAATTTGCGTCGAGCGACGCAAAGGGGCTCGTAAATATGCTCCTTAGTGTTTTTTAAAGCAAAATGAAAACTCAAGTTTGGGAGTATAATACGTTATTTACTGGCATTTGAGCTAAAATGTGTGTATGCGCTAATTTTCAGATATTATTAGAGCTTTTCAGGAAGTGAAAGCTTGTGTTTGGGGTCAAATTTACTATATTTACTGAAAAGGATAATCCAATATTTGAAGAAAAAATCGGTATGATTCCAAAATACTGCAATTTGGCTTTTGAGTGACAGTTCCTGCTGATTTGGGAATGCTTATTGCTAACATTATGACATCATGTCATTATTTAGATTGACAGCTTTGTAGGCTGTTATTATCACAATGTGCAACCATCGTTATCTGAAATGTCAGTCTGTAAGCTGTGGGAAATCTAAAGGACGTTTGCTGCTTGTACTTGCAGAATCTCTGTAACCTGAGCGACTGCCCTGAGCTTGACCATTTATGGTATGGATACCCTGAGGGCTAGCTCTGGTGCCTAAGGCAAGGGATTCTGAGGTCCGTGTAACTTTTTATTGCCCCTTCTGGCTAGTAGTTTCCCATTAATATTACACAGCTTTATTATACTTGGAGGACGCAGGATGGAAAATTGAGAGGAAGTGAAAGGCGAAATCGAAAATTTCTAAAAGCACAGAGAGTATTCCCAAATGGAGTTCCAGATTATTTAAAATCCAATCAGACACATCATCTTTTGATCACTTTTTGAGGGAATTCTGATGTAAAAAGCATTGTTTTCTTCTCTTTTTCCAAAATAGATAGACATAAGAGTGCCACTTCAGAACTGCACAAAAACCATATAGCATTTTAAGCTTTTATTTGAAAACATTGCATTGTAAAATGCACTGCTGTGACAATGTTTTACATATTTTCATAGGTGAAGATGCCCTTCATCGTATACACCCTGAAAGAGGTAGGATGGCCCACTTAGCTCATTCTGTTCTAAATGGGACTGGTATTTATGCCTCAATGGTACTACAATTCCCAGCGTAAAGGAGATGGCCATGTAAAGAGAGCCAGCAGGGGTGAATTTTGCTGAGGAGGAATTTGGTGGACAGTAGAGCAGAAGAGGATCCTGCAGGAAGATTCATGAAATACATAATAGATTTCCATGCTTAACAATAGCTTAGTGATACTTAAGAATCTGGAGTATAAAGCTGCCTACGTTTTCTTTTCAGAGCACTGGTGGCTGTACCACTTCTGCTTTCAGCATTTCAGTGGGGGCAGGGAACACAGAGAGAGTGTGAAAGAAAGAGAGAGCCAAAGAGACAATGAGAGAGAGAGAGTCCTTCATGCGGTGCAACTGTGTCTTGAGGCCCAGCAACTATTCCTTTATACACCTCTCCATGCTTGGGGTGGTGGTTTGGCGCAGTAGTGTATCTAACGTCCAGCCTTGTGCCATATCCAAGCACCACTTACCCCATCTGATGACCATCAAAGGTAACTAGATTAGTGACTTTTTGCCTAGCTCTCAGTTTCCACTGATGATTTGATTTACACATATGTACATGCACCTCAAATGCAATTTCTTATATTTTGCTATATTTTATTCATATGACTTTATATAGCATGAACATGGTCAAGGGCATTAGAAAAAAATTGACAAGTAATATAGTCTATATGCACGGGAGAGCGATGGCATGCTATTTCGTCATATTTAGAGACAGTAGGGTGAGGATAATGATGAACTACTGAGCACTGAAGTTGAAACAGCGAAGAGTTAGTTAAAAGAGTCAGAGATGGGGGGGCATGGCTTCGGCGCCAACGAGGATGGCCGCCTTTGCGTGAGGCTCCGTGATGCTGTCGGGGGACGGGTTTTCTCCTGGCGGTATTACCCGCTCTTCGGACCTGAAAACCGCTCACAATCAACAATGAAGCCCTGCTGCAACCTTTAATCCACCTGCAAGTGTCTGGGGTGAGCATTTCCTGCAGTTTCTTTTCCCGCTCAGCCGCGCTCCGTTACTTGCGGCCGCCATTTTGTCTTATTCATTTTTGCCGCCCGGACACTTATCCTCATGCTTTTCAATCCACATTAAGCGTTTTTTCCTCCCATTTTATTGACCTCCATGCTCTCTGGTGCTTACTGACTTTGGAAACCTATTTCTCCACGATGTAATTTTTATTTTATTTTTCTCCTCACACGCTGTATACTACTATGCATTATCTTTCTGTGGAGGCTGGATACTGAGGTATTTTTTGATCCTTTGATTTTCCTAAGCAGTGTGCACTGTTATACCTCATTTATTTTGCAAGGACACTCTTGTTGCTTTGTATCTTATGGCAACTGCACGCTGTACCAGAAGTACTGTTATTCCTCTTGAATGTTCTTCATTAGAGGATTATAACCCTTTCAGCATCTTACAGGAGAACATGGAGGACTTGGACTCTGGTCTTTCTACCACTGGTGGTGCGATGCCCACTACACCTCACACTGCTTCTAAACCCTCATCTAAAAAAACCTCTGCCTCTTCAGCTCTATCAAGTAAGCGTGACAAGAAATACCCACCTTCTCTTTCCATTTCTCCAATGCCAGTATCTATGGAATTAATTCTTGAAGAACTACGTGCTCTCAAGCCTTACATGGAGGAAACTAATGTCCGTCTCCAAGGTCTTGAGGACAAATGGTCACATATGGAACAAAACGCTCATTGCTTAGAACGACGAGTTGACTCTGTTCAGGCTGTTACCGATCAAGTGCCTTCTCTGCATCTAGAGATTTCACTTCTTAAGCAACAAGTGGAAAATTTGGAGAATCGCAATAGGCGTAACAATTTGCGCATTTATGGTCTGACGGAGGGTCTTGAAGGATCAGATCCTCTTTCCTTTTTCAATCCTTTCTTCTGACTCTTTTGGCTTTTCCTGACACTCCAAAATTGAATATTCAGAGAGCTCACCGCTTGGGGCAAAGCCCACGATCATCATCTTCTTCATCCAAACCAAGAGGCGTTATTCTATATTTTTAGACTATACTGATCTGCTTAAGGACTCTGCCAAGCGACAGCTGTCTGACGGAATTTTTTTGGGACATGAGGCCTGCTCTTTGCAGTCTGAATGCTAGATATGGTTTGTTCTACCCTGGCCTCATGAAGGTGACTTATAATAATAAAACCACCACCTATGAGGATCCTGCTCGATTACAACACTTCTTGGATACCTTCAAAGAAGAGAACATGGATGTCTCTCGTTCATCGATGATTTGATCGTTTCCTTGTTCTTTGTTATTTTTCACATTCTACTTATAATGTTATCTTTTATTGTTGTTTTGTTGTGCCTCTTGTTGTTTGTTATTATTCGTATTCTACTTATATTGATACTTTTTATTGTTGTTTTGTTGTACTCCTTATAACCATTTTCTTTTCTACTATTAGGTGCGGTTTATCGTGGTCTTCTGCTTTGTGATCCCTTTTCTCGCCTGGATGGTGTCTCCTTTTCCGTCTTCGTCTTGGGGTTTCCCGCTTGACCGTGCTGTCTTCCTTATGTGGCTCCACCACCCCCATGAACATTATATGTCTGTGGTATGTTTTTTTTGTCTTTCTTTTATTTTATTTTTGTACTGTCCTTTTCCGAAATATTTCCTCTATCATATCTTTCTTCCTTGGCTCGCTTTTTATCTCATCATGCATACTCCAACTTTTTTCTCCCTATCCCTCTATCCTTTTCTTTTCCTCTTATTGATCTCCCTCTTTTCTTTCCACTATTACCTTCTCAATCTTTTGTTGCTATGTTTCCTACTTTATACCCTTCTTTATTTATACTGTTTTTCTACTGCGTTTCCTCTTACTGGGGAATCTTACTCATATTGTATTATTGTATTTTGCTAATTGCAGTTTTTTCATATCACGTATTCATAATTGTTTAACATTCTTAGATGTAGTTAAAAGTTATATCCTGGAATGTTAAAGGTTTAGGATCTCCCATAAAACGTCAACGGGTTTTATCGCACATTGCTGGATTGAAGGGTGATGTTGTTTTATTGCAAGAAATCCATGTGACTGGTAAAGAGATAGCTAAACTTCAGCGGCAATGGGTGGGTCATATTTTTGCATCTCCTGGTTCTGGGAAGCGAAATGATGTAGCTATTCTTTGTCATAAGCGTTTGGATGTCCAACTTATACACCAAGATCCAGACTCGGACGGTCGATGGGTTTCTGTTTCTTTACTAGTTAATAAAATTCCTTTGACCGTTTTTAATTTATATGCACCCACTAATCCTGACAAGCTCTTATGGCCCCAGATTTTTTCTAAATTGATGACATATACTGATGACTATTTGATACTTGGTGGAGATTGTAATATGGTTCTCGATCCTTTTATTGATAGATGTTCTGATTCTAAATGTATTCCCTCTCCCATTCATACTCAATTTACATCCACTATAACTCAAAGATCCCTTGTTGATGCTTGGAGATTATGTCACCCCACTCTCCAAGAATATACTTATTTCTCTCTGGCTCACTCCTCTCAATCTCGTATAGATTGCTTATTTATTTCTAAGGCCCTGACCCAACATCTTTCCCATTCTGACATAGGATCTATTTTAATTTTAGACCATGCCCCTGTCTCCTTGGATCTAGACTTACTCCCTCCCATTGATGGAACTCGGAGATGGAGATTTAATAACTCCCTTCTCTTGGATCCTAAATTTACACCTGCATTTCAGAAATTTGCTGACACTTTTTTTTATAGAAAATGAATCTCCTCTCACCTCTCCTCAACTTATTTGGGACACTTTTAAGGCTGCCTCTAGAGACTTCATTATTTCGTTTGTAGCTCAGAAACGGAGATCTTCCTCTCAAACCATACAATTGCTTAATTCCCGCATTAAGCAATTGGAATATTCCTACTATTCTACACGGGCCCAATCTGATTTGAATGAATTTATTAAGGCCAAATTTACTTTTAATAAACGTTCCACTGAATCTGCTAATTTATATCTACTTAAATCTAGTGCTAAATATTATAGTGCTCAAAATAAAGCTGGCAATCTCCTTGCCAAATATCTCAAGATTAAAAAAGAACGTACTAAAATTGAATCAATTTTAACTTCGACCAATACTATAGTTCATAAGAATGAAGACATTCTTTTGGAATTCACTAACTTTTACCAAAACCTCTATAGCCCTGAATCTCCCTCTCAACAGACTGATATTGCTCAATATTTATCCTCTATTTCCCCACCTTCTTCTCTTGATGTGGATTTCTCTTCTTTAGAAGCTGATATTCAAACTTCTGACATCCTTACTGCTATTCAATCTATTAAAAAGGGAAAGCTCCAGGACCTGATGGTTTCACCATCGAATTCTACGCTAATTTTTCTCAGCTCCTTCTTCCCAAATTGCACCAGTTATTTTTATACTTTATCTCCACTCAGAAATCGGGAGGATCTTTTCAGGAGGCTTTAATTTGCCTTCTCCCTAAAGACAACAAGGATCACACACTATGTAAAAACTACAGACCCATCTCCTTAATTAACTTAGATTATAAAATATTTGCGAAAATTCTTGCCCTTCATTTGGATTGTTTGTTGCCCCACTTGATTGGAAAAGAACAATGTGGTTTCATTAAGGGACGCCACTTATCTGACAATACTCGATTGTTTTTCAATGTCTTAAGTAAATCTATAATATATAAACAATCGTTAGCAGCAATTTCATTAGACGCCGAAAAAGCTTTTGATAGAGTCAGTTGGCCTTTTATTTTCTCAACACTTGCTTGGTTTGGTTTTGGCCCAAAATTAATTAATTATGTCTCTCTGCTCTATTCCTCTCCCAGGTCTTTTCTTCTTGCTAATGGACTGGTATCTCCTTCTTTTTCTCTTCATAGAGGAGTTCGACAAGGTTGCCCCCTTTCTCCACTTTTATTTATCCTTGCCCTAGAACCTTTTTTAATAAAGATTCAATTGAATGCAGACATTACAGGCTTCTCATATGGTGTCTAACATTTAAAACTCTCAGTATATGCAGATGACATCCTATTATTTATCTCCAATCCACAAACTTCCTTGCCAGCATTTGTATCAGAAGTAAATGATTTTGCTCTTGTTTCTGCCTATAAACTCAATGCTGACAAGTGAGAAATCCTTCCCCTAAACAAATTCTGCTTTCATGCCGACTTTTCTTCTTCTTCTTTTCACTGGAATCCAGTTAAAATTAAATATCTTGGACTATGGTTCTCTCCTTCCATTAAAGACATGGTCGTGTCAAATCTAAAAGAGTTACAATCAATTTTAACTGCTTCCACGTCACGTTGGCACCCCTTATTTTTATCCTGGTGGGGTAGACTCGACACTATAAAAATTATGCTTGTTCCGGTAATATTGTTTTATTTATCCAATATTCCAATTAATATTCTTAAGTCTTTCTATAAAAACATATATAGTATTCTTTCGAAAGTTTTATGGCATAACAAAAAGGCTAGAATGTCTCTTTGTAAACTCAAAAGCCTAAACACATGGGTGGAGTTAATTTCCCGGATTTTCATTCCTATCACACTTCATTTTTTCTTAAACAGTCTTCTTTTCTACTGTCTGATAATGGAACTGATTGTCACCTTTATCCCTTGTGGGTAGATATTGAAAAATTCTCTTTTCACCCTTTTTCTTTTGAAGAATATGTTTCTCTTTCTCATGTTCCCTTCTCGTTATCCCTCCCTATCCTTAAAAAGGCTAGGAACAATCTTCCAACCGCTCTTCCCATCTGCTCAGGATGACCGTACACAATTTTTAAATTCATCAATTTGGTATAATAAGATTATCAAAATAAACAACAGATCTATTTTCTGGAAAGATTGGTTATCTTACGGCCTGAAGTGGACTCATCAGCTTTTTCAAGATGGTATTTGTATTCCTTTTTCAATAATGCAGTCCCGTTTATCTCTTCCTTCTTCATATCAATCCAAATACTTGTCTCTGATTGCAGTTGCTCAAGTCTCTTACAATACTTTAGCTTCTAATCGCACACTTACCTCTTCACCTCCTCTCACAACATCATTTTTATGTAGCTCTCCCTTTGCATCTCACATTTATAAACACTTAATGGATATCCCCATTACTCGTGATAAATCAGATGTGGAATGTAGTTGGGAATCTGATTTGGGAGAATCTTTTCCTATTCCAGTATGGAATAAGATCTGGACTAAAATACGGAAGTCTTCTAGAGCAGCCAACACTACTCAAGCGTTATTTTTTATATATAATCGACTTCTCATCACCCCAGCTAAACTACATACTATTGACTCTGCCATCCCCTCTACTTGTTGGTCTTGTGCTGCCTTATCAGAGGATCTCAAACACATGTTATTTGAATGCCCAGCCATTCATATTTTTTGGACCCGCGTTTGGCAACAAATTAAGACTATTTGTACCACCCATATTCCTTTCTCTCTTTCTCATATTTTTCTAGGTAGTATCTCCGAAGTTTGGTCCTCTCATGTCACTGATATTCGTATTCTTGATCTACTCATAGCTGTTGCGTTTCAACAAATCACTAAGTCATGGAAAGATACCTCTGCTGTAAACTTTCAAGCATGGTGGTATGGAGTTTGCTATAACCATAGATTAGATAGGGCCTATGTGCACCCACTCACACTTGCTATTAAAAGGGATATACTTTGGTTACCCGTTACTGAGTTCTTAGATGTATCAGCTAAAATGTCGTCTTCCCATAACCCCTCCACCAAGGAAGTGTCCAAACCTCCTTGACTTTATAAATACTGTTGCTTTTAATAATTTTATCTTATGGTTATAGCCTAATTTAATGCAGTCGGAACTTTCATGCATAACTATTGTTTTTGCTTATAAGGGTCAACATGGAATTTACTTTTCCTCTCCCTTTTCTATCTTTCTGTCCCCCTCTCTTTTCTCACTTTCATCCCTCTCCCTCCCTCCATTTGATCAAGCAATATTATTCTATATTTATGTAATATGCTATGATTATTGTATTATGTTTTCTCTTTTCAACAAATAAATTTTCTTTTAAACTTAAAAAAGAGTCAGAGATGATAGAATATAGATCGGCAAGGTTATGGAAAAGGTTTGTAGCAGGAAAAAAGTGGAAGTAAGTTGAGGGGCACACAAAAAAGTCAGGGGAGTGCAGATGCAAAAAGAAAAGCAATTAATCTGGAACAGAATGGAAGTGTCTTCCGAAGAGCAAACATTTAAGATCCTTTTTTAAGGTAATCAGATAATTACACTAAGCAGGAGAAATAGAGTTCCAAATTATAGCTGCACCACCAGAGCATAATTGGGCCATTTTACATTCCTTTTTGAAAGCTCTAGGGTCTAGGAGAAGTGATTCTGCACAACGAAATGACCTAATATCCCTCGACATTTTCAATATAGAAGACAATTACCAAGAGGTAGATAGGTCTACAGAATGATATAGGGGGATACATAATGTCTTGCTTCTATGAGATGCCATTGAAGTTTTACTAGCGCAGGAGTAATGTGATCAAAACGTTTTGTATCACTGACAAAGAAAACCGCTGCATACCGGTGGTAAGACATTATACATTCTTGGCTTGTTTTTAGTGTTTGAACAAGAACCAAACATACTTAGGAGAGGAAATCTTGAGATGTAGTTATGTATCATTGGCATATTGATGATAAAGGATTTCTGAGTTTTTGGGTAGGACTCCCAGTGGTTCTATAAAGAGATTCAAGAGTATTGTGGCCGGAATGGACCCTTGTGGAATGCCCTGCATCAAAGCAACCAAACTGGAGAAATAGTTATTAAGTTTGATCTGTTGAGATCAGTTGGTCAAGTAAGAAATTAATCATTTGAGGACTATGCCATAAAAGCCCATGCACTCTCTGTGAATCCTAATGAGTTTACTGTGATTCCCCTCATCAAACTCAGCAGATAAGTCAAGGAAAACAAGGAGACTGGAGATACCCGAGTTGAGAATGTGGAGTGCACCAATGACTACCTGAAGTAAGGCTCTTTCTGTGCTACACTCCTGTCTAGAACCTGATTGAAGGATAAAGTCAAGATTGGAAGAAAATAACTGTGATCTCCTGAGTCTACAGTGAGCTTCTACAGTAAAAGAATGACTTGACCTATTGTAAAGCAGTCTGGAAACACACCTTGCACACAGGAGAGGTTCACTAATTTGCAACAGATAAGCAGGTGTTGATATGTCAAATCATTAGAGATACTTGCTGACATTGAGTTAGTGAAAGGATTGAAGATGTCACCTTAGCAATTGTTTCCTTTAAACACCATCTAACATTTAATCAAAATTAGACCAATTCACGTTGGAGTTATATAGGTGGCTAATTTCCTTCTTTGAATTGGGTAGATGTGTCAACAAGAGTTCAACGGATTTGACTTGCTGATCAGAGAGTTTGGTAAATCCCTAAGACTTGCCAGAAGGATCAAGATCATTGACTCTGAGAGAGGGAAGATTCTTGGCTGATCTAAGTACTTCAAAGAGCTTTTTGGGTGATTTTGGGCATTGTGAATCACTGATTTGATCTGGTTGGACTTTGCATTGAAAATATTTCTTTTTATAAAGCCTTCTATGGGCCCTCAGTTTGTCTAGATTGAAGATGGAGGGAGATTGTGTCCAGTGGTTCTTCACTGCTCTTAGATATTTCCTTTCTTCAAAGAGATCTCTATAGAACCAAGGAAGCACATGTTTAGCTATTTTTCTTTTGCTCTCAGGAGGAGCAAAAGGTTCTGTTGATTTTTTTTATTTCAAATATATTGTTTTACCATATATATATATATATATATATATATATATATATATATATATATATATATATATATATATATATATATATATATATATATATATATTCATTCAAATTACAAGTTTTGAATAACATTAATATTGCAAAATACATTTTATAAAACAATATTGATTTGCATATTTTCAAAATTAATAACATACATTTTGATTTAAAGTATACATTTAAAAAAATCTCTCCACCCTTATCACCTAAAAACCCAAATCTCGCTACTATAAAAAATTATCAAACAAATATTTATATACATAAAACATCTACATATACAAATCTCACAATTTTCATAACTAAAAAAAAACCTTAGTAAGAACACGAATATAAAAAAAGATACAATAAAACACAGTACAATAAATGACATACTAATCAACACTTAGAAATGATATTACATACAATATTTACTACATCAATATCCTTTACAATATTTAAAGCAACACTAAAAATTATATTTTTACCTTCGATTTTACTGTTGACGATATTCTTGATGCCTAGATGTTCTTGACACAATATTTTTGTATCACAATATTTTTTTCGATATTCTGTCTAAACACCTTTTTGCCTTATGTCTCTTTATTGTTTCCTGCTCACTTCTTCACAATGGGATGACCCTGCTTTAGGCAAATAGTACAGCTTCAATGATCAAAATACTCAAACATTGTCCCGGAGTTCTTTAATGGTATTGTAGTTAATGAACAAACCTGCATTCCATACAATACTATTACCTTACTTGCCTTCCAGGGTCTATATATATATTCAATTTCCTAAGACTGCCAACATTTTTTGGGAGGCGTGGTGATAAAAAGAAAGTATTACAAATAATGTTTATTGTTGCACTACAGATTAAATGCTTTTGCTGATTACCCATTTAAGGCCCTCATTATGAGTCATGTTGAACCAGTGTTAACGCGTGTTTTCTTGAGTTAATACGGGCTGCACAGTTACAATTATTACTGGGTGTGATTCCTGTGCCTGGAAACACATGTCATTTCTATCTTGGGCCAATACTTGAAATGAGTATGGATATTACTTGGTGCAGTGTTACAGCTCCCAGTAATACTGACATTTGTAATAAATGTCTGAATTTTTTACCCAGCAGTGTATTTAGACCCCCTAAAGCTCCTGTTGTACAGTGGGAGGGGGGCAACCTTTCAGGTCAACCGGCCATCACTGCCCATCACTTAAACCTATCTCTAGGAAGACCCTAGCCGCACCTGTCCTACTATGCCACCAACCACATTGTCTCTGCATTCATATCTTCTGCTTGTGCCACAGCCACTGAGGTTACTTACGCACTGTCCTGGCACCCAGTTAGTACTTTAGTACCACCATTCCTACTGTACTCACCCACACTTTAATTTGCAACTTTATCCCAACACATATAGAACATCCCTCCAAACTATGGGCCTCATTACGATGGCCCACAGTCAGACCGCCGCCTGCAGTTGCAGCGGTCAGGAGACTGCCGACAAGCATGTGGGCGGTCTGACCACCCTATAACGATGCGACTGCCGGGTTGGCAGTTGCAAAGCACTTCTTAACGCTGTGGTTTGTACAGCAGCTCAGGAAAAGGGCCGCAGCACAAGCCGAAGTGTTAAGGAGCACTTTGGACACATCCATGCAAATCCATGCACAATGGAGATGGGCTCAGGGGAATAAAATCCAAAACCAGAGACTTTTTGGTGAGTCATTCATGGTAAATATGGTGGCAGGCAGGTTGTTACAAAGCTCTTTGAGATCTGCCATGGACCTTCAATGCAATTCAACACATGGTAAACGGGGATGCACCTGGCACAACCTGGGAGGTGATGCCAATATTTAATTTTAGAACTTTTATTTTCTGGAAGGTTGCAATGCTTCTGTATGTTCCGTAACTCATGTGAGTGGCAGATTGTGTGTGGGTGTGCGTGGGTGCATATGTGTGTGTATGTGTGTGTAACATTTACTGCTTCTTCTATGTGTGTGACAGAAATATGCTCTGCTGTGGCCAGTGTTGCACCTGTCCTGTGTATTTGAAGTAAGTATGCAATACTGAGGCCTGTGCTGTATATATTCGTGAGTGTTAGAGGAATATAGCTGAAGCATGGTGCTGTATCTGTTCTGTGAGTGAGACAGAAGTTCTGCACTCTCTTCCTGCTTACACTATACCTGTTCTGTGAGTATGAGGAAAGCATTCCATTGGTGTACCTGTTCTATTATGGAAGCATGTATTGCTGAAGGACGTTACTGCAACTTTGTGTGTAAGAGAATCATGAACTGCTGTTGACTGTAATGTACCTGTTCTATGAATGCTGCCTTTGCTGTACCTTTAGCTTTTGTATTTATTGAGCATGCAAATACAAGTAAATGCATCAGAACACATGTCAGATGGAATACGTGTGTGTGTGTGTGTGTGTGTGTGTGTCCATGTGCAACGTTTACTACTGCAGTGTGACTAACTGCTTTGTGTTTGTGAGGGATGCTTGCAATGCAACTGCCTGTGCTGTACTTGTTCCATCAGTGTAAGGTAATTGCAAATTGTTGCTGCCATATGATCTCAGCTGTTTGGCGAGTGAAAAGGACCAAAACTGTCGAGTTACTGAAGACAAAATTAGTGTATCTAGGGGGGAAATGTGTGAATATTTTTGGACAAAAATATTTCATTTACTGAAAACGAAAAGCTGTTACCTGTGAAAAGACCAATGGCCTTATTTAAACTTGGGTGGCAGCAGAAAAACATCAGATTTCTTGAGGAATTAAATGATCTGCAGAAAAATCTACTAACATATCTTCCTTCCTCACTACTATCCCAGTGGTAGAAGAAATTATGTAATTGGAATGCATATTCCCAGATTTGAGCACTTAGAACATAAATCACAGAGATTCCTTTATCTCTAAATCAAGAAATTAAGGGCCAGATTTATCAATCTTTCAGACAACGCAGCAAGACAACTTGCGGTGCTGTGTGAAAGGGAGAGGGCAAGAATGCGCCATATTTGCCAATATATGGCTCATTCAAGCTCTCTGCCAGCGCTGGCGCACAGTCTGCTGCCAAGCGCCAAAGCAGGCATATTTGCACAATGGTGCAAAGGTGCCTATGTTGCAGGCAGAATTGTTCTTATGAAGGAAGGGGCTCCTTTCTGCACAAAAACAATCCTCTGAAACAATGAAGAGAAATAAAGATATTTCTCCTCTTTGCTCCACCCCATAGAAGGCGTAGTATTTTGACACGTTCCGAGGTTTACCAGTCTTGGTAATCTGGGAATGGGCCGAAATCCATAGGCGGATAAGTGCGAACCACCACGCTCAACCCATGGAACACCTTCCCAGGGCAGAGTACTCATGGGCAGCGACTTGTGCTGCCTTGCATTACTCCAGTTTTACCCAGCAATGCATTGCTTTGCAATTCTAACTTTAGTATTGCGTTGTCCTTCCGACAACATGCGTGATCCAAGGGCAACACAACACAATGATAAATCTGGCTCTTAGGGCCATATTTACAACAAAGTCATGCAGTGCAGCAATTCACCTTGCTGCACTGCACTGTGTGACAGGGAAGGGGCAGGAATGCACCGTGTTTAAGTCAATGCAGCGCATTCCTGACTTTTTCCCTTTTGGCTGCCTTGCGCCAACGCAGGTACCCTTGCAATGGTGCAAGGGTGCCTGTGTTGTAAGGAGGATTGTTTTGTGCAGGAAGGGGCACCTTTCTGCACAAAAACAATCCCCTATGGCTTTTTCCTCTTTCTGTGTGTGCTGCAGAATGCAGCACACACAGAAAGAGGAAAAGATGAGGAGAAATAAACATACTTCTCTTCGTTACGCCTCACCTGGGAAGGTGCAGGTTTTGGGGACATTCCTAGGTCTACCACTTCTGGTAAATCTGGACATGCGTCAAAATTCATGGATGCTGGTGGGGAAACTCACATAACGCCCATGGAAATCCACCCTGGCACAGAGTAATGCAACGCAGCGATTTGCGCTGCGTTGCATTACTCGAGATTTATGAAACCACTCAGGGCCACACAAGGTGGCTACGCATGGCTTCATAAATTTCATTTTTAATTTGCGTCGAGCGACGCAAAGGGGCTCGTAAATATGCTCCTTAGTGTTTTTTAAAGCAAAATGAAAACTCAAGTTTGGGAGTATAATACGTTATTTACTGGCATTTGAGCTAAAATGTGTGTATGCGCTAATTTTCAGATATTATTAGAGCTTTTCAGGAAGTGAAAGCTTGTGTTTGGGGTCAAATTTACTATATTTACTGAAAAGGATAATCCAATATTTGAAGAAAAAATCGGTATGATTCCAAAACACTGCAATTTGGCTTTTGAGTGACAGTTCCTGCTGATTTGGGAATGCTTATTGCTAACATTATGACATCATGTCATTATTTAGATTGACAGCTTTGTAGGCTGTTATTATCACAATGTGCAACCATCGTTATCTGAAATGTCAGTATGTAAGCTGTGGGAAATCTAAAGGACGTTTGCTGCTTGTACTTGCAGAATCTCTGTAACCTGAGCTTCTGCCCTGAGCTTGACCATTTATGGTATGGATACCCTGAGGGCTAGCTCTGGTGCCTAAGGCAAGGGATTCTGAGGTCCGTGTAACTTTTTATTGTCCCTTCCTGCTCTTTGCTAGTAGTTTCTCATTAATATTACACAGGCTTTATTCTACTTGGAGGACGCAGGATGGAAAATTGAGAGGAAGTGAAAGGCAAAATCGAAAATTTCTAAAAGCACAGAGAGTATTCCCAAATGGACTTCCAGAGTATTTAAAAATTCAATAAGACATATCATCTTTTGATCACTTTTTGAGGGAATTCTGATGTAAAAAGCATTGTTTTCTTCTCTTTTTCCAAAATAGATAAACAAAAGAGCCACTTCAGAACTGCACAAAAACCATATAGCATTTTAAGCTTTTATTTGAAAACATTGCATTGTAAAATGCACTGCTGTGACAATGTTTTACATATTTTCATAGGAGAGATGTTCTTCACCGCATACACCCTGCAAAGAGATAAAATGGCCCACTTAGCTCATTCTGGTCTATACGGGACTGGTATTTATGCTCAACCAGGCATCAATGGTACTGCCATTCCCAGTGTAAAGGAGATGGGCGTGGGTAGAGAGCCAGCAGTGGTGAATTTTGTGGATGAGGAATTTGGTGGACAGTAGAGCAGAAGAGGATCCTGCAGGAAGATTCATGAAATACATAACAGATTTCCATGCTTAACAATAACTTAGTGATACTTATTAATCTAGAGTACAAAGCTGCCAAAGCTTTCATTTCAGAGCACTGGTGGCTGTACCCCTTCCGCTGTCTGCATTCCAGTGGGGGCAGGGGACACACAGAGAGTGTGAGAGAACGAGAGAGACAGAGAGACATTGAGAGAGAGTCCTTCATGTGGTGCAACTGTGTCTTGAGGCCCAGCAGCTATTACTTCATACACCTCTCCATGCTTGGGGTGGTGGGGAGGGACAGTAGTGTATCTAAAGTGCATCCTTGTGCCAGTACCCAGGCACAACTCCCCCATCTGATGAGCATCAGAGGTGACTAGATTAGTGACTTTTTGCCTAGCTCTCAGTTTCCACTAATGATTTGATTTACACATATGTACATGCACCTCAAATGCAATTTCTTATATATTGCTATATTTTATTCATATGACTTTATATAGCAAGAACATGGTCAAGGGTATTAGAGAAAAAATTGACAAGTAATATAGTCTATAAGCACAGGAGAGCGATGGCATGCTATTTCGTCATATTTAGAGACAGTAGGGTGAAGATAAGGCTGAACTACTGAGCATTGAAGTTGAAACAGCATAGAGTTAGTTAAAAGAGTCATAAATGATAAAATATAGATCGGAGGGGTTATGGAAGATATGGGTGCAAGATTTGTAGCAAGGAAAAAGGGAAAGTAAGTTAAGGAGCACACTAGGGAGTGCCGATGCAAAAAGAAAAGCAATTAATCTTGAACAGAATGGGAGTGTCTTTCGAAAAGCAAACATTTGAGATCCTTTTTGAAGGTAATCAGAGAATTACTGGTGAGTAAGCAGGACAGGAAAAATAGAGTTCCAAATTATAGTTACACTACCAGAGCATAATTGGGCCATTATACATTCTTTTTTGAACGCTCGAGGGTCTAGAAGAAGTGATTCTGCACCACGAAATAACCCAATACCCCAGACATTTTCAATATAGAAGACAATTACCAAGAGGTAGATAGGTCTACAGAACGATATAGGGGAATACATTATGTCTTGCTTCTATGACAAGCCATTGAAGTTTTACTAGTGCAGGAGTGATGTAGTCAAAAGTATTTGTATCATTGACAAAGCACACCGCTGTTACACACACAGCTAGGACACATAGTCATAGTGTGACTAACGTGCTAGCAAAGGAAAGAACAATAGCGGAACCGCCATGCGAACTCATCAGGGTGGTTTCGCTGTTCCATCAACTGTGAGAAGCATGGATTACAGGTGAAGGGTGGTATACATGGGAATGAAGACTACAATTCCCATTATTCCGCTGTTTCATCTTGAACCCCGCAGAGAAACCTGTTCGCCGGTTAGAGGTTCAATCAGGAAGTATTTAAATGGCTCCAGACATCGAGGCAGGGCAGATTATTCCAGTTCTGAGGTCTGTGGAGATGCTGCAGAAGTTCGTCTTGATTTTTCCCCAGTACCGTAAGGGTGCTTGCACCATTATCTGATTTGGTTTTGGGTTTTGCCGTGTTAACATTTGAGTGAAAGCTCCCATAGTGCTCTTGGTCACTGAGTGGTGTCTGGAGTGTTGTTATGTTTCCCCCTTGGTGAAAGCCCCAGTCTCTGTGTGCGCTTGAAGTCAGTGCGTACAACTAGTATTGTTGTTCTTGGGTTTATTGGATCGCGCTATATAGCGGTTCGCGCTATTGTGTTCTAAGAAAATACTAACTTCGCTACAGGGGATAGGAGTTTTCCTATACATACTGTTATTTTTGGATTTCACTATGAGACATTTCTTTGAGTACGTATTATGCAAATTACAATTACCTGGCAAGTCACAACTATTCTAAAGGGTATGACGGAATACCCAATCATCTTATTCTTTGTACAAATACGGCTCCAAAGCCTAAAAGGTGATTGCTTGCTTTGTGTTTAACCTACATTTATTTTATGCCATTTTTAACAGGGTTCAACGTGAGTCCTGACACGTTAAGGTTCACTCCCTGTGAGGCAAGGCATAATTAAGTGTTAGGTGGGTACATCAAGATATACTCCTAAAAAGATATCCTTAAGAAGGCAAAGAGAGTAGTCTTGAAGATGAATGGACATGTATTACCTATATTGTTTTTTCTTTGTTGTTACAGTTAAATGAGGTATCCCTTCCAGGTTATAGCCACTAGTGTGTTGTTTATATTTCAGGTCTCCTTCCCTGCTGTTCCCTCCCTTCCTTCCCTCGCTTGATCACCTTAAAATTCTGGTCTATAATGGCATGCAGAATTGAGGCTATCAAGAGGTGGACCTATTGAGCATCGGACGACCCCGAGGACAAACCAACACCGTTACAACCGCTGCATGCAGGACTGTTTTAAGAGGTCTACTCTAGGAACCCCAGTGAAAAGAGAGATGCCATAATCAATTCTAAAAAATACAAGAAACTGGACAAATACTTGCGGTCTTGATCTGAGATGAAACTGTGAATCTCACACAAAAGTCATTGATGGAAAGTGCCTTCTTGGTCATCACATTATTTTAATTTTTAAGACTTAGGGGCAGATGTATCAACATTGTCTTTTGCGAGTCCTTAATAGCCAATTTTACCGATTCGCTATTAAGGACTTGCAAAATACAATGTATGTAGATTTCGCAATTAAAAATAGCGATTCCTACGCATTCCTTATTTGCGACTCGCAAATATGGAATGGCTTCCCATTCATTTCTACGGGCCAAGAGGCCCATAGAAATAAATAGGAATTGCATGCGCAATTTGCGAGTACCCAATAGGTATTAGTAAATTGCGCATGCAATTCCAAGGGTGCAAGGGTACCAAAAGGACACCCTGTTGCACCCCTGAAATATACATGTGTGCAAATGTGGCGCACATACATGCCCTAAGGGCATGTATGTGTGCCACATGGCACTTTGAAAAATGCAAAAAAGTGAATTTTTCTAGGAAATCCCAAATTACCACCAACTTGAAGTTGGTGGTAATTTACGATTCCTTAAGGCCAGATCGCAATTTGCGATTCCTTAAAAATATGGAATCGCAAATTTTGCGATTCCTTATTTTGCGATGGCCTTTTGGGATGATACATCCCAAAAGGCTTTTTCTGCGAATCAGCCCGTTTGCGAACAGGAAAACCCTTGATACATCTGGCCCTAAGTCTTTTATTCAAAATAAAGCCCACAAATTGTGGGCTGCCAATGAGAGTAGGTTTGCAATCAAGAATGCTGAATGAGTCAATGCAATTTGAGCGTAACATTGAATGTGAAGTTGAGGTAAGAAGAAACTCAGTTTTTAATGGATAGTGCTACAGGTGGTAAGACATCATACATTCTTGGCTTGTTTTTAGTGTTTGAACAAGAACAAAACATCCTTAGGAGAGGAAACATTGAGATGTAGTTATGTATCATTGGCATATTGATGCTAAAGGATTCCTGTGTTTTGGGAAGGACTCCCAGTGGTTCTATACAGAGATTCAAGAGCATTGTGGCCGGAATGGACCCTTGTGGAATGCCCTGCAACAAAGCAACCAAACTGGAGAAGTAGTTATCAAGTTTGATCTGTTGAGATCAGTTGGTCAAGTAAGAAAGTAATCATTTGAGGACTATGCCATAAAAGCCCATGCACTCTCTATGAATCTCAGCAGATAAGTCTAGGAAAACAAGGATACTGGAGATACCTGAGTTGAGAATGTGGAGTGCACCAATGACTACCTGAAGTAAGGCTGTTTCTGTACTACACTCCTGTCTAGAACCTGATTGAAGGATAAAGTCAAGATTGGAAGACAATAACTGTGATCTCCTGAGTCTACAGTGAGCTTCTACAGTTAAAGAATAACTTGACCAAATGTAAAGCAGTCTGGGAACACACCTTGCACACTGGAGAGGTTCACTAATTTGGAACAGATAAGCAGGTGTTGATATGTCAGATCATTAGAGATACTTGCTGACACTGGGTTAGTGAAAGGGTTGAAAATGTCACCTTAGCAATTGTTTTCATGAAACACCATCTAACATTTCATCAAAATTAGACCAGTTCATGTTGGAGTTATATAGGTGGCTAATTTCCTTCTTTGAATTGGGTTGATTTGTCAACAAGAGTTCAATGGATTTGACTTTCTGACCAGAGGGTTTGGTGAATTCCTAAGACTTGCCAGAAGGATCAAGGTCATAGACTCTGAGAGAGGGGAGATTCTTGGCTGATCTAACTACTTCAAAGAGCATTTCGGGTGATTTTGGGCATTGTGAATCACTGATTAGATGTGGTTGAACTTCGCATTAAAAATATTTCTTTTATAATGCCTTCTAGGGGCCCTCAGTTTGTCTAGATTGAAGATGGAAGGAGATTTTGTCCAGTGGTTCTTCACTGCTCTTAGATATTTCCTTTCTTCAAAGAGATCTCTATAGAACCAAGGAAACACATGTCTAGCTATTTTTCTTTTGCTCTCAGGAGGATCAAAAGGTTCTGTTGTGCATATATTTACTTGGCTGTGATGGCATTAACATCATTTGTGGGACAGATTGGAGGGAGGGAATTTGACATTCATTCAGAGATTTTTGTACCTTACAGGACCAGATTGCAAGTCAGTAGCTTTTGACATTTGTTTTGTAAAAGCTATGCAGAAAAACTGCTGTCCATACTGTTGATCAGAACTGCTGTCTACATTAGTTGTGAGACACAGTTCAAAATATCTTAATATCGTATTTGTATTTGTATGCTACAAAGATGTAGAGTAGATGGCAATAAAACCAATACTGATATCACCAACTCTAAAGCTGGTGAGGAATCAATTTATGAGAAAACATACACTGCTGTTGCCATTAATTCTCACCATGGACAGTCAATCAACTCTGGCCACTACACTGTCTACCTTACAAATTGAATGGCTGGACTAAATGTGATGACACGTGTCTTACAGTAAAGCAAAGGTTACCCTGGAAACTTCCAAATTCCTATCTCATATTTCTGTAACCAGAGTTCTAGAGAAAAATAATTTTTACTAGATTCTAGGTACATATATACAGACAAAAAGCATTAAAGTTCGTGTTCATTGTCATTATGTGGCCTACCAAGGATAATGACTATATAATTTTTTTTTTTAATAGTAAAGTAAGTTTTTATAAAATAAATGAATTACTATCAATGTGTATATTAGAAACATCTTACATAACTTTATTAATGATGTTCTCTTGCAAATTAAAATTGCAAATTTCAGTTTCTGCCTGTGATGTCAAGAAATGTTTTTAAAAATGCTAGTTTGATACATATAAAATATGTTTTTTTAAAATAAATGTTACTGATTTATTTTTCCCCACGGACCAATGATAGATTCCTTTTTAATTAATTATTTAGATTATGTACACTCTTTGTTTTCTGGTGTGTATATATATTCTTATATTATATCGGGATATATTCAGGGTAAATGCAATTTCTGAGAACAAAACAAACAAAAAATATTTTTGAAGCAAGTTAAATAAATCTAATATTTACGTTATAGAAGTAAGATAAATATAGTAAAAATAAGGTGATATGTTCTTTTCATTTCTATCAGGATAGCAATTATAATGGAAAATTCCAGTATCTTTCAACACTCTTCTAGAAACCATCATCACCTTACAAAAAGTCTCAGCTGAGAGGCCAGTCTTTCTGCACACTGCACAACTGACATGCAAAAATAAAATAATGGTGTAAGTATATAGTGCACTCATTTATCACACTCTAATACATACACTAGTCATACCAACACCTCTTACCCAGACAATGCTATTAACTCATATTTACTGTTACTCTTAATACTTCTTTTTTGTACAATGAACCTGAGGAAAGATCTAAGCAGAGAAATTACTCTCTGTTTACAAACTAGTATGGACACCCATCACCTTGAGAACACAATCTCTGTCTACAACCTTCCACATGTGCCCAATATACTGGAGAGATTTCTTAACAGGCAGAGCAGTGTTTATCTGCATTCTTCTATGTAGATCCATGATTGAACAGACAGTTTTCAACAGAGATAGGAATTACTAACTAAACTATGCAACATCCAATCATTATACTGTGGAGAGGTTTTAGAAGACATATCACTATCTCTCCATATTCTACTACATACATTCATCATTGTACTGGAGAATAACCCTCTTTCACAGGTCTTGCTGTGAATTATCAACAGAAAACAGTTGTGGCCCTACGTGTGCTGTTATGGGTAGAACAATCACAGCAACAGCTGTAAAGCAAAGGCTTTGAAGCAGAGGAAGATTTCAATGCTCTCAACTCTGAAGCTTTAGTTTTAGCAATTATGGTGTTGTGACCTCAAGGAATGTAATGTGCTAATACCCTTACAGGGCACTGTATCTGGACTATACTAGCCATTAAAATCCCACTCCATTGTTAAAGGACCTCATCTTTAGGTTAGGCCTTTCACACAGGAGTAGGCCTTTAATGGCTGGTATAGCCTACTAAAGTAGAGTATAAGGTTATATTAGAACTTTGGAATGTAAGGAGCTCCATTGAAGAGAATAAAGTGGCTCATAGCTTATAATGTTCCAATATTTGTGTTTCTGTATGTTCTTTTTGGATTTATAACATTGTACCCTATTTTTGTGGCATGTTTTAATACCCTTACAGCTCTTCTGTCTTGAGCTATGCTAGTTATTAAAGGCCCTCCCTTTGTTATAGGTCTTTCAGGCACATGCATCAAGCTAAATTGCGCCTGCAAAATCTGTGATTCGCAAAAAAAGGCTGTTTGCGAGCGCAATTTAGCTACTCCCAATGCATGAACCCAAATCTGCGAAAAACCATGAAATTTGCTAAAATAAGGAATCGCTAAATTTGCAAACCCCAATTTAGCGATTCCTTATTTGCGATTCGCAATTAAGGACTCGCAAACACATGCATGAAAAATCGCAAATAGCGATTTCTACGAAATTCGCAATTTTGCAAGTGCAATTTAAAGAGGATCACAATCAGGTGGTAACCATGAGTAAAAAAGCCCTACAGGTGCTAATCCTTAGAAACCTATTTAAACTGACCCAGGAGGCCTCAGAATCTTTCACAATGGCAGCGCTCTACGTGATGGCGAGCAGGATGAGGCTCCATGCAGCAGCCCAGCGAAGAAGGAGAATACAGGAGCGCATTTTCAGAGTGCGCAACACATTGTTGGGACAAACAGATGATGAAATATACGACAAGTACAGGCTGAATGGTGCCATGATCCTTGATCTAATTTCAGAATTGGAACCCCTAATGCAGCGCCAGACTCGTAGGACCCATGCCATCCTCACTCATGTGCAGGTCCTATGTTGCCTGCACCTACTTGCGTCAGGCAGTTTCCAGGGGGTAGTAGCTGTAGCTGGAGGGGTATCACAAAGCTCCCTTTCACGTTTCTTTAAATCTTTCCTGAACGCCATGATGACAAGGATCCACAACCACATTACCTTCCCCACAACCCCACAGGAATTGAATAAGACCAAACTGGACTTCTACCAGGTAGCCCGGTTTCCATATGTAATAGGTTGCATAGATTGTACGCATGTTGCCATTTGTCCACCAGCAGAGAATGAATACATTTTTAGGAACCGTAAATCCTATCATTCACTCAATATACAAATAGCCTGCAATGCTAACTATATCATAACAGACATTGTGGCTCAATACCCTGGAAGCACACATGACTCCTATATATATCGGCACAGTGGCATACACACCCGTCTGCTCAGGGGTGATTGTGGCGAAGGACATCTGCTTGGTAAACATATATGATGATTCCTCTCACACAATGGCCAAATGGCAATACATAACTGTCACTAACCCTTTGCTCACTACCCTGTAGGTGACAGCCCATACGCTGTGCGAAACTACATATTGACACCATACCTCAACCCAGCAACCCCAAATGAGCAGAGGTATAATGCAGCGCACATCACCACACGAAATGTCATTGAACGCACCTTTGGACTGATGAAAAGTCGCTTCCGCTGCCTCCACAAGACTGGCGGAGCGTTGCAGTACCGGCCCGAGACCTGTTGCAGGATTGTGGCTGCATGTGCCATGTTGCACAATATTGCTACCAGGAGAGGCATACCCATTGAACTGACCGACAGTGAGCCTGAGGAGGACAACCAGCAAGGGCCACAAATACAACCAGCACATGGGGCAAGCTCAGCAGAAGGGCGAAGGAGGCGTGCAGAAATTACACAACATTATTTCTGAGGTGAGTAATGATGAGACACGACACAGCATGTTTGAACTGTACTGTATTTACTTGCATTAAACCATGTTGTTGTGTTAAAGCACACATAGCAGGTGCAAAGTAGCACAGTGATTGCATGCAGAAAAAAAACAATACCTCATTTTCTGACTTGGATCTCAGTCACTAGTATGGTATTGTCAATGGTTATCTCACCATGGTTGAATTGTTCTGCCCAAGTCAGTCTATCTCTTCCTACCACGCACCCCCAAACGCCTTTTGCCGGCATCATCTTCATCCCTCATGGAGGCTCCGGAAGGTGTTGTGCTCCGAGTGGTGCGCCTCCTGCAAGTGGGGACTGGCACTGACAGGCTACTGAGGCTGGACGCCTCCTCACTCCCCTCTTCCCCCATCACATTGCTGCCCCCAGCAGTAGCAGCCTGGATTTGTTCCATGGCATTAGTTACCTGGACCAGTGCCTTGGCCACATCCCCACAACAATGGCTCATTTCTATCTGCATGGCCACGGACCGACGGGACAGCAGTGCAGTGTTGGTGCTCAGGCGATTGTTAGATTTAGTATAGCCTTCTAAGCGCATCATTAACTGGCAATGCCTTCTTCTCTGTGTCACCTGGCCCTCCTGCATCACCCTGCTCAGCTCCTGCATGGCCGCATTGGACTGCCTGTTGCCTTTCACCACAGCTGTTGTGAGTTCTCTCACACAATCGCTCATGACTGCAATGTTGGTTGCCATTTTGCTGAGTTGTGCCTGCATTGACCTCATATGTTTTGCCTGCAGGCGCTGCACCCTCAGCATCTGGCTCTCCAGCCCACCCCAGACATTTGGACTTTGGTCCTCCTGCGATGTGATGCGTGCCCTTTGACCTGCGCCTCCGGCTTTGGATTGTGCTGTGCCGGACCTGTGACTGGGGTGTCGTTGTGGGGGTACCTCGAGGCTGGCTTGTCTCTGGAGCTGGTTCACGCTCCTCCTCAGGTTCCTTGGGCTACAGTGGTGGAACTGGGGCCCTGCGTATAGTGTGGGCAGGGACTGTGCTTTGTGGGGCCACAGGTGTTTCCACGTCTGCCTCAGCCAGAGTCTCCTGTGTGTCTCCGCATTCACTTTCCTCAGACTCTCCTTCTGCTGCATCTGTGATGTTAAACATTGCAATGTTAATTTGTTGTAAGGGTAATGTCATGTCACATTAAGCATACTTTGGGTCTCATTAAATTACTATCTGTCACACAGTGTTCACGTGTTTAACTTTCTTATAGTGTGTTTGCCTACAAACTTGCCTAACCTGCCTGTAACTTCCATAATGCATTTGGGTGTTGCAGGAAAATGTGGACTGGAGTTAGTATCTGTACACTAGAGCTGAACTGAGGTGATGTTCACATTTTGAAATGTCTCTTGAAATGGACACTTGCATGCATCTCACCTTGAGAAGTACTGGCCGCTCCGGATGTATCCAACTGGGTCACTCCCACCACAGCTTCAGGCTGGAGTGTGGACTCAACCAGGTCCTCCAGGGGTGTATTTCCAGGCAGTGTTGCTGGTCCACCTCCAGTCTTCTTAGCCTCCTTCAGCCTGTCCGCAATCCTCTCCTTGGCATGGCTGCGCAGGTCGTACCACCTTTTTTTCAGGTCATCTATTGTGCGGTGGGTGACCCCCACTGCATTCTCTTTATTCTGGATCCTGAGCCATATTTTCCTCTTCTCTGCCTCCGGTACCTTGAGAGACAGTTTCCCAAAGAGCTTGTCGTGGCTCCTCACGACCTCCTCTACGAGGTTTTCAATTTCTCTCTCACTGAACTTGAGCTTGCGTTTCCTGGTTGATGCACTCTCCCCTGATGCTGATGGTTCCATTATTTTGCATTGGACAGGTCTGCAAGCCAAGAAGTTGCTTGTCCTGCTCTGCTCCTGCACTCAGCATCCTCCTCTCACTCTCTCTGGGCACTGAATGAAGCATGGACTGGATGACTTCCTGGTTGTGATGTCATCAGCATGCTTCAAAAGCGACGCGCTATTTGCGAGTTCGCAAATAGCAAAATCGCTATTTGCGAAATCGCTATTAGCGAACTCGCAAATAGGAATTTCTGTATTTGCGCGTCGCAATTGTATTATCACTATTTGCGATTGCGAATTTTAGCGATTCGGTAAATATTCGCTAAAACGGTCATGCATTGGAGATAGCGAATTCTAAATAGAGAATCTTTAAAATTCGCTATTTAGGATTCGCTATTTCTAAGTTTGATGCATGTGCCCCTTTGTGTGTGGCTCAGCGCTATAACACTGGTTGGGGCCCTACAACAACTGATATAGTCCTCAGTAGTGGACTAAAGCCAAAGAGAACACAGATGAGTTTCTGTCAATACCCTACCACAAACAGCTATCACAGAGGGCAGTCCCTTCCCTCAACCTACAATGGACAGATGTTTTCTAAGAGTGGGCACTGTGTAGAAAGGCGAGTTTCTTCATACACTCTAATATGTACAGTTATTTCTTAAGACACTGATCTTAGCACAGAGCACCACTTGCTGACATTGTTCTATATATACCTATCATTCAGAGGAAGACTATAAGCTGACAAAGTAATCGCTCATCACACCCTTTTGCACTCCCATATAACTGAATGCGCCATACACTCTCATGCGAAGCCATTACCATTGCAAAGAATGTGTGTAGACAAGATAGCTCCTTTCCACATCCTAGTATGTGCACTTTGGAAATGAAATATGTTCATATTAAATAAAAATCCCAAAGGTAACCCTGGGAAGAGATGTGAGCAAAAGGGACAGTCCCTCACCTCACCCTATTTGGTTATTAATTATGAACAGCAGGAACGCTAAGTCTAGCAATATTTCTCATTTCTGAGAGAAATATTATTGACCTACACAGACAGCAGTAGAAAACTTTATTAATGTAGGTAGGCTTACACTTTGCCTCCGTATCCTGCACATCACAAGTTACATAGTCTCCAGGTTGAGCTTATGTTGTTGCAATGGAGGATGATTCACCTGCACTACTTCTTCCCCTCTCTGCACGTTGAAGCTGTGTAGGATGCATTGAGTATAAATAATGCCACATGCCAGTGGTGCCAAAAGAGTACTGGTTCCTTGCACCACAAAAGAGCACAATTTACAGGTCACAATTTTATATGACATGTTGTTAGTGCCATGTGAAATTTTGAAAAAAATCCCAAACAAAGGATTACTTGCTGGGTTTAGTGGGTTCATTACTAGATGGCCCAGCCTCCTGCTTACTCTCTGAATAGGATGCCATTTCTCTCCTAAACACAATAAGCTCCAAATAGTAAAAATCTCCAAGTAAATGGTGGGATCAGCAACACATGAATGAACTTCAATAGATTTTTCCAAAAAGTGTAAATTATAATGGCTGCTTCCTCCCAAAAACAATCACATAACTATAAACCAATTATATCACTTATATGGGCGAGTGTCCAATCTCGCATCCTCTGACCAGAAGCTTGCAAGATTGTAAAAATCTAAAAGAATTATTGTATGTTTGTACTGTTGTCATGTTCAGTTACTTTATGTTTGTTTGACATACAACTAGGATCAGACTTCCTTCAACATTTCTTTTACATACTATTATAAACTCCATTACCAAAGTATGGTCTCGTGGGCCGTCTGCGAGAGTGAAACAGGAAGTTCTGCCCCCTCTGAGTTAACCTTCACGAGCCTCTCACGAGAGTTATCGATTATATTAAAATGGAAATAAAATAATATAGATAGATCAATCACATCCTTACGCGCTTTTTGCATTAAATAAACATACAACTAATGAACAACCTCTATATACAACACTATCAAATTATATTAATAAGCATACAATCTTGTGAGCGTCTCGTGGGAGACTCACGAGTGTCCAGCAAGAGTCGAGACACACCCATGAAAAAAGATTTGATTGGTTAACATTAATTTTTTTTTTTTTAAACAGAATTTTATTAGTTTTTCTGAGAAAGCAAACAAAAAGCTTCAGTGACAACATACATTAAGGATTCGGGGAGCAATATATTACAAGTGCTATTAGTGCCATAACTGCAGGCTCCCCTAGGGTGCCGCCCAACGATTCCCCCTGGCCCTCATGCCCCGCTACTGTGTCCTCCCTCAGCCCCCGCTGTATGCAATTATACAGTCCCTAGCAACCCCATGCATAGTACCGTTCAGAGTGCAGGGTCATCATAAGCATAAGAAAGAAAAAAAAAATAAATAAAGCACCCAACCCCAACAACCCCCCCACCCCAACTACCCCTCTAAGCCCCTTTAGCCCCTCCCACTCCACCCATCCTCCCAAGCATGCCGCTAGCCACTAATTAAAAGGTTCCAGGTATTCCCAGGTCGTCCCCATGGACCGCCCGGTATCCCATCACACAAATCCGCAAACGTGATAGGGCAGAATCACCGGAGGCGATCCCCCGCAGCCCCGCCAGCGGGCGCAACATCCCTCCCTGTCAGTTAGAGCTCACAATATCAGGTGTCCTGAGTGCCCCCCGTTTCAGTCAGCACATTTTCCTCAGCACCAGGTGGATGCTTAGTTAATTCCACAAGCGCCATCCATGCCCTGGCCAATTCCATTGAATGCTCGTGCCCCGTGCGTCTAGCCATACCCATCCTGCAATTACCCTCACTCTCCGCCCACTTTACAAGCTCCCTTCTCCATCGCTCAAGGGAAGGTCCCTGCCTCGTCTTCCACCGGCTAGTAAGCTCCCTTTTCGCGAGCACTAATCCCAGGTCAATGTACTTACTGGTGATCTTGGTTTTCGCAGTGTGGGGATACTCATGCAGTAAACAAACCCCTGGCGTCAGTGCCAGCTCTCTCTCCGTCACAGTCGTCCCGCCAGTAGTCCTCCAACTGCGGGCAGCTCCAGAACATATGCAGGAACCCCGCCCCCACTAGAGCACAACGAGGGCAGGCAGACGACCCCCCAAAATAGTCGTTCAGTTTGTTGGGCGTTAAGTAAGCCCTATGTAAGACATAAAATTGAATGAGCTGGAAGCGCGCATTTCGGGAACTCTTCCATGGCCTCTCAAGTACCGCCCCCATGTTCCATCCGAGAAGGGCTCCCCCAGGTCCGTCTCCCATTTGAGCCGCAGCACTGTCAGGGGTTGACGCAGGTCCTGAGTAATCCGGCGATAAAGACAGGTCACCGCTTTAAAAGCACCCGCAGCCATCACCACGTATTGGCACGCAAGGGACGTAGCCGGTTCCAATAGCCCCCCGCCAATGCTTCCTCACTGCCGCAGCCAGGGCCGCATGGAAAAGGAAATCTCCACGCGGGAGATCATGACGCTCCAGGAGGTCATTAAACGGTAAGAGGTTGCCCTCCTCATATAGATCCCCCAAAGTGAGTATGCCCAGCTCCGCCCAGGACTGCAGTTTGCTCCAGTCACCCCCATGAGGCAACACCGCACACATTGTCAGCGGAATTTCAGGCGCATACAGGGTCCTGACCCGTAGCTTCCTGGCCATACGCATCCAGCACCGCCGCACCACGGCCAAGTCCGACGGCAGCGCCTCACCTCCCGGATGCACCCGCAGCAGAACACAGGACAGCAGGCGCCAACTAGGATCCAATCCCCCCACAGCCTCCGGATGTCTAATGTGGCCCGCCACCCACTGCGTAAACCATTGGAATTGCGCAGCGTGATAATAGACCTCCAGATCTGGCAGCGCAAGGCCCCCTCCATCCTGGGTCGTTTCATAGTGATCAGCGCGACCCTCCGTCTCCCCGTGCCCCACAGGAACCCCGTGATTAAAGAATTCAGCTGCGTAAAGAACCTGGTTGGTATCCAAATGGGGAGCGTCCCAAAATAATAAAGGAACCGTGGTAAGGTGACCATCTTCACCAAGGCAACCCTACCCGCGACAGAGAGCGGGAGGGATCCCCAAAACTCAAAATTAGTTTTGGCACTACGCAACGCTTGCCCCACATTACCCTCCATCAGGTCAGCACTGTCATGATAAATCCGGGTTCTCAGGTAGGAGAGGCAACAAGGCTCCCACGGTATCGCCCCCACAGTCTGCCTATCGCGCCCGCCTGCTTTGGTAGGAAACAAGCACGACTTGGCCCAATTCACGCGAAGTCCCGATACTCTCCCCAAAGTCTCCAAGAGCCGTTTCGCCCCTGGAGCGCATCCCGAAGGTCAGGCAGGAACATGAGCAAGTCGTCCGCATATAGCGAAATATGGTGTTCCTGTCCCGCCACCAAAAGCCCCGCATAATAACTGCCCGACCTGGCATGTGCAGCCATTGGTTCCATTGCCAGAGCAAACAGCAACGGGGACAGCGGACATCCCTGCCTCGTACCTCGAGCCACCTCACAGGCAGCAGAAATTAAGCCCCCGTCCTGACCCTGGCGGTAGATTCACTGTACAGCAGCGCTGTCCATCGGACGAACCGCTCCCCGAGCCCAAACTCCCGCAGTGCACCAGTAAGATAGGGCCATTCGAGGCTATCAAAGGCCTTCTCCATATCGACCGCAAAAATGCAGGCCTCCTCCTTATCATACGTGTCAGCCCCCAGGATGCGGACGAGCCGACGAACATTCATGGCGGTGTTCCGGGTCGGGACAAAGCCCGCCTGATCTCCGTGCACCAGCGTCGTCATGTGGGGCATTAGCCTGCTTGCCAGCACCCGACTCAATACCTTATAGTCCATATTGAGCATCGCAAGAGGCCTATACGAGGAGCGGTCCCACGCAGGCCTGCCCGGTTTGAGAAGAGGAACTATGATGGCCTCACGGGTGGACACAGGGAGAGCACCCTCATGATACGCTTTATTATACAGCTCCACCAAGCAGGGCACCAGAGTGTCTGCGTAGGTCGCATAAAATTCCACCGGCAGCCCATCCGTTCCCGGGGTTTTGTTCCTGGCCATGTGCTTTATGGCGCTGCGTATTTCACCCGCCTCAATGTCCCTACCAAGAGCAATCGCCTCGTCAGAGCTAACCTTAGGGAGAGCCGCATCCGAAAGGAACCTCTCATCACCAGGGAGGCCAGGGCCCAGCTTGGTGCGATACAACTCGGAGTAGAATTGCAAAAATTGGTCGTTTATTCCTCTCTGAGTATAAACCACCTCGCCCCTCTGTCCCCGCAGTTCCGTTATCGCTGTCCCCCTGCGCGCTGGATTGGCTAACGATGCCAGCAGGGCACCAGATTTATCCCGATCCGCATGCATCTTGTCTGTGTACGCTTTAAAATCAAAGCAACGCAAGCGCTCGAGCTGAATCGCGAACTCCTCCTTGGCCACAAGCAGAGTAGCATGTGCATCTGGGCGCTCTGGGCGCTCTCGCTCTGACACACGCAAGTGTTGTTCCGCAGCTGCCACATCTTGCAGCAGTACCTTGCGGACTCCCACCATCTCTCCTATACAGCGCCCTCGGATCACCGCCTTAAAGGCGTCCCATTCCACAAGCAGAGTGGATGCCGTATTTGCATTGGCCCTAAAGTAATCCTCAATGGCCGACCCTATAGTGTCCTTAAACACTGGGTCGTCCAGCGTGTCTGGCCGCAGCCGCCATGTGGGAATGGCCGGGCGATCCCGCGCCCAATGCAACTGCACCAGCAGGGGGTTATGGTCCGAGGACGTTCTGGCCAAATACTCGCTATGCATCATTCCCCCATGGACATCCGGAGAGCAAAGGACTGAGTCCAGGCGAACATGCAGGTCATGTAATGAGGAGAAGTAAGAGTAATCCCTGTCAGTCGGGTGATGGGCCCTCCATGTATCCGTTAACCCCCAACGCTGCTGCCAGACCCTTCGTGCCGCCGCCAGTCTGTGTACCGGTGCATCCACTAAGGGGGGGTGTGACCGATCTAAATGGACATCAGTAATGCAATTGAAGTCGCCCCCCAAGAGCACAGATCCCACCAACAGAGGGGCCAATTTCGCAGAGAGATGGGCAAAAAATGATACCTGGTCGGTGTTAGGTGCATAAATGCTACCCAACACTATGTCTCTACCATCTAAGCGCCCCGACACTACTACAAATCTACCCTCAGGGTCCACCAGTTGGCCAGTACTTTGAAACAGGATTCCAGCCCTGACCCAGATCAGAGCACCTCGTGCGTAAGCCGAGTATGTCGTACAGAACACCTGCCCTCGCCACCTGCGCTGTAAAGCTAAACCCTCCTGCTTGGTCAAATGTGTCTCTTGCAACAACGCAATCTGTACCCCTCTCCTCTTAAGATAGGCATGGACCTTATGGCGTCGTGTCATATTATGCATCCCCCTTATATTCCAGGACAAACAACGGATACCTACGGCGGTTCCCATAGGGCGGCAGTTCGTAGTCCATTGTCCCTACTTAATACAGCGGCATGCTTGGCCCCGAATTCTCCCTCCCCCCAATACCCCTCTAAACCCCCAACTCCCCTTCCCCAGGACAGGTTCCCTGAAACTAGTTCCCATCCAAACTAATACAACCGTTAACTGTGCACCCAGCAACAGTGAGACGTGCGCCGAATCCTCAGGACCCAAAGCCCCGCCAGGTCCCCTCCCCCGTTACAGCACCAATAGGGGGCCCTCAATCAATAATAAGCAATAGACATCGCCCCTCTTTCACCGCAGGCCCAAAAACACACAATGAGCAAACCCAAACCAGGCCATTAGCTCAGTCCATGCAGGCAGCCGTCGCCCGCTCAGCCAAACAGGTCCGCCGTCTGCGGAGTGACCACAGGTAGTTCGATGTCAGAACTCGCTGTCGGGCTACAGGAGATAGAAGTCTCGGAGCCCCCAGGGGACTGCCAGAGGCAGCAGCACTCGGGCTCACCGCACCCCGACTGATCACTGCAACCGCCTGTACCGCTCTGTCCCGTTCAAGGCGGAGAGTCGGCATCAAAGGTGCCCCCACCGGACTAGAGTGTGCAGGGGAGCCACGCTCCATGGGGCTCGCAGCAGAACTTCGCCTGGAGCGCGTCCGTCGTGTTTCAAGCCATTGCCAGGCCTCCTGCGGCGCAGTGAAAAAGTGTGTGCCAGTGGTGTCCACCACCCGCAGCCGGGCCGGGAAGAGCATGGCATATTGTAGACCAAGCTGGCGGAGTTTCCGTTTAAACGCAATGAAGGAGGCGCGCTGCCTCTGAACCTCCCTAGTGAAATCCGGAAATACCATTACCCTGGAATTGTCGATCTGGAGCTGTTGCTTTTCTCTAGCACACTGCAAGAGGTGATCCCTGTCCCGATAGTGCAACAGTCGCACCACCATCGGCCGCGGGGGAGCACCCGGTTTAGGAGGTCGCGCCGGCACCCTATGAGCTCGTTCCAGAGCAAAGAATGGGGACAGCCCTTCTGGGGCCACTTCAGATCTGAGCCACTCCTCCAGAAATCGGACAGCGTCATTCCCTTCTGCCCGTTCCGGGACCCCCACCAAGCGGAGGTTATTCCTGCGGGATCTCCCCTCACTGTCCTCCGCCCGGAGTTCCAAGATCCGAACCTTGGCTTCCACCTGCGTCAGGGATCTCTGCAGGATTGTCACAGCGTCCGGCACTCCCTCCATTGTTTTCTCCGCCGCCGATACTCTGTCTTTCAGTTTCCTGTGGTCATCTTTAAGCAGGGAGAGATCCACACCAATGGCGTCGATTTTTGCCTCAAGGGTTTCCCTGGACGAGGTAATAGCCTGCAGGATATCGGTCAGCGTAGGTCCCCCGGCGCGACAGCTCCCGAGCGCCCCGGCACCTCTTCCTCCTCTTCAGATTGTTGACTTTCCCCATCCCTCTGGAGGGCCGCAAATCCCTTCTTCCTGGACACCCGCCCCATCTCAGCAGGGCACTGCACCACTCGTTTTCCCAGTAGGAGGAGGGCTGGCGTCCCGATCCCCGAAGGCTCGTCAGTGTCCCAAGCGGCCGTCTAGTGTTGCTCGCTCCCCGCCTAGCCTCCTTGTCCCCGCACTTAGGTCCACTCACAGGCCCCTGAACAGGTCCCGCCTGCAGTGCGTCTGCTCTAGTGCCTCCTCAGTTCTGCCGTGCCTGCATCCACTCCAGACCCAGAGCGTGCGATGAAATGTGCTCCTTGCTAGTGGTCCCCAGCACGACGCCGGGTTCCCCACCACCACAGTCGCTCACCAGGGCTCTCCTCCAGCCCTCCGTGCCGCCACTTTAATACCGCTTCCCAGAGCGGGGTCCCAGCGCGGGGTCTCAGCGCTCCGCCGCCGCCCCAAACGCCCTCTCCTCGGTGATATGGTCGTCGGGCGCCGTGATCAGCCTCACCCCCAGCACCGCCGCCCTCAGAGGCCCCCACCGATGTTGGGCTGCCTGCGCAGACCCAGGCTCCCAGCAATGGCCAGTCTCATCGCAGCAGGCGTCTTCTCTGCTCCTCCGTCTGCGACTCCACAGACCACCCAGATGCAATCATCCAGGAGGGAGACTGACCAGGCGCCCGAGGCACACCCACAGCATCTGGCAGCCCAGGGCAGCCGTCGTATCTCCAGCAGACGGCGCCGGTCCGGCTCCTCTCAGGCCCGTCTCCCAGCAGTCTTAAGGCACACTCACCCCTCCGGCAGCCCGGGGCAACTCCCGTACCTCCAACAGACTGCGCCGATCCGGTCCCTCTCAGCCAGTCCCATCGACCCCCGCAGCCCAGTAAGTCGCAGGCGTCGTCTGGGGTCCCAACTGCCCTTGGTTAACATTAATGCCATGAATTATCGAAGGAAGTAGTCACCCCTCTTTTTCATTTAGGAGTAGCTCTTTAACCCCTTGACCGCGATCGGAATTCCGCTCGTGTGCTGGACATTCCGATCGCGGGTGGGGTCGTGACGAGCTCAGCTCGTCATGCGCACAGCGCTACCGCGCAGCATGACGAGCTGAGCTCGTCATGAGCACAGAAGGGGTTAAGGTGGAAATATTTAGAGAGGCCTTGAAGTATCTTGTCTTTTTTTGTGCAGAACTTTGGAGAAAATAAAATATGTCTTTATCTGACAGTGATGAACAAGGACCAGCTGTACCAACTGCTTTCTCAAAGCTTTGCCACGCAATAGAGTACTTCAGTGGCTCACCAGATACTAAATGAGGCCTACAGTCCCACTTTTATTTTCCTATATCTCACCCTATATCTCTCGCAATATATCCTCTACCTCCACTCTGACTCATTTCAAACCTCATTCTATTACTCTCTCCAATGCACTACCCTATTTCTCACCCTATACCTCTCTCAATAAATCCTATACCTCCACTCTCGTATTCATCCCAAAACCCATACCACTACTATGATCCCCAAAATAACCCTTTCTAGACTCTTTACTCCTCTACCCCTCCTTGCATCATCTCATACCTCTTTTACTATTCAGTTCTCTCAAACAAGCCTTTCTAAACCCTTCCCTCTGACTCTTCTCCCTCCGCCTCCCCTTTACTCATCCCAAACCCCCTCCGACTGCTTTCTAAATCCTTACCTCTACTATCCTTCAACTATTCCTTTTCAATCCAAAAAAATAGTGTAACATGTCCACCGCTCATACTAATTTCATATTTCCCTATACTAATTCCCTACTAATCCTGTTTGGTTCCGGAGAAGCGTGGTACCCTCCAAAAAGCACTTCAACACCTCATCAGGGGTAGCAAGTGCTATATAAATGCAAACCCTTCCCTCTTCTATCCCTATACTATCCTTTTACAATCCAAATAACAGACTAACATGTCCAACGCTCAAAGCAAATTAATTTTATATTTCCCGACACTAATTCACCACTAATCCTTCTTGGGTTCCAGAGTAGCGTGCTAATCGCCGAAAAAGCGCTTCAACGCCTCATCAGGGGAATTAAGCGATATATAAATGCAATTACAATTTCAATTACAATTACAAAATGAGATTAGTAGATAGCAAAATGCCATTTTGTAATCCGAAAATGTGTTATATGTGAATCACAGGGTGTGTGACCATATGATGGCATTTTACATCAGGCCCATAGTTCGGCTTGATTGAAATGCTCTGGTCTTGTTTTTCCTTTGAGTTGTCATTTATGATAAAAGATACTAAAAAGACGAAGCATGCTGCTCTTATCAAGGAGAGGATTGCACCCTGCGGGCTCTTAGAGGATATGCTGTACACATACTCATTATACCATTGTCATCTATTACCTCCACGGCAATGAAGTGAGCGCAACCAATGGAAATGAAGCTCCAATGATGCAGAGCTGCCAGCAAAATCGAAAAAATAAGAAACAGCTGATAAAGAAAGACAATAGACAAACACTCACGACCTAAGCACTGTTAGTGGAAGGAATCATCAAAACACTTTCTAACATATTGCCATCCTCATTTAGAAACATTGAGTATAAAGAGTAATAAGCCCGGATCCGTTGCAAGATTCCAGGAACTTGTGGAGCAGCAATGACAAGAAAGATCTTCAGTAATTAAATTTAGGACCCCAATAAACCCTACCACCATTGACACAACCAGTGCAGTGTTTAAATATGCTTCTGAGAAAACCTGCTGCTTGTCTCAGGATCTTCTAATCTCGGTGAAAGGCACTGGCATGCTCCACATACTAGTTACTGCAATTGTGTATCCTAAATGAGGCCTACAGTCTCACTTTTATTTTCTGCTTGTTTAGGCTTTCAAATGCATCGTCAGTCTGTCTTCTGTTTCTGTAAATACAGGCTCAAGTATGTGCAGTCTTGAAAACCTCAGCTCCTGGAGGAAGACGCCCCGAGGCCTACCACCCAGCCGCCATCCAGGCGAATCAGGACTAATCAAAAACCGCACTTGCATCATCAAAGCATTCATTCATTGTTCATGTTTAAGTGGGCCTATGAACGCAAATCGAATTAGAATTGAGCACCTCTACTCCAGCAACGCTAGTCAGAAAAACAGAAACAGAACAGAGGAAACTCTCCTCTAGCAGCAAAATCTATTAAAAATATGTGTAATTTTGCACAAAAAACAATTAAGAAAAGTATTCTTGTCCAGATTTTGTATTCCCAACATGCATGGACACTCGGCACCAAACGAACCGGTTAAAATGCATTGTAAAATCAGCGTCTACCCCTGCTTAGCATCGCCCATTCCCACTCTTACAATATATTAACACAATCCTTGCCATAGGCCCACACGCAAGCAATCCATTCTCTCTTTTACATCAATGGTCCGTTGCATGTCATCATTATATAGTCTCATCTAGACATGCCTAGAAGATTGTGTCACGCATCGCTACAGTATATGTCTTTGTGGTTTACCACTACCATATAATCTTACCATTTAGTAGCAAAATACTTGAAACTGAGGCCACCATTAGTATAAAAACCTTAAGTCAATCATACATCTACTGACGATTTTAGATTATGACAAATCAGTCTTGAGTCTAATTTATCAACTGTATTTGTAAAGTGCATGTTCACCCTTGGGGTTGAATACCGATTACTTATACTTTCCCAACTGAATGGTATTCTATCAGGGCCGGACTGGCCATAGCGGGCACTGGGCGTTTCCCTGGTGGGCTCCCAGGGTGGGGGCCGTTTTTGTTACCGGGGTGTAGTGATGGGTAATGAATCAAGTATTCAATCCGAGTGGTAGATAATCAGGTTTATTCCAGGTAAGTACATTTGAGGAGAATGAATATGAAGTTAACAAGATGGATCCAATGAACCCCACCAGGAGCATGTTCCTACCCGCTCAGCCTCAGCTCTCAACTGACATCAGGGAGTCAGGGAACATTCTAATGCATCATAACAATATGAACATTCTACAGGAACAAATCAGAGGCTGTGAAGGATGCAGTGCAGATACTACACGGGGGCCTGCAATATCGGCCCCCGGTAACAAAATCGGCCAAAACAGGCCCTTGCAAACAGCTCGGCCACACCCCCTCAGCCCCCCCAGGTGGGCCGGCCGAGCAGTTTGCCAGGGCCGGTTTCGGTTCCCAGTCCGGCCCTGTATTCTTTTGACCGCAAAAGGATGAAAGGCTGAGTGGGCCCTCAAGGATTCCAGTCTGTGACCAAAAATTCAACATTTTGTTGAAAAGGTTAGAAATGCACGAGTATTTAAAGCTTGTATGTATTATTTTGACACAAAAAACACCCCAAATCACTGGAGCGGCCTTCATGAAACAGCAGGTTCGATTACAACATTAACAATATTTTGTCAAAAGAATATAATAATAACAAGAGGCATGGGCGTCCGCAGAAATTTTTCCAGGGGGGGCAAAATGTTAACGTCATCACCATCCTCCGACATGATGTGTGCCAGGTGGGGCACAAGAAACACTGGGGCGCAGGAGGAGCCATGGGGGCAGGAAGCAGGCCGCATATGATCTCATACACCATAGGGTTGTTGTGCCACAGCCATCTCTTTCTTTTCCATACCCGCCCTGGTCCCTAAAATTACCCCCTAGCACCCCAAAACCCATACCCACCCTGAACCCTAAAATTACCCCTGCCCCCCAAAACTCATACCCGCCCTGACCCCTAAAATTGTCCCCTGGCACACCAAAACCCATACCCACCCTGACCCCTAAAATTACCCCCCTGGCACCCCAAAACCCATAACCCATACCCGCCCTGACCCCTAAAATTACCCCCCTGGTACCCCAAAACCCATACCCACCCTGAACCCTAAAATTATCCCCCTGGCACCCCAATCCCTAATCCACCCTGAACCTTAAAATTACTCCCTGGCACCCTAAAACCCACACCCACCCTGAACCCAAAAGTTACCCCCTGGCACCCCAAAAGCTGAACACTACATTCTGATTGTGTATCAGGCCGTCTCCCTGCTCAGGAGGATCTGCTGGTCCAGATCTGCTCGCCCTGGTCCGGTTCTGCTCGCCCTTCTCTGGAGCTGTTCTGCCTGCCCTGTCCCTCTTCCGGACCCACCGAGCCTGCCTCCGTGCACACTGCCTGGACCTACTCTGTCTGGCCTGGTTCTTTCTCCTTTGGACCCGCTGGCTTCACTGGCGGAGTTAGGACACAGGTCTCACTTCTCTGAAGCTGCTCTCCCTCACCCAGACCCCCCCACCCCCCCTCCACTTGCACTCTCATCTTCCTTCCTCCCTACTTCTCGGTCTCTCTTTCCCCACTGCTTCTCTCTCTCTTTCTCTCCCCCGTCTTCGTTCACTCTCACCCCCACTGTATCCGTCTCCCGACCCCACCAAGTCTTCCTCTGTCCCCCCTCTCTCTTCCTCCTCCTCATGTCGGTGATAGGGAGCCCGGGGCCCTCTCTGAAAATGCGAGCTGGAGGTGACGTTAAGTGTGAAAGCACCAAGGTGTGAACCGGGAGAAGAGGCGGGGGAGGGGGTGGGCGGCAGGTAGAGGGTCAAAGGGGGCACTGGCTCTCAGAGAGGTGAGAAGAGGCGGGGAGCAGCCCGAGGACAAAAACAACACCAGAGCAAGAGGCAGACGCTCTGCGGGGAGCCTTGTGTTGTAAAATGAAGAAACGCACACTTCTTAGCACAACAAAGCAGCCGAAGGGCGCCTTTCACTAGAGCCAAGAACCTGACCCATCGCGAAGAAACAGCAGCCACCGGAGAAACCAGCGGAGTCATGAAAACAACAAAGGACAGAGACAGATGACTGCCGCCGAAACCTGGAAGTACAACTTACACCTTTAACAAAAGGCAATTCCTGATGCAAGCACCACACGCCAGAACACTATAAATATATAAATCTCCCATCAATGCACACCTGAGAGTGAATAAAAAGATGAGCAGCAAACTAAGGCAGTGACTGACAGACACTAAGCATGGGCGTCCGCAGGGGGCAAGGAGGGGCGCTTCAGGGGGGCAAGCGCCCTCCTTGCCCCCTGCGGACGCCCATGACAAGAGCTAATTAATATGTTCTAAGCTATGGGAATGAGTATGGCTTTGAAACAAAAAACAGTCTTCAGCGACATTCTTAAAACAAGAAGGGTAGGCAAAAATTAAATGCTCTTTGATAAAGCGTTGTACAAACTCGATCCGAGGCAGGAAAAGGCTTGAATTTCATTTTTTGCTTTTTCTATTATTGCTTTTATTAAAAATATATATTTCTAGTAATGTGCAAGACACCTTCCCCAGTGCTTAATTTGTAAAAAAAAATATAAGTGCCAAGACACTCGTCAGGAGGAATCTGTAGCTGGCGCCACCCATTGCCCCTTCCAGTGCTGCCAATGACAGTACCAACATACCTACTAACCATCACACTCCTACAAGTGTGACAATTAAAACTATTCCAGTCCCTAAAGCTATAAGAATGGTTTGGGTGACAGGTATTAGTGATTTTTTATGTATATTGTAATAGACAACCATTGTTGTTCTCATTTCTAAACTAGACAAACACCGCCATCATGTGGCATACTGTCATAAGTGTCAGTGTTGACAATTAGGTGCCGGTGCCAAGCACACGGAAACCACCGGCTCAAATGAAGCGCTGACCCTCTCCTATTTTAATCCACTTCCTCCTGAAGGGTGAGTTAATTGGCGACGCAGCATGTCGAAGGAGGAGTGCTTTGCAGATCATGGAGAACATTTTAAGTTGAATTTTGCTTTTTTAGTAGGAGCCAATGAAGATCCAACGACCACTATCATATAGTCAACCTTGTCGGCTCCTCTAGACCCCTTGTACCTATTAGGTGACATTTTGGCAATTTTGAACATTGTTTGGCTTTGTTGCCCCGTAAAAATGCAGCAACATTTTGAAAAAGTATTATAAATCCACGGTGAGCACAGTAGTGGTCATTAGAACTAGCCAGTGTTTTTTCTTTGTGTTTGAGTGATCTTGTAGGGTTATTTAGGTGCCCAAGATGGTGCATATGGATTTGGCTCCAGTCGCTTTGATTGACCTTTTTGTGCTCTCAAGCCATATCATAATATTAGATTGGTTTCTTACCTTGGATAGGAGAAGGAATTCTGTATAGCTAGGTGTCATCTGCATATTTCTTAATAACTATTTCCTCCTCTTGTACTGCTGTTAAATGCACCATCCTGCCTACCCAGGGAAATGTGACAACGTAGCAATGTTTTGTACAGAAAAGATAGAAATATGTACAGGGATTTCTCAGCAATCTCCTCATCAGACGTTTCAAAGTTCCTTGGGAAAAACTCTTGGTCCCCATCTAGGTCTTCCCAGGAGGAGTTAACAACTCTATCTGAAACTCAGGTCTCAGAACTTTTTACAAGGATTAAATTGGGCTCCCCATTTGACCTTTACCCCCCAAAATTTGCAGTTTGTGCTTAGTGAGATTTCTCCAGTTTTGACCAACCTATGTAACCTCTTGCTGGAAACTACAACATCCGTTACTTGAAATCAGACTATGGTTACACCTTGCCTGAAGAAAACTTCAGCTGCTCCCTCTCTTCTCTCTGTCAGTTTATTTCATTACTTTCTTTGCCTGTGAAAGTTCTACAAAGAGCAATCAACTCACAACTTTCCACCTACTTGAAAGAAAACATTCTGCACAATTTCTCGCAATCTGGCTTTTAACCATTTCGCAGCCCAGAGTCAGTCCTTCTGACAGCCACAGGCGATGTCGGCTTAGGAAGATCTTGGACTAGGGGGCTCTGCTGTACTTGTCCTTTTAGATCACTCACCGGCCTTTGACACCGTATCTCACTTGGCGCTCTTCACTAGGCGGTTCGATCTTAAATATGTGGACAGGCTCTTGAATGGTTTTACACCTTCCTGAAAGACAGAACTCAAACTGCTACATGTTTTCCTTAACACTTAGCTCCTTTCTCTCACCAATGTGGTGCCCCTCAAGGCTCTTCACTCAGCCCTACACTCCTCACTGTGTATATTTCCGCATTGCTCTCCTTAGTCAGATCTGCTGGCTTCAACATTATTTAATATGCAGGTGGCACACAGATCATCAAATCTATGTCTAAGGATCTGGACTCTAACAAATCAATTCTTGCCACTGCATGTTAGCAGCTGCATCAAAGATGAATGAAAATTGCTTAATGCTTAGTGGAGATAAAACTGAGGTTGTCGTGGGCAAAACCTCTCTTGCATGGACAACCCCTGGAGGCCCGAGGATCTCGGCACCCTCCCAATCCCTGGCAGTTCTGCAATAAATTCTAGGCTTTGGTGTTGATAATGAGCTATCTTTTTCAGCTCAAATTTCACGTGTGGCAGTTACCTGTTTCCAAATTCTTCCGGTATTACCCAAAATCTTTCCTCGCGATTCAAGATGGCCGCCCCCCCGGTGAGCTCTCTCCACATCGGCCCTTAAACGACGATTTTTCCACCAATTTTCGGCCAGATTATTGCTAAATATTGTTGGTGGCAACATCCTAAGGATATTTCTTACAGGTGAGGAGCTTTTCCGGTCTCTCTGCTCACTAGAAGGGGTGTTTCTTGTTTCCTGGTTCCTCCCTGACCTCTTCAGGCAGTTACAGCCCAGAATTCCTGTCAGGGGGGCGGAGTAACACACTGGGAAAGGGTGAGGCTTCGGCTGGTCACTCCCAGATGCAGTTTTAGCTGCTACACCTCTCTTTTTGAAGGAATTACTTATTGTTAATTCTCTCCTGCATATTTGTTTCCTATTGACTACTGAAATTTATTTTAGGTATTATGGAGACCAAAAATATGCAGGCGCAGCGTAATAAAAGGAAACAAAATATTTCTCCTCCTCCTGTAAAATCTAAAGTGGTGGAGTCTACTGAACCGTCTTTGTCTTTGCTATTAGATGAGATTCAGGCAATTCGCTCTTCCACTGATACTATTGCAACAGAAATTAAGAACTTACGAAAAGATATGGCTAGTATGTCAATGAAAATATCTGACAATGCAATTAAAATCCAAGACAATAAAGTTAAAATTGATTCTTTCTCACCGCTTGTGGCTAAGATATCTCCTATGTCTAACCTTCTTCTTGATTTGGAAAATTGTAACAGACAATATAACCTGCGTATTTTTAATTTGCCTGAAGATGTGAAGGTAATGATTGCAGGGTATATTTGGAGAACCTACTGCCTGGTCTTTTGCGCATTAAATTCCCTGAGAAATTTGAGATTGATAAAGCGCACAGGATTCCTTCTCATCGTAATCCACACCTTACTAAACCACGGCAAATGATTTTTTAAGTCTTACGCCACCACCATTTGGTTTTGATAAGGAAGGCGGCACGGGAGATCCCCTCATTGATGGTAAATGGCAATAAAATTTTCATTCACCAGGATTTTGCTAAAGAAACTGTTAAGACTCGCAAAGAATTCACTGACATTCGCCCAGGGTTACGAAGTCTTGGATTTAAGTATGGTCTTTTTGATCCTTCAACAATGTGAATCTGGAAGGACGATTTTTCAAATTCCTTTCAGCGACCTGAGGACCTGCGGAATTTTTTCTATCAACATTCCCAGCTTCCTATGGATACACATGAGACTGCCACTTGATTTTGAATGTATTAATTTTTCTGGCTAACCTAATTGTTTAATTCCTTACAGGGCTCTAATGGTTCGGTCATGCTTGCAAAGCGTGTGTGCGTTTCAAGACTGTTATATATGTTATATGTTGTCGTTTTCTATGTTTTGTATGTATCTTTCTTTTCTTTTTCTCCCTACTACTATTTTTTTCTAGAGCTACTTCTTTTCCTTTTATGCTTCAAACTTTATTTCCTCCTTTTCTTTCTATTTTCACTATCTCACTGTGGCTAACATTAATAATTTAAGCTTGTTTCATTGAATGTTAAGGGTCTAAGGCATCCTGTAAAACTTACAAAAATGTTAGATTATTTAGGTAGCCATAAAGCAGATATCTGTTTCATTCAAGAGACACATGTTGAAGATAAAGTGTTAGCTTTTATGAAGAAAAAGTGGGTTGATTCTATTATTTCTTCCCCGCGATAGGCAAAAAAATGGTGTTGCTATCCTTTTCGCAAAAAGATTACATTGTCAAATATTAAGTAAATCCACAGACACAGAAGGTAGATATATTATAGCAAAAGTTAAAATTCAAGATACAGTTATGTTTTTAATTAATGTATATGGACCAACAGTTGATGACCCTAATTTTTGGTCAATTCTTAACACTGAAGTTCTCAAGTTGGGTAATGTTCCAATTATAGTTGGAGGGTATTTCAATCTTGTACATGACCCTTTATTAGATAGATTATCTCACACTAAATTTTGTCCACCCAGAGCATCTTTTACTTTAAAATCTTTTTTAAATCAACTAAGTTGGTGGATATTTGGCGATTGCATTATCCTACTGAAAAATCGTTCACTTTTTTCTCAAACCCTCATAATTCTTATTCAAGATTGGACTATCTGTTAATTTCCCGGCAATTAATTAATTCAGTTGTTACTCCTAATATTGGTAATATTGACATTTCTGATCATGCTTTGGTTTCTATGGTATTGTAACTTGACTCCAATTTTAAAGCTCAATCCAGATGGTGTATGAACAGTATCATCATTCTGAATGAATATAATAAACCAAAAATCCTGACTGCACTTCAAGATTACTTTCAGCTCAGTCCAGAAGGCTCTACGTCTATGGTGAATCGATGGGATGCTTTTAAAGCTTATATTAGAGGGACTTCCATTTCTCTTATGGCACATGAAAATAAAACCTTTAATTCCAAAATTGAAGATTTAGACAAGCAAATTGCAGAATTTGAAAGACTTTTTATTACTTCTAATGATCCTCAATTCGAATTAAAATTACAAAAATTGCGTTATGAATTTAACTCAATTTTAAGTAGAAAAGCTGCTATACAGCTTTCTAATTCTAAAGCCAAATTTTGTTTTAATGTCAACAGATCTGGTTGACTCTTAGCCAACTATTTACATATTAAAAAAGGAAAGACTTTAATAAATTCAATTCGCAGTCCAAATGGGAAAATTGCATTGTCACAAAAGATATTGTTAATGAATTTTTATTTATTACTCTAGTTTATATAATAAGCCTCAATTCGATGATCCCTCCCTGATTGATCGTTTTTACTGGCCTGTGGATTACCTAAAGTTCCGCAATTGACCAAAGAAAAATTAGATTTGCCTATTACTCAAGAAGAAATAGAATTAGCTATTAAATCTCTTAAACAAATTAAATCCCCAGGTCCAGATGGAATTCCAGCAGAATTTTATAAAGAATTTGATTTGCAACTTATTCCTCATTTGTTTAAACTATTTTCCTTTTTTAGTGCTTCTGGTTCAACTTCAGGATCCTTTACTGAAGCTTTGATTGTTGTTTTACCAAAACCTAACAAATATGCCGACACTTGTATCGAATTACCGCCCTATTTATTTATTAAATATAAATCAGGATTGTAAACTATATGCTAAAATTCTTGCAACCCGACTGACCTCCGTATTGGATTCTCTTATCCATCCTGACCAATCTGGTTTCATGAAAAATAGATATTCTGTTAATAACACAAGAGTTTTGTTGCAAGCTATTGAACAAGGATCTACTCTGTTCTCACCGTCTGGAGTTCTTGCATTGGATGCTGAAAATGCTTTTGATAAAGTTCATTGGCAATTTTTATTTCACACTTTAGCTGCATTTAATTTTGGTGATGTGTTTATTCGTATGATATCTGTTCTTAACTCTAGCCCTACTGCTCGCTTATTTATTAATGGTCAAATTTTGAATCAATTTTTTCTTTTTAGAGGTACCAGACAAGGTTGTCCATTGTCCCTGCTATTATTTGTTCTTGTTATTGAACCATTACTTACTTCCATTAGAAAATGTAATGCTATTGCTGGTATTAGCATTAAAAAGATCACCATTAAAACATTAGCATATGCAGATGATCTTCTTTTATTTATTAGTAATCCTGAATCCTCATTTCCTCCTTTGTTAGATATTATCTCATCATATTCCTTAATTTCTGGTTATACGTTAAATGCCAATAAAACTGAATTTTTCCCTTTAAATCCTCATTGTACACCAGATATGCTACCTATAAAGGAAATAATCTGGCAAAGAGATAAATTCAAATACCTTGGTATTTTGTTCTCTTCTTCTATAAGAAATACAATTACATTAAATTGTGAGTCTATTATAAACTATATTAAAAATAAATTATCTAAATGGTCTCCTCTTCACCTTTCCTGGTGGGGAAAATGGACTCAATAAAAATGACTATAGCTCCTTTTATTTTTTGGCTATGATTCCTAAGCAATTTCCTATGAAATTTTATAAAACTATTGATCGTCATCTTTCTAGGTTTCTTTGGAATAATAAATCACCTCGCATTAGCTATAAAAAATTAAAAATGACAAAATGTAATGGAGTGTTTGGTATGCCAGATTTTTTTAACTATCATAAAGCGTTTATCTTAAAACAGAGCTCTCTTTGGTTTAATCACTCTCACCTTAATAGTCCTCCTACATGGCTTCTTACAGAAAAAAACTTAGTGGCTCCGTATCCATTGTCTACTTTACTAACCATGTCCAATAATGCAACATTATTTAATAAATCTACCATTTTGAAGTCCACAAGGTTAATATTAAATGATTTAGATTCACTTTTTCAGTCAACTATTTTAAATTCTGTAGAGATGTCATTATGGTACAATCCGCGACTAAAGCTCTCTTGTTCTGTCAAATTTTGGCAGTCGTGGATTAACGCAGGTATTTTTTACCTAAAATATATTTACCATGATGGTACTTTCATATCGTTTGATGTATTACAGGCAAAATTTCACTTCCCTTTTTCAGATTTCCTTAAATATGAACTTTTATGTAATTCTATACTAGACTCCTTTCCTAATAATATTCCTACAATTATAAAATCAGATTTAACAATTATGTTCGATCGGTATCCTCTTCCTCTCATGCTGTTTCATTAATATATAAGAAATTGAATACATTTCAAGGTAATAATACTGATACGATTTCAACTTTTTGGAATGATGAACTTTCAATATCTTTTTCATATGATACATGAAAAACAATATGGCTGAACAATATTTCAGGATGGTTACCTGTATCACTTTATCAAACAAATTCTTATATTTTGTTTAATTGCTTATGGACCGCATTAAAGTTATTTAAAGCTAAACTTTTGCCGAATTCGAATTGTTGCATTGTAACTCGCATACTGGCTCGTTAAAACATATGCTTTTTGAATGTACATTTATCTTAAAGTTTTCAAATGAAGTTTGGAGTGTCATACAAAAAATACTCAATATTTCTGATGAACTTTCATTTTCTCTACTGATCTGTAAATCTGTTGCTCTTTCTGATCAGTTATCTGATTTGGATTGTAAACTTTTTAATTTGTTGATGTCAGCCGCTCTAAAGTCTATCACTGCCTGTTGGAAAGATGTGTCCTTATTATCCTTTCATGCTTGCTGGTCTTGGATTATTTTTACTAGAAGAGGTGCCAATTTATCTTTGTCTGGTATTACTCATAATTGTGACTCGTATCATTCTTTTGGAAACCGATTTATCGCTACTTATCTTCGTAATTTTACTTCCTTCCTATATATTGCCTTATATTGTATATCGCACATGTTTAACTTATAGTAGCTCTTTTTAAATTATTTGTACGATAATTACGAATTGTTTCTTCCTTCTCCTTTTATGTTATGATTACTACATTCATATAGCATAGTACCGCTCTGTATTTAATTAGCTGTTATTTAATGATAAGTCTTTTTAAGGGTACTCTATACCATGCTCTTTTTTGTATTGCCATTGTTTATTATTATTAAAATTTAATAAACTATTTTGAACACAAAAAATCTTTCATCTGATACCTCATCTCGGAAAATCGTTACCAAAGCTCTCAGATCATTCAGACTGAACTATGACAATGTCATGTACCTAAGCACTCCTAGCCTTTTATTGCAGCACCAACAGGTAGCCCACAATGCGTTGGCTCGGTTCCTATTGAACATCCTCAGGGGATAATTAGTTAGAGAACACCTAGATGCCCTGCAGTGATTCCCAAGCATAGGGAAAACATATACTTTTAAAGCCCTTTGTTTCATTAATAGAACAGTGCACAACAGGGGCCCTCTCGCTATCAGGAAGAAATTTCTGCGCGATCTTCCTTCTCACTCCCAGAGATCTTCCACAATCATTCAATTCATATGATCAGGCTCTCCAGTCAAGGAGTTAGATCCTTCTTTTTCCTATCATTTAAACTTGGGAACTCCCTCCTTCTGTGCATGTGCATCACCTCCAATTATCCTAGTTTAGGAAAAATACCAAATTCTGGTTGTTTCAAAAACCTCTGTAGTACAGCTCTGGCATGTCTGTTAGTGCCAGGATGCCCCTTCACGTACACATAGTCCTTTATAAATATAATTTCAGTTTCATTCACTCCTGCATTGTAAGTTTCTGATGTTTTTCTTTTTTCTTTTTAGGCCTCAGCACACACAACAATCAAGTATGTGTCCTGAAGACCCACTGTATCAGACAGTGACCTCGAGCTTGCCCCTGCTGTCTTGAGAGGCACAGCAAGCATACTCCTCCTGTGCTGAGCATGACTACCATCAGCTCACCATGCTGTGGAGTACTGACAGTGGTTGCAGCAACAGATTATAGTGGCAAAACAGGCCTTCTTTCTGCGAGTCACCTACCAGGGACATTTGCCTACTGGCCTCTTCTAATTTTAATAGGTCTTTCAGTCCTCTGCAACCAGGTCCTTGACCCCATCCATGCTGGAGGTCAATGTCAAATGCATGTGTGTTGTCTCTATTTGTAGTAGGATGCGTGTAGTGTATGCTTTGCAAGACAGGCAGACCAAGAATACATTTTGATTTCCAACACATAATTGGAACATAAGATGGAGGATGGAGAGAGCCTTCCAGACAACAATGTAATTTGTAGAGCTTCCCCGAAGCATTCCTCAGGTCCATCCTAGTGGAACAGATTTGAGGGGGGGGGGATGATAGAGGGTCCCTTTGTTGCTCCTTACTATTCCACTCTCTTCCCAAAAATTGTTACTCCCATCAATTTAATAAGTAGTTGAGTCAGGGCACTTTTCTCAATTTTGTACACTTTTATTTCGGGTCTCTTTCCTGAACCCACCTTCATTCTGACACTAGAAAGGAAAAGTTGTGACTTGACCGGCCGGGAGGCATACACAAATTTCAGGAACTCCCTAAAACAGGTCCCAGATGTGGACTTGTGGAACAAATAAAATTTCTGGTACAAGTGTTGGCAGAAAATGTCAGCCTTTCTGCCAGAGATTCTCAGTAACCAGTACCAGGTGTCCCATACCAGCGGAGACAAAAAAAAACATTTGTACTTCAGGGTTGGGTCACTGACTGCCAACTCCACTGTGCAAGGTTTGGTAACAGGACCCTGAAAGTTCTATTTCCTGCCATGAAGAGCTGCCTAGTCACTGTTTTGTGACTTTATTGAAGAAAGGAGACAACTGACTGCTGAGGATGGGTGCTGGAGGCACACATGCACATGGAGAAGGCTACCTAGAAGAAGAGGGCTGGGAGGAGATGCTCAGGGATAATTATAGTTGGTCCTTTGTAGTTCAGAGGAGTATCTACACCACCAGGCTGTGTTACAAGGCCTTGTGATTCTGACTCCACTGCAGCGTTTTCCCAGGGTGAAAAGGGTATGTTAATTATATGGATATAGTGCATGTATACAAAATCTTTAACCGTCTGATGAGAAAACTTTAAAAAAGGAGAAAATTGGTGCATGAGAGAAAGTAATAAAACAGCTTGCTTCAGAAACAATACAATAGTGCAGATACATGTGGAAAAGCCAGATTTTTACTAACTTTCTGAAATGGCAGATGTTTTTTACACAGTTTGATGGTAGAAGGGAATTCTGTAATGTGGCTTTGCAGTTGAAAAAGCCCTGTGCCCATAGGTAGCTAATATAGACCTTCTGACAGTGAAACGGTTATGGTTGGAGAACGGGAATTCTTGGGAAGGTGTGTACAAAGAACATTTCCTAGATAGTAGGTTTGGGCAGCTTCTGCTTGTTGGTTTATGGTGATAGACAGAGGCTTAGCCTTAATTTGGGCAGCGAGTGAAGGGACCTTAGAACTGAAGTAATTGGGCTCGATAGAGGGTCTTTGTTATCAATTTGGCTGCATCATTTTGTGCCAACCATACATGATATAGATGTTTATGAGGTGGTGCTATTTTCATGGTCAAGTCTGGATTGGATCAATGCATTGGCAGCAACAAATATGAGGTTATTTTGAATGTATTGGAAGATTATTTGAGCACCCAAAGTTGATGGAAACATACAGAAGCAACCACCTTGGAGAGCTCTGGGGCAAAGGAAGCTACGAAACTAGTTGGATACTTTAATTGCAGACTGCTTTGGATGAGGCAAGTACAGTTCCCAATGGTTGCCACTCAATGGAGCCCAAATCTACTGGGGGTGGCGAAGTAAAGAGTATTTCTGTTTTGGGTGTATTTAATTTAATGAAAATATATTGCCATCCAACAGCTCACAATAGAAGGACTCTCAAAAACCTTCTTGGAAGCTCAGCTTTTAAAATCACCATGTCAATTTTGTGGGAAGCTGAAAATGAGCTCCATTACCTTGTGCATACATATAATACATGGAGCCTGATTGATGGAGCAATATGGCTAAGGTGTGCACATAAAGGTTAAACAAGAAAAGTGAACAAATAGAGCCCTGTGGGACACTCCAACTCAGTTTCTGGTCTTCTGATTTAGAGCAACGAAGGCACAGCTACCGCTTATGTCCTGACTCATAAAAATCACATAATACATTTGTAAGGAAATGACTCTTTTTGCATGTTTACCCCCACATTTTCGACTGATGCAGCAGGTTTTACTACTCTGAGAGTGCACTGAGGCCTGCCAACCAGACCTCAGTGCCAGTGTTCTAACTCTAAGCAAAGTTATGTTGAATTGGATACCCCATTGGCAAGTACTGACTTACTTATAGGTCCCTAGTATATGGTACCCAGGTACCCAGGGCATGTAAAACAGAGTGTTCAACTAGGGCTGCAGCACTGGTTGTGCCACCGTACATGTGACAGAGACAAAATGGACCCCAGTCTGCCACTGCAGACTGACAGGACAGTGTGTGACACTGCCAGTCCACTTTGCCATTACACCTAAATGCAAAGCCACCAGTAATATATGAAAGTCTTCCCTTAGAAAGGCCTATAGAGCCCTATGGCAGGGAGCTATATATTTCTAAGTAAGATATATGATTTTCTATATATCTTAGCAGCAACACCTCCAAATTGTCGTTTTGTTGTGGAAAGTTAGAAGCCCCATTGGCTAGCACAGGGTTAAACGGTTGGCACCCCAATTTGTCTAACTCCTGAATGGGACCACCTAACATCTTCAAGTGAGGTATCAAATTATTTGGGTCAATAAATCTGACCTAATGCTCAGGCCAGATTTAAAGTCAATATTAAAGTTAAGCAAATTTTAGAAAGCTGCCACTCTACACTAAAGCTAGTACAGTGACCTTACAAAGGCACTGACGCATAGACTGGTTTCTGACTGCCTGGGTAGATGTGTGAATGACTCCCAGGCCCGGGAAGAAAGGCAGTTGTCGCAGAGTGAGGTGTCACCCCCTCTCCCAGGATGGCAACTCAGGGTGTTAGCCCAAAAGGCAGGCTTCAAAGGTGAAGCTGCCTTTGAAGAGCCACTTGTTACAACATCCCTGAGCAGGATGCCTTTTGTTCCTGCAGACAATTAGGAGACAGAGCTAAGGGACGGAAACCTGTGTCCAAACTGGTTTTCCCGTGGTCATGTAGCCTACTGGTAACAACACCTCTAGGGTGGCCTACGCTGCTCCCAACGACCATGGAAGGGTTGTGCTATCACGAAGGGGGCAACAATAGGGCACTCTGGGATAGCCAGATGCCACACATCACAGGAACTTCACCACTAGAGAAGAGGGGACCCAGTAACCCATTGTCTAGTGACTGCATAGTCCCTTGGGGCACTTTCCTAGGATAAGTAGGGTACCCCTAGCACCCTACCCCTGAGTTTACATTGAAGAAGAAGAGAGGACCGAGAATGGACTGCCCTGTTGCCCTTGAACCACGCAAAGAAAGGCTGCACTATCGAGAGGACTGCACCTGCGGCACCTTTGTGCTAGCAAAACTGGGACTGTGCTTGCGGCTCCAGACCCCGGGAAAAGTTGATTTCCCAGTTCCACTACGACCAGTGACTTTGAGGATCAAGTTCGGATCTCCTGGAACCAGCTAAAGGACAACATAAGCTGAAAGAGCCCAAACAGACAAAGTGGTAGCCACCACAGAAGTTTTGCCACTACCAGTCACCGAGCACAACAGAGGATAAATCTGAAATAGAAAAAACCTGCACCCAAGTCTGGAAAACCCGGGCATGCTGTCCAAGTTTGGATTCATCGCTCACAAGGGACACCAGCCTCCACCAAAGAGTTTTCATTCAACCAGGGTGCAGTGTGACCAGTAGGGCAGCATCGGCAGTCCAGCTACTGCAACGTAGAGGACTTTGAGGGACCCCGATCTCCATGGCAAAGTCACCCCATATCACCTGCGGGCTGAGGAGCCACCACCGAGACACCCCGTTGACCGCACAGCAACAGAAGCATCCTTTTGAGCATCTTTGCCTGCATCCCTCAGCATCAGGACCACTCCAATGACTTCTATGGCAGTTGTCCTTTAAAGTTCTGAACTTGCTTAAAAAATGCTCTGGTGGCTTTGGTCGCCCACGTCGGGCCGGAGTACTTGCACTAACTTTTCCAAACTTTTAAAAGTTTTCAAACTTTACTTTTGTCAATGCTTGTTTGCGGTTCCATTTAAAAGTGATAAAAAGTTCCAAAATCTGTATTTACGGAACCCTCCTGTATACTTTGATGATCAAAGTATCTAAAATCTTTATTGGTGTGTGATTTTCTTATTTCATTTTTTGGTGCTGTTAAATGTTTCACACTAAGCTCATTTGCCAAGTCTTACTGCTCACAGCCACAGCTACCCAGGGTTTAGCTTAAGGTTAAGTAAACACTACTGAATGGACCCAAGACGGTATCTGTGAGTGTACTCAACAATAAGCCCCACAGCCATATCACATAGTACACCCAGATCCTAACACCATTTCAGAACACCACCTGAGAAACTATGAGCGCAAGGGCCTGATAGAGGATGTTGTGGTTGATAGTGCTGAAAGGCGCCAATAGGTTTAACAAGACCAGGGCTCTGGTACTTCCACTGTCCAATAACTGCCTTAAATTGTCAAAGGTCAACAGAATGACTAACTCTTGAGAACCTGGGCTAGGATCCTGCTAAACAAATGTTGAGAAGAATGCTTGCTTCTGCATATTGCTGATGCCAAGTGAAGATTTATGTCTCCAACAACTTGCCAAAAGAGCAGCAACATTATAGGACCAACATTGCTTGGGCCTTGTGGATCAAAAGAAGCCTTTTTTTAAATCAGCCCTAGGACAGCTGACTTCCAGGCAATACAAATGCTTGAACATTCAGGCTGAGAAAGATCCTCCGATAAAGAGTTCTCTGCCATTCAGCTGGCGAGAGTGAGTGATGAGATGAGATGCAATCTGTCTCCTGAAGGGGTACGGTCTCCTTCTACACAGCATTAAGGTACACAATAGCACTATTTACTCTTTTTTTGTTGTGTTGTGGTACTCAGAATGAATAGTCTGTGAACTCACAAATAAATTGCAATTCTTTAATGTATTTAAAATCATAAATCAATTGTTGGCACCATCCAGGTCAAAAAATGCGTTGGTACTTTTCTTTGTACATTTAAGTTAATTAGCTGTATCAAAATAAAATGCCCTTTGACATTGACCCCTATGCATTTTGGATCCTTCATGGGTCCTTTATCAGAGCAAAGTATGTAACATACAATGGCCTAAAGCAAAATGGTGCCCTCCGCTGAATGTGATATGGGGCCCCTGGGTCTCCCAAATCTCACAGCTATTCATTGACTTTGGGCTGATTGGGGCCCTCTTGAAGGGTTGCCAAACCCGCATTGCAAGGGCTGTAGGGGCCTGCATTACTCACTAATGACATATAGTATTTTATGACCGGAGCAAGGGGTATCAAACTCAAGGAGTAGTATAGCTATAGGTGCGCCCAGCAATGCTCTGTGGTTATCACCTCACACCCTCCTTTGCATCTAGGAGAGGACCATGCTCCAGATAAGGGAATTTGACCTGTGATTGGTTGAAGGCTCCAGAGATGACATTAAGCTCTACAGCCGTGGCACTCAAAGTACGGCCCGCGGGCCACCAGCGGCCTGGCAGACTTTCCATGGTGGCCCGCAGACCTCTGACCTTTTGCAGGAACCCACAACCCAGCTGTTCCATTTGTAGCAGACTCCCTGGGCTCTCAGTAAACACATAAGAGGGCCACTGGAGAAAGCGCAATAGCAGCTTCACTGTGCATGCTCTCCCTCGGCTCTATTTTGTGTTTACTCATAGCCTCAGTGATGTCATGCACCAGGTAACCAGCACTGGCGGAAAGCAAAGGCCCTTTAAAAGTCAACTGTTAAGCATTCACAGCTGACTTTTACTGGACCGTTCCAAGAGCTTCTTGCTGCCTTTGCCGCCGATGTTGTCACCTGCAGCCTGTTCTCATCCGAACTCTCAGCCCACTGAGGACTGCAGCAGGGGGCCTCTTCTGGATCGGGCCAGCATGTTTCTGTTCTAGCCGCAGGCAGACCAGCTCCTATGCCAGCCTGCTCGCCACCAGCCTGCCTTCCTCACAGGTCCTCCTTCAGGTCAGTGATGGACTGTGTTTTTGGCTGTTTGTGGGCCTGCTTTACGGACTGCTGGGCCAGAGTTTACTGTTGATTTTACTGATATTAAAACTGGCATTGTTTTCATCAAGCTCAAATCCATGCAGTCTTCCATAACATGCAAAAAACGTACACAGCATGTCTTTATGAGATACAAAATGTCCCAATTTCCTGACATGGGTCACTTTTGCAGTTTTCTAATTTACTAAAAGCGTCCACTCTTACTTGGGTACTAGGGTCTATTTTGTGTCCCAGTTTGACCAGTGGCAGTTTCTTCATTTGGGAAGGGGAGCGCTGCCCCCCTGCGAGCTTTCAGGAAAAATAAAATGGCAATGAAAAGATTTCATTGTCATTTTGTTTTTTCAACGTCTGCACTCACAGCAGTGCAGCATCCAGCCTTACCGAGCCCAGACACATGCGGGGCGTTTCAGCAGGAGATGACAGAAGCAGTGGCTGGCTGGATACTCCACAGTGTGCATGTCACTTTGTCCTGCTGTCTTGAGCCGACCATAGTGACATGCGTACTTTGAAGCTCTCAACCTAGCTGTTTTAGACAGTAGGGTGGAGATCTCCACAGGCCTACAGGGCCTGAAGAAGTGTCCAGCCAGCCCGTTCCATCCAATCCTGGTGCTGCTCTCACAGCATGAGAGCAGCACCAGGATTGGTTAAGGGAGCTGGCTGTGCCCATGCTGCAGTAAAGGAGAATATCGGGACCGGAGCGAGGAATGCAGCCTTTTCCTCCTGCCCTCTATTTCCATCCCTCCCGCCCCCCCAGTCCCCATAGCTGGCAACCGCCACTGAGTTTGACTCTGTCCCTCAACCCCCATTTCACTGCAGGTCTTTTTATAGGCCTCCCAGTCTCTGTTCACACCAGATGACCAGCATTCCTCTTGTTTCTGCATGTGTGTTTGCATGTGAATACTGCATTTGTCTAGTAATGTTTTGAAAAGGTGTTGATTTTTTTTTTACTCTAGTAGCCCCTCCCCCTCTGACCACGCCCCCACCCGCCCATCGGTGCGGCCCTTGGCCACAAACCAAACTGTACTTTTGGACCCCGAGAAAATGTTTGTGAGTACCCATGCTCTACAGGATGACTGAAATTATACAAACAAAAAACTCCATATCACTGTTGTGGAATCCGAGTAATAGGATAAGCCCAAGAACCTGAGGCGGACGCTATGTAGAGGTCATGCCAGCTAACCTCACACACCACGCCGGGGCTGCCCGTAGTGGTCCCCCCCACATGCACGCAACCACTCTGTGAAGTCACACTATAACCAACCACACAATAGCTCTCAGAGATACGTATTCCTGCCGTCCCCTAATAACTCCCCCGGTTCACCCCCAAAGTTAGCAGTTATTACTCCCAACCGGCAGTTCCGAAGCCGGTGATCATTAAAAGGGAACGCATTCACCTCATATAACATTCTATGGTACCTATATGCAAATATGGAGATAGACATAACTCCATAACCACGGGAAACTTAACCCAGCCTTGTTCCTGAAAGTGTATTAACAAGGTAATCGGACCAGCCAAGACGATAGCACCCAGAATGTTCCACTGATAAATGTTAATTGCATACTGTACGAAAAGCTATTGCAAACTTGAATATCTGCAGTTGTTTTGCAAATACATGTGATATACTATATATTTACTATGCCAATTTGTTATATGGAATGCTAAAACCCAATAAACAAATTTAAACAAAAAGAAAATCACTGTTGTGGAATCGTTTTTGAATCATAGTGTTTAACATACTAGACATCAAGCTTATGCTAACCTAAGCCAATTTTATGATTCCTTCCATTTTGAATGTGACATCGTGATACACCACGCAACCACTGCTGCTGCTGTTTTCCTTGCAGTAATAAAGAACTGTGAGCTTTACGCTGAAAGACTGAGGCTTTACCAGTCACACTGAACGTGATGTACCTAATCAAGGACAACCTGGCTGTCTCAGGCTGCATTACATAATATGTATCATCTCATATTGTAAAACAGGAAGGCAATCGACGAATGGAATAACCTTAAGTATTGCCCGGCGATGTCGCCTCTATTCCCCAAAATATGAATCAATGAAGAGGCAGGCGCTGGAGACTGGAAGGCAGGAAACAAAGGTTTATTCTCTCCGGAGGAGAACACGTCAGATCAGACCAACAGGGAATCTTCACGAGGTGCTCTACTGCATCTCTGAGGCCTGGCCTCTTATACACGCATTTATGGCAGGAAGACATTCTTTATTACAGTAAAGATACTTTGAAGTATGAAAGACATCCCTGGGATCTTCTGCTTCAGACCCGTTCCCACGCACCCTTACAGTGAGAATCCCTCCCCATTCACCATACAGAATCATCATCAGACGGCAGGATCAGCAGGGCATTCCGCCGGTTCCCGGAATGCATGTGGTGTGACGGATCTCATGGGGTGGGGGCCTTGATCTACTGTAACTCCTTTGAAGAGGGGCGATTCCTTACAGTCGGGGCCATAAACTGTATCCGCAGGGCTAGGTGATAGCATGGGACCGGCCTGGACAATCGGATACGGAGGAAGAGGGGTGTCAGAGGGTGTGATAGTGTATAGGAGGAAAGGGAGGTGTCGGGCAGGCCCGGGGTGAGATTCCCAGGGAAGTGCAGCGCAGTTGGAGGGGTTAATGGCCCGTGCATGAGAGAGAGAGAGAGGGGTGACCAGTGCGGGGGGCTTGCGAGGATGTGGAGCCGCGCTGGGGATTAGCGGTGTGCAGAGAGTGGGTCTGATCAAGGTAGCTAAAATGGCCGCCGCGGGCGACGAAAGTGTGGCATTGGGAAAAAGGGCAAGATGGCGCAGACAATGTTTATCGATACAAATTAATTTTCCACAGTCCCCCTTTTAACATTTCTCGCCAACTTGTTAATTCGGGTCGATCCCCATAATGCCACGTATTTCTGTCTCATACAAAGTTTTCATGTGTTCAGCCTGTAAGTCCAAAGTCTTTGGGCAAATGCAATTTGAAAATAATGAACACAGAGGAGGCAGACATTGGATACTTAAGCAACACCCGCATAGCACCACAATCGGAATCAGAATGAATGTGAACAACCTCCACCCCCAGGCTTTCAGTAAGTCCCAGAACCAGCTCCCAAGCGACCATCCTTCTTGCTCCTGGTGTACTTCAGAGGACAGTCTATGGAGGTGTTCGATGGCTTTGTAAACAGAAGGTGAATTGTCTGGCACGTAGGTGCAACAGCTGGACCCTATGATGCGGCATGCTCCTCCTCGGTCTGCAGAACCACGTCTAGAACAAGGCGGTTCTGCAGAGCCACCAGGCGGACTGCCTGAAGCTCTGCGGTGTTATTGGTCAAGATGCCAGCTGTGATGTTCATGGTGGTTTCAACTGCCTGGGTCAAGTGTCGGATGGCGCGGCTGTTCGTCATCGGACCCCAGAATGGCACAAGTCCTTTCGTGGCATCCAAGAACTGTGCTCCTGTCGAGTCGGCCTGGTCGATGTCCCTTGCACGCTTTTGCCGGTGATGGCTTGCTGGGGCCACATACGTAGGTGGGAGGATGAAGGCAATGTAGCATGTGCCCCCCAACCTTTGGGGAGCCAGGTGTATGCTTTGGTGCCACAAACAAAGTACATATTTGGAGAAGCAACAAAGGAGGGAGGGTCGGATGAATCCAGTGTTCTGGTGATGACGCAGGCGCTGCGGCCCACCAGTTGCGTCCCCAGGCCTTCGATGCACACAAGGCCCGAGACGTTGACAACAGACAAGGCCACTCTCAGAGTGGTGGCTGTTCGTTTCCGGAGGTAGGAGAAAGTGGGTCTGGCTGGGTTATGGAAAACTTGCATTTCCACTCGTTCTTTGGCAGGGATGTCCATGTGAATAGAGGTACCAGAGGTCAGAGGGTAAAAGGAGTAGCGGTTCGCCCAGTCTTATTCAGCCATGCCTCGTGGTAGAAATGCGAAACAGTTCTTTCTGATGTGGCATTGTCTTTAAAGCTTTCTTGCAGAAGAATCAGCCAGGCAAGACAGGAGCCGTGGATGGAAAAGGGCGAAGGAATGAACGGGATGGAGTGTCCGGCTGCATGGGGCAGCAGCCCGCAGATCCAGCAATTAGTGGCATTAGCGGCAAGGTTGTGTTGGTGCAGCAGTTGCACAAAAGAGTTATTCCAGAACTCCCTGCGTCTCTCTCGGAGCGGTGGAGAAAGGGCAATCAGGAAGTGTTCCTTGGTAGTTATCGGCAGTTCAGTGGGGAGCAATGTTTTGTGAGCGGGTGTGCTTTCTTCGATGATCCAGAAGGTTGTCATGAGGAGGAGGCAAAAGAGAAGGGTAATGAAAACGGCTATAGTCTTTGAGCTGTGCAGTTTGTTAGTCTTTGGGTTTCGGTAGGTCCTCTTCGGATATCCAGTTGCTTCCATCATTGGGGAGTCGGGCGCTTCCATCATCTTCAGAGTGCTCGGTAGCGGGCAGAACCACCGACTTTCTCTGACTTCTCTTCGGGCAACCTTGAGTGTGTTAGGCTACCGTTCTGAGATTTTACCCAGTCAGTGGTCTGCTTTGCCGAAGCTCCTCCCTTTTACGTAGGTTGTACCCTTCCCTGGACGGTACGGTGGGATCGGGAAACTCTGCCAGTTCGAGCGTTTCTGTGTCGGTGTGACAGCTCAACGATGGTTTGTCTTTTGTCAGGAGCTCTTCCTGAGTCGCGATGTCTTCTTCCGTCGTCAGAGTTGGGGGCGCGTTTACAATGGTGCGCATGCACCCAGTGACGCTTGCCTTCCACTCGAAGGGCCGTCCGTGTAGTGATCAGGACTTGCCAGGGGCCCGTCCACCGAGGTTCCAAGCTTTTGGCACGCTGGAAGTTGCGGATCAAGACGTGATCCCCTGGGTGAATGTCGTGTCCTGGGCCCCTGGAAGCGTCTGGGATGGCTTGTAGCACCTGTTGATGGATGACAGTTAAGGTTTTAGTGAGGGTGCACAGATAGTCAGACATTAGGACGTCTGGGACGTCATGGATCGAAGTCAGTCCGGTGGAGGCAACAATCTTAGAGATTTTTAGCTTGAGTGTGGCGTTGTGTCGCTCGACCAGGCCTGCAGATTGGGGGTGGAAGACTGCGTGAAATTTCTGTTTTACACCCAATCCCTTTAAGATAAGTTGGATGACTTCAGCTATGAAGTGGGGGCCGTTGTCACTCCATAAAATCCGACAAAGGCCATATCGGGGAAAAACTCTTTTAACAGGACTTTGGCAGTGGTCATGGCAGTGTTGTCGCGTGTGGGATAGGCCTCCACCCATTTGCTGAAGGCGCACACGACAACAAGGACGTACTTCAAACCCAGGCAATGGTCTAGCTGAATGTAATCCATCTGTAGGACTTCAAAGGGATGGTCGGGGACCCCGAACCCACCCCGAGGGACAACAGTTCCTTTCCCCGGGTTGTGTTGCAAGCAGATTAAGCATTGTTGAACTAGGCGTCTAGCAGAGTCGGGAATCTTGTCGTTGTGCCAGACTCGGGTGATGAGTTCAATCATGGGGGCAGATCCTATGTGTGCTGGGGAGTGTGCCATAGTCAGTATGGGGATCAAGTAGGAATTGGGTAGCAGCCATTTGTTCGTGTCTTTTGTCAACCAGCAGCCTTCATCATCTTTCAGTCCCACCCGTGCCCATTCAGTCAGTTCTTGGGGGAGCAGGCCATTTGTATGTCTCTAATGTGCTCTCTAGCGTCCTTCCATTTTTCCGTCTGTGACCTAGTCACGTACATGCGTGTCGTCGTCCTATTCTCAGCTGTGGTTCGAGCAGTGATGTCGGCTAGTGCATTTCCTTGTCCAATGATGTCTGTCACTTTCTTGTGTGCCTGGCATTTGATGACTGCAAGTCGTTCGGGGAGGAGGACTGCTTCGGTCAAGGTAGAGACTAGATCTCCGTGAAGGATGGGTGTACCATGCGAAGTCAGGAATCCCCTTTCCTTCCATAAGAGCCCAAAATGATGAACCACCCCGAAGGCATACTGGCTGTCGGTGTAGATGTTTGCGACTTTGCCTGTTGCTAGGACGCATGCACGTGTGAGGGCAATTAGTTCTGCCGCTTGTGCGGACCGTTGGGTGATGCGGGCCGTCTCAACTACCGTCCGGGCTGTGGTGACTGCATAGGCAGCCGAGGTCGTGCCGTCGGGGAGTTTAATGCACGAGCCGTCTACCCATAGCTCTCCATCAGGGTCTGGGATGGCAGTGTCACGGAGGTCAGCTCTACTTCTAGTTTGCTCGTCCGTGAGGGTCACACAGTCATGCATAGGGGACACATTGGGGTCGTCATCGGGGAGGGGCAACAGAGTGGCAGGGTTCAGAGTGGTACATCGTTTCAACGTGATGTGGGGTGTAAGCAGAGTTAACTCGTAACCAGTCAGTCGTGCGCTAGTCAGGTGCTGAGTCTTAGTCTGGTTCAGGAGTGTGTCGACAGCATGGGGGACCAGCACAGTGAGGGAATTCGAAAGTACGATCCCCTCACTTTGTCGGATAGAGACGGCAGCGGCAGCTACCGCTCGAAGGCAGGCGGGCAGAGCTCTGGCTACAGGGTCAAGAGTGGCAGAGAAGTAGGCACAAGGGCGTTGTTTGGGACCTATGGGTTGCGTTAGGACAGACAAAGTGCACCCCTCCCTCTCGTGGGTGAAGAGGGAGAAGGGCTTGGTGTAGTCAGGGGTCCCTAGAACAGGGGCTGAGCAGAGGGCATCTCGTAGTTCTTGAAAGGAGGATTGGCATTCAGGGGTCCAAGGGAGTGGGAAGGGAACGTCTTTCGCTAACAGAGAGAGTAGAGGTCTGACTATGAGACTAAGGTTTGGCAACCACTGCCGACAGAAGGACGTGAGGCCTACTAAGGAGCGAACCTGCTTTTGAGTCTTGGGAACGGGGGTCTCTAGGATGGTCCAGATCCGATCGGGTGTGAGCTTTCTCCCGTCCTTGGACAGGAGGTGGCCTAAGTATGTCACCTGTGGTTGGCAGAACTGCAGCTTCTTCTTGGAGACCTTGTGACCATTCTCCGCGAGGAAGTGCAGGAGTTGGATGGTGGCTGTGGTGGCAAGTGGCGTAGTGTCGGCAGCCAGGAGAATGTCGTCGACATACTGGATTAACACCACTCCGTCCGGGAGCTGGACTGCGTCCAGCTGTCTCTTGAGAGCCTGGCTGTAGATGCTGGGGCTCTCAGTGTAGCCCTGGGGTGCTCTACAGAATCTATATGAACGGGCTTTTAGGGTGAAGCCGAAGAGGTATCGGCTGTCTGGATGGATGGGGATAGAAAAGAAAGCATTTTTGAGATCTATGACGGTGAAAACAGTGGCAGTGGAGGGGATCAGGGTCAAGATGGTGGTGATGTCAGAGACTACTGGGTACTGAGGTACGACTACTTTGTTTACTTCGCGGAGGTCAATGATGAAGCGATAAGCCTTCTCATCTCCTCGCCTTGCTTCTTGACAATGGGTAGGATAGGGCTGTTACAGATATTACTGACTACTTCCTCTACCACTCCTGCATCAACTAAGGACTGAATGATTCCTACCAATGCCTTCTCGCCCTCGGGCGATATCCGATACTGTGGGAGCTTTGGGAGCATAGCGTCTGACCGTACAGTGATGTGCACAGGGTCTATCATCATGCGTCCTACGTCTGAGTCGGTCTTGGCCCAAAGGTACGGGGGTAAAGTGTCTAGTAAGGACAAGTCAGCGTCAGTGATGGAAAACATGCGTCGGGTGGGACAAGGTCTGAACAGATTCTGGTTATCGTACAGTATGACTCGTACTCCGTCTGGGGAACATCGAATGGTGGCTCGAAAGTGCTTCAGGAGGTCAAGACCCATAATGGCGTCGGGGGTGTTGGAAGATAGCAGGAAGGTCGTGTCCGTGATGTTGTTCTCTAAGTCAAAGGGAATCGGTGTAGATAAGGGATTAGTAGAGGGCGTTCCATCAAAGCCTATTGATGTCACGTGTGAGCCAGACAAGGGTGCCCTTGGAATCAGTCGTTTGGATAATGCACTACGTGTTGCCCCAGTGTCCACCAAAAATGGGGTCTTCGTACCCAGGACCTTAGCAGTGACATAAGGACCTTGCTGGTCAACACATAGCTCGACTGGATCCCTCCCTTGTCCCTGGCTGTCCTATGCGAAATCGCGGACGTTCTCGCAATCGGACTGCTGATACTGATTCTGTCGTGGGCGGTCAAATGTGTTAGGTCGGCTTGGTCTGTCATAGTTAGCATCATTGGTGTGTCCCCGTCCCTGGTCCCTGTTCTTTTGTCCGTTTGTCCCATCCCTAGCCTCTCGGTTCTTGTTTGCTTCATGAAGGACCGGGCACTGCGACTTCCAGTGACCGTATCCTTTACAAAACGCGCATTGGTTTTCATCTAAGTCCCTTCGGCTTGTATAGGGTACGGGCATTCGTTCTCTGGAGGGTGTATTTTTAGGGGCTATCGGCTGGTAGTTCCCCTTGGAGGGTTCCCTACCTATCGTCACCCCCTGCAGTTGAGCTATCATGACCCGCTCTTTCAACTCCTTCTTTTACGTTCGGATGCCCTATCATTCTCATTCTTCTGATGTTCATAGTATTGGGCCATCTGGAGGATAGCCGTGGGTTTAGAGGCTGCCCAACTGCTTTCGCTCGCCTGCAATTTTTGAGAAACTTCTTGCACCAGGCCTTTCACGAAATTCTGAACGAACAAGTGGTGTCCGGTTGCAGTGGCCATATCTTGGCCGCTGTAGTCGGAGAACACCGTTCGAACCTAGAGAAGTATTCCGAAGCGTCTTCTTGTGGTTTCTGTCTACAGGCCGTCACTATTGACCAGTCTATTTTCTTCTCGGGAATCAGGGTCTTGAGTTTCTGGACGATCTTGTCCGGGAGTTCAAGGATGGCCGTTACGGGTTTCTGCCCGGCTCCTCGTTGCTTGTCGAACTCATCGAGTTGTTTCCAGGTATGTCCGAACAGCTCAAGGTGGTCGACCTTGCGGATCTGCTTCCACACATCAGCTGGCAGACATAACCCGAAGAACAAATCGAGGTCCGTTAGGGTCATGATAGTGGAACCTAAGGCTGTACCTAGTTCAGTGTAGAAGGCGGTGGGGTTTTTCGTAAATCGGGCAGAGATTTTCGGAACGTCAGAATATCCTGTCGATCCCATGGTTGGTAGACCCAGTTGTACACTATCCTCCCTTTTGCATCCGTATGGTTAACATCATCGTGTGTTCCCTGACCTCGTGGGGGACCCAATAGGGGCGGCCTCTCTTATCGGCATCATGGTGCTAGGTTGCTCTATTCGTGGTTCGGCCGCTACGGATGTCGTAGGTTTAGCTTCCACCTCTGATTCAGTGAGGTGGCAGAAAACCCTAAGTGTACGCGCAAGGAGGTCCGTCACGTCACACTCGCCCTCATCCCCGATATCAATTTTTCTATACAGAGTCGTTAGGCTCTCGGGACCTCTATCTCGATATCGGTCCTCATAAGCGTTTAGGACATGATAACATAATCGTACGACAAAGTGTCGTCTGTGGCTTCCCGCATATGAGTTGAATATATCCATAACGTGTTCCTCCTTCTCCTTTCGTTCTACTAGTGTCCTGACTACCTTGTCAATCCTCTCTTGCTCGTTTTTGCCCAACCTGTTCGTCCTTGTGGGTTCTGTGTTTCGGGCCTCATGGTCATCTAATATTGCTGCTTGTTTTGTATCTGGTCCGAGGGATTCCGCCGGTGCGGAGGCCTTGGGGGCCGAGGCCCTGGCGCTACTCTCGTCTGTGCTTGGGGGTCGCGAGTGTTGCGCTGAAGGTTGGGAAGGGGCATATGGAGGGGGCATGTAGATGATCGGAGGACCTAATAAGAGATCATCGTTGGTTCGCTGTTTCGAAGGTAATTCAGGGTAGAGCGCAGAGGGTGTTCTAACAGGACACTGGCTCGGTGTTTCGATCTCTTGTTTTCAGCTTAGCCTCCTCTCTCTTCTTTATTTCTTCCTCTAGTTTCTTTGCAGCTAGGTGGGCTGCTTTACGTAGCTCTTTGTCTAACCTAGCTTCCTCTTTCTTCTTTCGCTGTACAGTTTCTTTGCGCCACAGGCCAACGCTGTCTAGCATGGTCGGTGTCGTTCTACGAGTTTTTAGGGCTTCATCTAGTGCATCTAGTTTGCTTTCTTCAAAGGATCCTATCAGTGGCCACTGACTCTGGGGTTCCTTCTTCGTATACCTGTGCCATAATTTGCAATATGCTATAGCGACTAGTCCATGCTTTGTGAACATGTCTTTGTTAGGGGTGCCTTCCAGTGGGACTGGATGATCCACCTCTAACAAGCGGTCCGGGCTGAACCAGCTACCACTCAGTGGGGAGAAGATAGGCATGACAGATTACAAAGGGGGACAAAGGTCCGCGTTACCTACCCTTCACTACCTGCAAAAGACTAGGCAGAATATTGCTATTCCAGGTTGTTTGCAGACAATGAATGTTTCAAGAGAACTAGATCCAAATAAATAATCAGTGGGGAGAAGATAGGCACGACAGATTACAAAGGGGGACAAAGGTCCGCGTTACCCATCCTTCACTATCTGTAAAGGGAGAGAGAATATTCCTATCCCTCGCCGTTTGTAGACAGGGAATGCCTCAAAAGGAGCTACTCTGATACTCAAAGAAAAAGGGAGCTACCCTTGACAATCAATCAAACAAACAATCAGTGGGGAGAAAAGATAGGTACGACAGATTACAAAGGGGGACAAAAGTCCGCGTTACCCACCCTTCACTGTTCACAAAGGAAGATAGAGTATTTGTACTCTTCCTCGTTTGTAAGCAGCAAATGTCTCAAAGAACCGTTATCGTTTCACAATTTGTCGTTTTGTACGACCTTACCCGGACCGCATGGGCTGTTTCCTGTCCTCCGAATCCAGCGCCCGATCGTCCTCTATCTTCTATCGCGGCACTCCTGATGGTTCCCAGTCAGGACCGTAGATCACTCGAGAGAGGTCTGTTCGGAACCAGTGAAGTTCGGATGATCGGCTGTCAGACGAGGGTCTATCGGACAGGAGCTCTCCCGATCGTTGCAGTCGTTCACTCTGTCGTCAGGACCTCTCCCACTGGATCCACGTGTCGCTGATGGGCCCCACGCTTGGGACGCCAATTGTAAAACAGGAAGGCAATCGGCGAATGGAATAACCTTAAGTATTGCCCGGCGATGTCGCCTCTATTCCCCAAAATATGAATCAATGAAGAGGCAGGCGCTGGAGACTGGAAGGCAGGAAACAAAGGTTTATTCTCTCCGGAGGAGAACACGTCAGATCAGACCAACAGGGAATCTTCACGAGGTGCTCTACTGCATCTCTGAGGCCTGGCCTCTTATACACGCATTTATGGCAGGAAGACATTCTTTATTACAGTAAAGATACTTTGAAGTATGAAAGACATCCCTGGGATCTTCTGCTTCAGACCCGTTCCCACGCACGCTTACAGTGAGAATCCCTCCCCATTCACCATACAGAATCGTCATCAGACGGCAGGATCAGCAGGGCATTCCGCCGGTTCCCGGAATGCATGTGGTGTGACGGATCTCATGGGGTGGGGGCCTTGATCTACTGTAACTCCTTTGAAGAGGGGCGATTCCTTACAGTCGGGGCCATAAACTGTATCCGCAGGGCTAGGTGATAGCCTGGGACCGGCCTGGACAATCGGATACGGAGGAAGAGGGGTGTCAGAGGGTGTGATAGTGTATAGGAGGAAAGGGAGGTGTCGGGCAGGCCCGGGGTGAGATTCCCAGGGAGTGCAGCGCAGTTGGAGGGGTTAATGGCCCGTGCATGAGAGAGAGAGAGAGAGGGTGACCAGTGCGGGGGGCTTGCGAGGATGTGGAGCCGCGCTGGGGATTAGCGGTGTGCAGAGAGTGGGTCTGATCAAGGTAGCTAAAATGGCCGCCGCGGGCGACGAAAGTGTGGCATTGGGAAAAAGGGCAAGATGGCGCAGACAATGTTTATCGATACAAATTAATTTTCCACAATGCTGCCTTAATAGACTCTGAGAACATGTGAATCTAATGTAATAGTAGTATGAGAGAATCTTCAAATGTATTGTGTAGTAAATCTTTTCTTCTTGCTTGTTTTCCATTGATGCATGTCCTGGGAATCATGTTCTTATGTAGTGAATGTATAAAAACATTTATCTAAAGTCTTATAAAAGGATCTGCTTTTTTCACTGTTGGGGTGGGACTCACTTTTTCCACTTTAGAAGGCAAATCTATGCTGAATTTTCTGCAGAACTTTACTGAGCTTTTTGTATCTATGATCTATGTACCAATGTACTAACTGATTGATATCTGTCATTCTTATGGAGAATGTCACATCTTTATTTTAATGTTCAAGATCAGGGGCGGCTCCTCCATTATGGCAAAGGAGCGTCGCCCCCCCCTGCTGAAAATCAGCAGAGCCAACCGACAAAAATATAATGATAATAAAACATTTTAATTATCATTTTATTTTTAGCCCTGCAGGTTGCGAGCCGGGGGAGGGGCGTGGCCTCCCATACTAAAGCTGCAGCACCAGGGAGGAGGGGCGAGTGGTGGGCACTGCCAAGTGGGCATGACAGTTTGGCTGGCCCGTTGGGGCCAGCCAAACCGTCATGCGCACTTAGCCTTTCTCCACCTAGCTGTGTTGTACAGCTGGGTGGAGAAAACAACACAGGCTCCCAGTCTATGTCTGAGCGCCGAATCGAGGCCCTCAGACCAATCCCAATAGGAATTGTATTCCCAGCATGAGAGCAGCGCTGGAATTGGGAGCTGGGAGCCTGTGCAGCAGTTCCTGGACGTCTAGGCAGCAAGGATCGGGAGGAAGGCGGTGGCCGTCGGAGGAGGTAAGTGCAATTTTATATATGTTTGTTCTTTTTTTTGTATTTCCCCTCCCCACGCTCCACCACTTCTTAATCCAAACAACCGCTAATGTTGAAGATTCAATAAACTAGAGACGGGTCTAGTTGGGGAACACCAAAGCCCATACATGGAATGCACTTCTCCAGGTCCAAGTAGTTGGCGCACATTTGGTAAGCGAATGAGAGACAAATTTGCCCACTGACACATTTCAGTTTCTACAAGCTCTCATGGCATCGGCCAGAAGAAGCATAATGACATTTTGGTTTCCATACACTACAAGGACGATATACTCACCTGATTTAAATTGCCTTTCTGTAATTTTTTTTACTCCACGCCAAGCATTTACCTACCAGGCTAGTGAGGGAGCAAGGGGACATGACAGAGGAGGATGATTCTTCCTCTGCACAATAAGCACAACCTCCCCAGAGACTCACTCATTTATCTTGCAATGACTCTGTGAAGCAGGCTTAGGTGAGGGCGAGATGGTGAACTTGATACTACTACATGCTAGGATAACGGTGGGGAAAATGGTTCTTTTGGCCAGGAGGATCCAATTATACCTGTGGATTTGGCAGATAGAATTACCAGGCTCCATCCGCCTTTCCGTTCCTTCTACTTTCTATCCATCAGAAAACCATAGGCCAAGAATATATTTTGTCCCTGATCACTTTTTGGTCCACCAATCCTGTCCCAATATCCTAAGTTCTCTGAGTCAGTCTAGGATGTGGCTGGGCCATGGACAGTAATTTTGCAGTATGGGAGAAGTGTTCAGGATGTGAAGGCTGTTCAAGCTGTTCACCAAAGGGAGATAACCTCCAAGATTGCGTCCAATGCCACATGTGGCCCCTCCATCCCTTCTCATTATCTGCCTTTGTGATTCCCACATACTCTAACACCATTGCTCCAATATTTGAAGTCTCTCAGGAGGTGTCTGGCTGTGCTGCTTCTATGGACGTGCCAATGTACAAAGTTATGATATCAGTGCCCTCCACCATGAAAATGAACAATGTAGGAACTCTACTTTCTAACCCAGAAAAACAAGGGAGCACAATATCTCGAATGGTTACATTCATTTTTTTAGATTTCATTTTTTACAAATATCAAGGAGTACCCCATGCCATCACCATTTCACCCATCTGCATTCTGTATAGCATTCATTTTTTAATGTACATTTCGACATATTTGACTCGAGCCTTATGCCGCTGGACCTTGTAGGCATACTGCATGAGACTGCATGTTCATGTTGTTGTGGAATTATTGTGTTGTATGACATTTGGATCTGCTCATACATTTTCCATTTAATAACACGCATAATACACAGCCTTCATGTATTGGATAGACTCCGCAAAAATGAGAGAGGACATGCAGTTTCGTGCTAAAATGTTTCAATGGAAGAGTAAGCAGGGCTAAGAGGTGCACTTATGTACATGGGGTACAACTATGCACACACATCAAAAGTGTTCTGTGTGTGTGTGAGGGCAGTACTGGCAAGAGTGTAGTGACCTGCCTTTGAATCTAGATCAGGTTGTAAACTGGAAGCAGGGGTTTGGAAAGGGTTGGGTGGCACCACTGGATGTCCTTGTGATGAACCTGAGGCATGAATTGGTCCTACTGCAGTGAAATATTGCCTATTAGGCAGTTACCAAATAAGCTGCAAGACCTCATTGTGGCCCCAATCACTGCACATTTTCACTAACTAGAGATTTTCTGGACCTCCAACCTATGTCTTCTGCAAGTTAATTTTCTGAGTCTGTTGGAGCTCATGGTATCTCTACATGTCTCCATGACATGGCTGTGGCTTTGTAAGGTGTCACTGTGTGTCCCAAGGAGATTATTCACCAAGCCTGTGAGTCACTGATTGTTGAAAATGCCACAATGCATGATCAAAAACATCTTGGGGCAGATTTACAAGCCCCTTGCGCCACTTTTGCGTCACTTTTCTCATGTTAAAAGTGACGCAAAAGTGGCGCAAGGGGCTTGTAAATATGCCCCCTTGTTCCCAACTGGTTGTCATACCCCAAGCCAAACCTTCACACATTTGTGGGTGTGTGACTTGGCCATCTAGTTGGATAGCAGGTTCAGGACTGACCTCAGATGGTTACAGCTTAGTGATTGAGCGATGGGATAAGCCCACTGCTCACACATGGAGTCCTGTGCATGTGACAATGGAGTGAGCACAGGAGTGGCACTTGGGTTTGAGAGTGAGAGTGGGAAAACATCGAGGTACCTGCAGGTTGGGAGGTCCTGCCTAGCTATGACAAGGATCCATGGCTTCCTTCCTTGTGCCTGTGAACTTGCAATCTTGGAAGATGAAAGACGGAGGAAACTAAACACCCAAAGGTGATGGTGTTTGGTGTGTCATTTTGCATAGTGCCTACAATGTCCCTGCCCTCTTTAATGTTGTGGACCCATATGATTGCAACAACAACAAGTTGATGGATGTAATGCTTGAATCAATCTCAGCCACCATGCCAGTCTAGACAGAGGTCAACCTAATGCAAATCAGTACTGATGTCAAAAGTCCCTCCGGAACTGCCAGGCAAGGCCCCCCTTCAGAATGGACTGCAATCAACCCCAGACTAGTCTTGACGTATTTAAGTTCCGTCAGTGAGGTATAGTTTGAGTCCTATGGCACAGTGAGCCTATACCTATGTCTGGACATACCCGTCACATGGACTGGAATGTGGCTCAGAGCAACTGCCATTGGCTGATATTAATTCAAGCATTCCATCCATCACCTTGTTCTTGCAGTTTCTGCTCTAAGTGCAAGAGATATGCCCAGATGTAGGCCCTGTTCCAATGAAGTTGTTGGCTTCATAGTGTTTGCAATGGGCCTCATGTTTAGTGTCTTACCTGCTAGTGCCACAGTAGCTAAAGACATCTTCATGCCTGCTGTCTTCTGATGGAGGTGCCTAGATAACAGTTGTACCTGACAGATGGATTACAAATGGCAGCTGTCATGCATGCAGTGGGTCACCTGACAAAACCTGATGGGTGCATAGTGGTGTAGTGTTTAGGGAAGATTGAGTGCATGGCATTCTGAGCATGCACATATAAATTCATGCTATTAGTACAGGGTACATCTACAGGATGGATAGTAACGTATACCTGCGGCTAGGCCATAACCTTTACAATGTGGGGTTCTTCCTGAATAATACTGCTGCAAAGAGGCCAAGTGTTAGTTGTGGTGGGTGTAGAATCACACAATGGTATGTTAGGCAACATGAGAGTGTGAGGTTAAAAAAATACACAGGTATATCACAAACAATGATATGTGGACAGTTATTGGTCACATATACTTAATAGTCATCCACTGTGTATGTTGGGATAATTGTGGCTCTTGAGAGATTATATAGTTTCTGTCACCACCCCAACACCGGATATCAATGTGATAGGTTATAAATTGTAAAAATCTTCTAACACACACAGACATTTGTTTGGTGCAAACCTCAAACCTAGGAATAGGTGACACCAGTGTTTGTCATGACAAGGATGTGTGTTTTTGTGTGGACAATTTCAGCATGAGACTTGTTAGGAAACCTACAACCACAATATTAGTGATATTCATCAAATAGCTTTATTCGACGTTTTCAGTCATAAAAGCACACAGTTATACACAAAACATTAGAAACAATAAAACACCATTAGATAATGCATAAAATACCATAAAAACGTTAATTACAATTTTAGTTCTTGACATTTCGTCAATATATGTCGAAAAGAACCTCACGCTAAACATACTATAAGTTTCGAGACCCAAAACATTTCCCTGACTTTAAAAACTACCATTATTAAAATATTTACCAAAATACAAGCTTTAGTAACAACCGGCTTTAAATTCATAGTAATCTTGTTTACCCCCCACAGTAAAACTATACGATACACCCGTCCTGCCTATCAATTCAGTATCTTTTACTAAGCCTTCTAAAATCACACATCAAATTTTCGTTGCGAACAAGCCCTGATTATCCAAGCCCACCCCAGGAATTTAGCTATTGCTATGGTTATTGCTTCCTTTGTATCACTTCTTAATATTCTGACTGCTTGGTTCGCACCTCTTATTCCCAATAACTTGCATATAGGGCGCAGCCAGGCCCGGCGTGGGGCATGGTAACCTGCACATTCAAACAAAAAATGGCCCATTGTTTCCTTTTTAATCATACAAACTGGGCACAACTCACTATGTGCATTAGACCACTTGTTAGTGAAAACTCTTATAGGTAAAGTACCTATCCTGAACTGAAAATACAGTTTCCGCTCTAGGGGATTAAGAATGCAGTCCCAATAATATTCAAACTTCGGCATTGGTTTATGCTCTAGAAAAATCCCGTTAGGGATGAGGAATCAAACCTGGCTTCCGTACAGTTAAGGACCTTTTCCCAGTATTTAGCCTTTAAAATCTTTTTGGGTGGGAAAACATTATTTTTCGGGTCCTCCCATAAATGGCTCATGCCAAGTTCCACCAGAGATCGTTTTAACTCCCTGAGCCATTTTATCTGGTGCTGCGTGTCTGCCTTAATTACGTCTAAAAATCCAGCTGCATAATCTGCTAGTTCTGGGGTGGACCACAGCCTGCGCCAATACAAAAGAGGGCGAATTTTTGCTAGATGTGCTATAGGCTTCCTCCCCAGATCATACAACAGTGGATATGTAGGTGTACTTTGCGGCAGTCGAGTAATGTGCCTAAAAACTTGTTTTCGGAGATTGAGAGTTTAGATAAGTCCTCATATCCCCAGAGCTCAGCACCATACAATGCAGAGCCCATTACCTTCATATTATATATTTCTAGCACTGGACTTATTGGCTTGTGAAAGGAGGAATTGAATTCTCTTTGGAGTGCTCCTGTTAATTGCCGATGTTTTAGGGTTGAGATATCAAGTTGGTGCGCCCATTTTAACCCTTCCTGAATGATCACTCCCAAATAGGTAAATTCCTTGACTTGCTCTAGTAGGAGATTACTCATATTTATACCACCCCTAAAAACCCTATGCGGATTAAAAACCATCATCTTTGTCTTTGACACATTGACCTCCAAGCCACGCCTTGAGCAGAACTCCTCAAAGATGGTAAGTGCTCTTTTGAGTCCGCTTGGTGTCTTGGAAATGATCAATGTGTCATCCGCAAACATTAATATCGGCACTTTTACTCCTGCTAGAGTGGGGGCATCAGTTGGAGTCGCCAGCATGAAATCCACTATCCCGTCAATATATAGACTAAATAGTGTTGGGGCCATCACACAACCCTGCCGCACCCCCTTTCAACTGGGAAGGGTTCTGTGAGCTCTCCCTGCTTACCCCACCTAATCTTGGCAGAATTAGTCTCATGTAACCGGGCCACTAAGGTCAATAGGTCTAGGGGTAGGCCCATCTCCTGCAGCACCTGCCAAAGTTTTCCACGCGGTACGAGGTCAAATGCCGATCGGAGGTCGACAAAGACCGCATACAGACTTCCTTTACCCAGCACAACTGTCTTCCAAAAAGTAAGGTGAATCTAAATACCTGATCAATTGTGCTGGTGGAGGATCTAAATCCAGCTTGAAAAGAGGATAAAATACTAAATTCATCAATCCAGCACTGTATTTTGTTTAGGACCAACCTACCCATAATTTTTTGAGCAGCATCTATCAAACTTATTGGTCTGTAATTACCTGGACGCGCTCTATCCCCTTTCTTAAAAACGGGAATAATTTCAGCCTCGGCCCAGGAAGTTGGAACAGCAGCACCCCGGGCTATAGAGTTTGTTAGCAGGTAAAAATACATACCCCAGCTCTCAATATCATAATGGAATACATCCCCCGGGATGCAGTCTGGGCCCGATGCCTTACCAATTTGGATAGCTTTGAGCACTTGCTTTACATCTTGCATAGTAAAATATATCTCCTTAAAAAACATTTAGTAAAACTACAATCTGAGTCTCTCACTTCAACAGCATACTGGGGCTTAAAATAGTTAACCCACTCTTGCTGGGCAACATAATTCGAGGGTGCTGCAGCACGTCCCCACTGCCCCATTTGTAGACATCCCAGAACTGTTTAGTATTTCTCCCTGCACAAGCGACCCGGAGTTCCTCCCAACGACTGTTATCCCAGGTCTTTTTGCCTTAGCTATTGCTATACGATAACTAGCTCTTGCTTCTTGAACTGACAACAAAGCACCCGCTTTTATGGCCCTACCTACTGCTACACGTGCCTCTTTACAGTTTTTATTATACCATTTATGAATTTTTTGGGTAGGTGCCTTACTAGCATTACCTCCTTAATAAAATAAGATCGTAGATGGTTAAAAAAATGGCATGTATATTGGTAGAATCATCGGGCGCCCCTGGTTCTCAGCACACACCCTCAACTTCTGGAGGGCACAAGCCAGCTCTTTACCAATGCTATCTAGTACATCAGGTAGCTTTGATATACTCGCCCACTTAAGGCGCCTCATATCGTTCGACTGAACAACCTCTGCGGTAGCATACATCACATTTGTTTTGTGCCCAGTCTTGGACTCTAATAGGTCCCAGTCCAAGCATAACGGATTGTGATCACTTTCCATTCTAACCTGAACCCGCATATCCTTTATCCTACCCCATAGCGTCAAACTTACCAACACATAATCTATCCTGCTACTGCTATATCCATTATCGTAGGTATTAGTTCCTGTTTTATCTGATGGCGTACGGCCATTTACAGCCCGTAGGCCCTTCTCTATACAAATGGTGTTAATTTGTATCACTACTTCAGTCCATCTTTTTATTGGTTCAAGCTCAAGTCTCGGTATATCCCACTTAATATCTTCCTCTTCCACGAAATTACCTTCCTCCCACAAAAGGGGCTCAACTCCCCCTATCACAATATTCGAAGTCATTCTACTATCCTCTAAAATGGTATCTAGGGCGGTAAGAACACCTGACCTTTTCCCCTGGTACCACGTATATAAATGTTAAATAAATTCAATATTACCTTTTTCCCTCTAGACAGTTGCACCCACTGGATATCCTTATTAACTGTCGGTATATCTTTTACATCCAGTCCTAGGTTCTGCTTTACCCATATTATCAGACCCCCAGACGGTCTCCCTTTGGTCCTTTTGATGCTGGGATAAAGGAATTTAAATAACCTAAACAAAAAAGAGGGCTTTCTGCCCAAGTCTCCTGAAAGAGGCAGATATCGAAAGCTTCAATAAAACTATGCCAATCTGGGCAACCCAGTTTGGATCCTAGTCCTGCAATATTCCAGGATAGTAATGTTCCCTTCAAATCCACAACCTGGGGTTTACCGCACAATGTTTGATCCTTACCCATCATATTCGTGTCCTGTTCATTGGATGCCCTATCCAGGAGATCTAAGTCATCCTTTGATAAATAAACTGGTTGTGGCATACTCTCTATTATCTCCCCTAGATTTATGGGTTCTGGGTGCAGCCATTCTACTCTTGAGGGATTTATTAAAGGGTAGACCTTGTCAATAAGAGTTTGAACGGGCTGTGGTTGTCAGTCGCACGCGTCCAAGCCGGAAAGGGGGCAAATCTATTCACACATCCAGGGTTATAGACCCTGGGTAAACAACTAGAATCCCCCAAGCCTGTGCCCTTGGACTCAAACGTAACTGTAATGGTCCCAACACTTTAGGGAATAATGGCCTATAAAAAAGGCCAAGGGTAGAACTATGATCTTAGTTACAAAGTTGTTAGAAAAACTACCCAACGACTCCAGTAGGTGTTTGACAATAAATTCATTATTAAAATTTAATACCACACAATCCCCATCAAGTTCTTTCCCCATTGTCCCTATCCAGGTAACTCTCCTTGCCATAATAAGATGGTTTTTGTCTATCCTATCCCAAGCGCCAGCCCCCTCAGACTCTGATCCAGCCAAAACATAGCTTTATGCATCAATTGGACAGTTGATTCAACTTGGCCCTCCCTTAGTGATGGCACATTTCCCAGCACCACTACCAGAGGGCAGCTGCCGGAGGCAATTGTAATGGCCTACTCCATTTCTCCATACCTTTCCCATCTCTAAATACCGCAGCCGTCTTCCTGATTACGCCCGTAGAGCCTATCCTAGATGGTAATATACCTAACCCTGTCAGGTCATTTCCAACATTAGCAACCAATGAAACATGATTATTTGCCTCTACCCTATTATTGTTTTTATTGGGCCCAGTTGGGCTCATAAGGTCTTGTGCAAATTCTCCTGAGGTACCCCCAGGGAGGTAGGTTCCATGCTCTTAGCTCGATTGGTATCTTGTGCTGGTACCCAACTTATAACAACAGGTCCAGGGCCCTCCCCTGGGACCTCTTTTCAGATGGCATAGGATTAACAACAGGTATCACTTCGACACCGTTGCTCATCTTTTCAGACAATATAGGATTAGGATTAGGTTTAGAAACAAGTATCCTTTCAATACTCTCTAGATTACTAATTAGGGGTAGGGAGGCTTACTGTTAGTTATATGAGCTTCTAGAATCCGAAAATTAGTTTTTGATTGCAACTCAAGACCCTTAAGCCTATCTTCAATATAAACCAATCTCATAGTAAGCGGATTTAATATAGTTAGTATCAAAGCTTCTAGCCTCTGCCATGTGGCTTCATCCTGAGATAGGCTTACAGTAGGAGGGGTATCGACATTTCGAATTTTTGCCTGTTCTACTACACCTTTACCTTTACTTAAACCTTCCCTTCCCTTTTGGACTGTTTCGCAATTTTAGCAGGGTTTGGTCTTTGTGGGCCCTCCCCTCTTCCTTTTCACCACAGAGATGGGAATTGGGTCAGACACGGGAGCTATATCAGGACCAACTGTTATAGGTGGCTTCAATACCTTATTAAGAGAGCATTCTAGATTACATATCGGATTTACCTCCAGTACAGCACTACTTGGGTTACATAAGCTATTAGTTAGCGACCCAGTTACCGGGAGAGGGCCACAATCGAGGGATCCTACACCATCTATATCAAAATCTAAAACCCCGTAGTGGGCCCTTTACTTATAGGTTCCAGGGATAGACGCCGCTCCGCCATGACAATCTCGTGTTCAAGGACAGAAGTAGCTCTTAATAAAAATTTATCCAATGTTCCTGCAATAGACCCACTTCCAGTAACCCCGGCAACCTGAGCCCCTTTCCCCCTCTCATCACTTCTATTCATTATACAATATGAATACTTTATCAGTAACCCCCAATAGAAAACCCTATCCTCTAACACCTAAACACAGAATGAACCACAAACCCTTTTGCAACCAAATTTCAGGGACGTGGCCCAGTCCAGTCTCTTCCGGTCTTTGACGGGCGTAGACGGGCTCGTCTTGGCCCGGTCTTCGCCCGGGCACGCTCGCGCGCGTCCCGCGTTGCGGGACCGCTGTGTGCAGTTTAAAGCCCCTCCAGGGACCAGCGAAAAGTGCAAAGTGCGTGGTAGGGCCAAGGGGCCGGTAGCAGCAACCAGAACAGGGAACTCAGTTCAGCGGTCTCCCGCGCTGCGGGACCGCTGTGTGCAGTTTAAAGCCCCTCCAGGGACCAGCGAAAAAGTGCAAAGTGCGTGGTAGGGCCAAGGGGCCGGTAGCAGCAACCAGAACAGGGAACTCAGTTCAGCGGTCTCCGCGCTGCGGGACCGCTGTGTGCAGCTTAAAGCCCCTCCAGGGACCAGCGAAAAGTGCAAAGTGCGTGGTAGGGCCAAGGGGCCGGTAGCAGCAACCAGAACAGGGAACTCAGTTCAGCGGTCTCCGCGCTGCGGGACCGCTGTGTGCAGTTTAAAGCCCCTCCAGGGACCAGCGAAAAGTGCAAAGTGCGTGGTAGGGCCAAGGGGCCGGTAGCAGCAACCAGAACAGGGAACTCAGTTCAGCGGTCTCGCGCTGCGGGACCGCTGTGTGCAGTTTAAAGCCCCTCCAGGGACCAGCGAAAAGTGCAAAGTGCGTGGTAGGGCCAAGGGGCCGGTAGCAGCAACCAGAACAGGGAACTCAGTTCAGCGGTCTCCGCGCTGCGGGACCGCTGTGTGCAGTTTAAAGCCCCTCCAGGGACCAGCGAAAAGTGCAAAGTGCGTGGTAGGGCCAAGGGGCCGGTAGCAGCAACCAGAACAGGGAACTCAGTTCAGCGGTCTCCGCGCTGCTGGGACCGCTGTGTGCAGTTTAAAGCCCCTCCAGGGACCAGCGAAAAAGTGCAAAGTGCGTGGTAGGGCCAAGGGGCCGGTAGCAGCAACCAGAACAGGGAACTCAGTTCAGCGGTCTCCGCTGCGGGACCGCTGTGTGCAGTTTAAAGCCCCTCCAGGGACCAGCGAAAAAGTGCAAAGTGCGTGGTAGGGCCAAGGGGCCGGTAGCAGCAACCAGAACAGGGAACTCAGTTCAGCGGTCTCCGCGCTGCGGGACCGCTGTGTGCAGTTTAAAGCCCCTCCAGGGACCAGCGAAAAAGTGCAAAGTGCGTGGTAGGGCCAAGGGGCCGGTAGCAGCAACCAGAACAGGGAACTCAGTTCATATTCATTCCATTAGCATCTGAGTTTGCAAAGCGCATTTAGAAGAACAAATAGGTGATAATTTACAGAACCAGGGGCCAGACGTACTAAGAATGCCTTTGGTACATTTGAACACCAACTTTTACCAACTGCATTCATATTTTGCTAACTGACCTATGTACTAATAGGTCGGTTCACAAAATACTGGGCCACAATTTGACCTGCCACACGAATATTAATGAGGTATGTCACAAATTGCAAATTGCTCCCCACTACTATTTGCTGCCATCACAGGGCTGGATGCCTGCTGGGGTCAGCAGACCACCATATCTGTGATTCCTTTTAAATGAAGCAATCATTTTTTCTAAATGCGGCTGGTTTCCGTGAAGGAAAACAGGATGCATTTTAAAAAATGAAAAGTTTCACAAACGTTTTTAGGAGTAAACAGTGGACCATTGGCCCACTGCCTTTTCAAAAAAATGTCTCCTCCACCTTTCACAAAGAGGTCCTTCCTGTTTGTGAATGTGTTACTACGTCCTTTGAGATAGCAGTAAAATATTAATGTTTGCGATTTGATTGTGTTCACAAAATATCAATACATACCAGAAGGAATCGACATTTGGAAGGGACACCCTAAACAAGCCCCTTCCAAATACTGATATGATATGGTTTCCTAAACACATTTAACGATTAAGAAAACCTTTTTTCCAAATCGTTAAATGGCCTTAGTACATTTGGAAAAAGGTTTTAGCATTTGCAGACCCACTGTTTTACCTAATCAGAGTGTTTGCAAATGCTATAACCCGCTGTACTTCTATCCCAGATTGCAATGAAATTTAGTCGTAAATGCTGAAGGTGATTTAGACTCTCTCATCTGTCTGGTTTGAGTGGCCAGTCCGCATTGCACTGTAGGCAGGGCAACAGCAGCAGAGAAGGTGGCAGGTGGCTGAGGGGCTGTCAACACAGGTCCTGCAATCGTGAAAGTGACAGACTAAATGAGAATGTATGTGGAGATGTGTTTTCTATAGGCTTTCCCATAGTAGAATAGCGCTAGATGTGCACAGACTTGGGGGACTATGACATGTTGCAGTGGTGAAGAACATCTCTTGTGGGCATGTATCTCTAGTTTGTTGTCACAAGGGACATTGCTGTAACAAATATCAGGCTGGGTGATTGGGTTGTCCCCCGTCACACAGAAGGTGGATGCTGCTGCATTCCCTTGCAGCACTGCTGTTGTTACTTGCAACCATGCATACACAATGTCAGGTAAGAATTAAGGAGATGATTGTCAACTTGTGCATGTTTCCTTAGTATAGCTTGTGTGTTCACGTCTGAGCTTACCACTTAGGGAGGCTATCTTTGCATGTGTTTGATTGGGATCTGTGTCTTGTGACTTTCATGTATGCATGTACACGTAGTGACAGCCAGATGTAGTGAGATTTGTTAGTGCAAGTAGTGCTGTGTCTGTCTTACCTAGCCTGATGATGTTGGTCTCTAGAAATGACAGATCATGCCGTAGGTGAGGATGTATGGTGTAGGTATGCTCTGGTCAATGACAGAAGTTTGATATGGGTCTGTCACTAGGCCCATCATCTATTTTTGGAAACCTATACTTTTCACATCTTCTCTATTCTGCCACTTTTTCGTTGTAGCCCCCAGAGTGCCTACCTTTACCACCTACACATTCACTCTATTGGTAACATCCTTCCTCATGGCCAACTTTTCTGATCCATTGAGGGTGTGTGAAGGCAGACCACACAGTTTATCATAGTGGCCAAGTTGACCAAATTGTCTGTCTCTTTATCACTGACGTTCCGCTTCCTCTGTGGGGGATGGTTTGCATCTTGATGGTTGAGACAGCACTATTACTCCCATTCAAAACAAAGCACAAGGGAAAGAAGACAGAATCCTGGATGTTGGATGTATTTCTGTGCCAATGATTTTAGTTGCCGCCTGGTATTTATGAATGTGGTAAGGTGTTGCTAGTTTCCTATTTCTCCCCATTAGTAAAGTTGTGTAGCTTGTATGTATGCTCCATATGATTCTGCTTATGCATAATAAGAGGAGACATATAGAAAAAAAGAGCATAATATTACGTGTATTTACATTATGGCCGTATTTTTAGGCATATGACTATCCTTCCATCACTTGCATCATTGCAACGGAGCGGAGTGAGTTACACTCACTAGTCTGCAGAAATATTCAGTTTTTTTCTGTATATCGCTGTTCCTTAGAAATGTCCACACAGGATACATGTACTACTACTTGTGTATAAGTTTTAGCCCCATAGTTACCTTTGTACACAAACCCTGATCTCTAACCTATTTTTTTCCTGTGAGAAATTAGGTTGTTGGTTAAATGGGGTGACTCCTGTTCAAGCTACAGCCACAATCCCTGTCAGGGTGAACCACAAAAATCACTTAAGTAACTTGTGCTTAAACTTCTGGTAGCTTGGCACAGAACCGGTCAGACTTAATTTAGAGGCAAAGTGTAAAGTATTTATGTAGCACACAAAACACAACACAGCACCATCTGGGCACCTTTCGCACTACCACCAAGGGTCCAGGACTGGAGGGACACCAATTGAGGGGCTAGGCCTCACTCATGCTGCGTCCAGGTGCGGGTTCAAGATGTTTGGAGCCTTTTCTGTCCCCGAGGCCCTGATCAGGAGGCCAGTCAATTAGCCCTTGGAGTCACTCTGGTAGTCCTGGGTTCAGCAGTAGAACAGGGCTCAAACAGCAGGTCTGGTCTCTGAGTGTTCAAGGTAGGCTTCAGGCAGCAAAGCACTCTTTTCAGGGGCAGTAAAGCAGTCTTGTGGAGTACACAGCAGGCCACATCAGCAGACAGTCCTCTAAGAGTCCTTCTGCAGGTCCAGAAAGTAAACTGAAAAGTGGGTCTGAGGATCCTATTTTTATACCTGGTGCCTTCTTTGAAGTAGGATACGTTTCTAGAGAATTCCCTTGGAAGTGCTTGAAGTTTCCTGCTCCCCTTGCCCTGGCTCCAAGATGGCTGCATGAACAATGCTGGGGTGGCAAGTCATTTGTGTGAAGACAGAGCACAGCCTATTAATTTGCAAATTGGGGTTGTGCCCCGCTCCGCCCCCACCTGTCAGTTGATTGCCCATCTAGGCACACCTAAACCCTCTATTGTGTGTCTGTATGAGAGGAATAAACAAGGTCCAACTGTCAACTACACCCAGTCAGGTAACCCAGGAACAGGCTACATGCACCAAATAGGGCAAGGAAATGCCACCTTTCTAAATGTAAAAAGAACACTTGATGGACAGAATGCAGAACAATGCCATACATTCATCCCAGTACAGAGATCTGGGCCGCAATCCATCGTTTTTTTTCTCCCCATGCCATTCCAGTTTGAACCCAGCCATATGCAAATCAGTCTTGACCCTGCGCCCAATGGGAACAGTCCAGCCTGAACTGCAAGACCAGGTCCTCTCTGGACTGAAAACAAGCATCCTAGGACTGGTTTCGGGGTTTCACCCCTCATCATCCAGGATAGCTTGACTCAAGTGACTTTCTAAATGAGGCATTTTCAAAACTGTAACTTAAAATCCAGCTTTACATTAAAGAGGATTTTTAATTACAATTTCTCAGACACCAAACATGAAATGCTTACCTGTTCCCAATCAAAAGTTAGCACTTACTAAATGTAATAAGGCAACCCATGTTATCCTATGGGACAGGTAGGCCTCACAGTAGTGAGAAACGAATTTAGGAGTTTTCCATTACCAGGACATGTCAAACTTAAAAGTATATGTCCATCCTTTGAATCACAATGCACCCTGCCCTGTAGGTTACCTATGGTCTACCTTAGGGGTGACATATGCAATAAAAGGGGAATTTAAGGCTTGGGAAGGGTGTTACTTTGCCAAGTCGAATTGGCAGAATAAAAGTGCATTCAGGCTGCAATGGCAGACCAAGGACATGTTTTAAAGGGCTACTTAAGTGTGTGGCAGAATACATGGTGCAGGTCCACTAGTAGCATTTAATTTACAAACCTTGATATTTGGTATACCACTCTACAAGGGACTTATGAGTAAATTAAATATGCCAATCAGATGGAAGACAATTTTACCATGTTTAAAGGAGAGAGAGCACAAGCGCTTTAGCACTGGTTAACAATGGTGAAGTGCACAGAGACCTAGAGAAAGGAGAGAGCGCTTTAGCACTGGTTAACAATGGTGAAGTGCACAGAGACCTAGAGAAAGGAGAGAGCACAAGCGCTTTACCACTGGTTAACAATGGTGAAGTGCACAGAGACCTAGAGAAAGCAAAAACGTATTCAGCAAAAATAGGAGGGGGGAAGGCAAAACATTCGAGGGTGAACCTGCAGAGAGGGCCAAGCCCAACATTTCCACACTACTCTTGCTTGTGTGTTGCTTTAGTACCTCATATTAGTTCTAATTGTTACCATTATCGTCACCATCACTGCCTCTAGATCTGATAGTAATCAGGCTCCGCATAAAAGGTAACTAGCCAATCATGCACATACATGAAAGAGAATAATCCCTAAATAAATTGGGCACCCAGATTTGCAGGCATGCCACAATAAAATGTTTAAATGGCAACAACATAATTTTAATCAAGCATTTTATAACATGTATGTCCCAATTTGAAAAGAAAGTCGAAGTACATTAATCTGTCTTAAACTATGTTATTCTGAGTAACAAGCCACTGGATTATAATGAAACCTGCATGTTTTAAAAGTTTTTAGAAAATTGATTTGTAATATATATATTGAAATTAGCTATATAATGTTTTTATACATATATTGTTTGTTATTAACTTTGCATGAATTAAATAGATACATTGAATTGAAATTGTTTTTATGTAGCAATGATTCTAAACTTTTTGCTGTTCCTATGCGTTATAAATGCCAGGTGCCTCTATTACCCAATTAATTGGTACCGAGGTTCGAAAAATGGGGAACTTGCCACAGAACCTCTGACCTGCAAAACAGACCCCATGTCAGCAGTAAGCACTGAACTCACCAAGCTATTTCCTGCCATAAAAGAGTTATTAAAGAATGTCTTTAAATAGTGTATATTTTGATATTTCTTAAACTACAAATGTGTCTTTTTTTTGACAATTATGACTTTTAACTAATGTTGTAAGTGACCCAGTAATAAAACCCAGTAAACCCTGTAAAGATCACAGGAGGCCACATCACCCTTCTTTCTCCTCGGTAATAGCCCATTGTAAATTTTGAACACTTTTCATTGACCACACAAGGCTACATCTTGGAATAAACTATGATGAAAAATATGGACAGACAACCACTAACTAAAATAAGACAAATGTATGTTCAAGTCTAGGCGTTAAAATACAGCATTTGCAAGTGAATTCATGGCAATTGTAATCAGCAACACAGGGGATAGCAATCAATTAAAAGCTGCTTCTGCATGTTGAGATCGAACATATCACAATATATCACTAGTAAGGGAAATGATTATAAAATATGCCTTGTAGTGCTCACGAAAAGCTCTTGTGTTTTAGAGGCCGAGTTGAAAGCGCTGCACTTTGGGAGATGATTCGATTATGACTAGTTCTTCAGCTTTGCTAGGGAAAAAATATCACCACATTTGAGGAGAACGTCGTGTTTCCGGTTCCGGCTTTTCATTTAACTAACTGGTGCATTCTCAGACTTGTAGTCTTTTTGGATTCCGTGCAAGTAAAGAATCCAGCAGGCTTGATAACAATCGCTTGAAAGGGAAGCGCAGAACCTCAAAACATGTTGTAATCCAAGTGTGGAGTGATATGGAAACCCTATGCTTTGGGATTGCTGTAGCTATGGGCACAGCACATTCCATGGACGCGCGGGATCCATTGCGGATAACTAGGCACTCTGGCTTCCTGTGCACCTCTCAACAGGTCGTTCACATGTGCTGAGGGATGTCAGTTCTCTCTGAGGCGTGGATTCAAATGTCGAGGAATGCTGCACGTGCTGCTGGCCATCTGTCATTACCAGTGGAAGGGAGAGTTCAAGGAGAGGCAATTACAAGCCACATTACACTTTTTTTAACCTCAAGTTTCCAGCAGGAGCCAGTGGTGTCGGGTACTCGGATACTATGTACAATTTAGATCACAGCCCTGTAAACTCCTGTACAATGTAAGGCATCTTCAGTAGTAGAAAACTGATTCTCCTTCCAGATAAACGTGAGTCGGCTGTGAAGATTTACATTTGGCACTGATGTACCAGCTAGTTCAATGTTGGGAGCAGTGTAGGAGTGACTTGGGTCACACAACCGTGCTTGTTTCGATTGGGATTGTGTCTGGCTGGCTTCACAGCCAAAATATTGACTAACACAATAGAGTGAAGGTAACAGTGATTAATTTGTGCAAAAATAAGTGCTGGGGCCCTGGTCAAGAGGCCACTGCAGCTTGCACTACTCATTGTCCCATATACGTGCCGCCAGTGACAGAATCAACACAACTACTAATCAACACAACCTACAAGTATGACATTTCAGACTATTACCCTACAAGTATGACATTTCAGACTATTACCCTACAAGTATGACATTTCAGACTATTCCAGACCCCAAAGCTACAATAATGGCTTGGGCAGCAGACATTAGTTATTTTTAATGTTAGTTGAAATAATAAACAGTTTTTGTGTTAATCTCTAATTTAGATAAACAGTGCAGCCTGTCATAAGTGCCGTGTTGACAATTAAGTTCTGGTGCCGAGCACCTAATTCCACATCTATGTGATTGTGCGCGCGCACGCGCACACATACACACACATGCATGTACACACTCAAACACACAAACATATAGTCAAGGTGCATTTAAAAATGTACTAAGCTAAGCGGGCTCTTTCTATCCCCCACTGCACTCCTTTCTATTCGGCTGCCTTTTCACTTCCTGTCTACTAACAGCGACGAAAGATTCTTCTATGGAACCTCTCTTTGGTTATGTCCTGCAACCGAGCCTCCCCTCTTCTACTGGCACATGATACTGTGGACCACCCCTTGTAATGTCAGGTAAAAACAACTGGAGCGATCACAATAAGTGATCTGATTCCTCATGCATATATTATTGTAATGACATTGGACAATTAATTATCTGACTACATAAGTACCCAAGGCAATAAGTAGAACGGAAATGCGCGTCCGTTAATGAGATTTGATAATGACATTTAATAATGAGACAATTAATGAGAACATTATAGACAATCAAGGAATGATTTTAATAAACAACTAAGAAGCAAACACCACTTAGACAAACATCTCTCTTTTCAGTTTTTTGCACAATATTGTGTATTTTGTTGTTTCTTGGTGTTTGCACATTTTATTGTTCATATACGTACTTCATTATTGGTTCGTGAATGGCACCAGGACAAAAGTGTAAACAATGTATAAAATCAAACTGAAATTGATCGCGTGGGGTACAATGCGCCGAATTAATGGGGCAAGCAATGATATGGGGCGATTAAGGACATTTTCCAGGGAGGCAGTTAACAGGCATGCGTTAATTGACCCATTGCGGGGTTCATAACTGCCTGGTTGGAAATATATATCTGACTGCATACGAGTACATAATGATCAAATCTAATTGAACAGTGTTCAAATGGCAGTCCAACGCAGCATATGATGGACATTATTTTCCTAATTAACCACCTATATCATGGTTAGAAAACGATGAAGGCATGAGGGCAATTCGCGAGCTCTGACGTCAGCCATGTTTGTAGGACATTCGTTAAGATTCTTTTGTTAAATTGTTTTTCATTAATCCTAGAAAACACAACATAACAAAGTGATATACCAGAACAGGACATGGTGGCGTTGCAGCAGCTTTTTCCATGTGCCTGCAACCTATGTTTTAGTCACAAGAGGATTCTCTTTACATATTGTACAGTAAAGGTATGTCGTAAGCTCAGGTTCGAAGCTATTTTCACATCATTAGCTGATTCACTGGAGAAAAAATAAAAATGATGAAAATCAATAGTTCTTCAAAATTCGCTATAAATCTCAGATGGCAGAGGAAAGACAGGTGAAGAATTGATCTATTTATCATTCTTCAGAAGTAATTTCTTCACAGTTCAAGTTTTAAGGCAGAATCTTCTTTATTAACTGGCCTAAACATTATCAAACTATCAGAAAAGTCTGCTGTAAAATTCACATTTATTTCAGAGCTAGCGATACTGCGTTTGTACTCATATGTATCTTGCACTTGTCATATGATAGGCTGGAAGGAAGGACATACAGTTTTGCATTCACAAGGAGACCAATGAGGCCAGTGCACTTTTCATTTAAAAAAAATATATGTATATGTTCAGTGTTTGATGACATATTCGTCACAAAGGACATAAAAAAATGTGCACCTTTGAATGCATGGTTCAGATTTTGAATCCGAGTTAAGAATCTGAATGACTGTGAAGGGTTGATCATTTTACGCCAGCACCATTTTTGAGATCCTTAGACCTGTGTGAAATGTGCAGCCCTCTTTTTGCAAACCTTTAAGACTGACTACAGTTGTCTCGAAGACATCATGTCATCAGTTCTTTAAAAAAGCTCAAGAGGAAGAAGTACAGAGAAAGCGAGTCAGCCCCCTTTAGCCATTGGCTCCTAAGTGCTTTTCATTGTGTGCGTTGCTAGGATTGGCTGGCCATGAATTCCACATCATTTTGTAAGATATTGTTCCTGTTCTACACCCATTAGGTTTCAGTGATGGGGAATAAGTAATGCTTTTGTTAAGCTGCTGATGTGACATGATGTACAACTTGTAATTACCAGCCAGTGTGTGTTCTTTGATATGTTTACTTTGCGGACACACTGATATTTTAATTGCTGATGTATTTTTTTTGTTTAGCAAATGCTTACAATTTAAATACATTAGCTTGATATAAGGACACAGTGCTATTCACTAATCACCCTCATTTTCTTTCTAGGACAAATGGGGGTATCAAACATAAAGTCACCCAATAATTGCCAAACGGTTCCCCCATTAAAGAGTCAGATCTATTGGCTTTGTCAATTCTCGTTTTACTAAAGTCAAATGCAAGGGCAACAGGAATAGGGTGGGTAGATCCCACTGGCAAGGAGTACTGGAGTGATCGATAGAAACGTGGAAAATAAACCAGTGGCGGCTCCTCCGCTAAGGCGGAAAAATAAAATGATAATAACTTGACGTTATTATCATTTTATTTGTCCGTGCTACGGCATCTTGTAGGGACGGGCGGATCTGCTCTGCTCTCAGAGTAGGGGGAGGAGTGGTGGGCACTCTGTTAGTGCGCAATGACTGATTGCCTGGCCCTCTCGGGCCGGCCAAACAGTCATGCTTACGTTGTATGTTCTCCACACAGTCGGCATTACAGTCTGGGTGGAGAACACGCCAAGGCTCCCATTCCCTGGCTGAGTGCTGAACTACGGTGCTCAGTCCAATCACAACACTACATTGCAGCGTTGTGATTGGCAATGGTGAGTCTGGGAGCCCAGGTGCTTCCTGCTTGCACAGAAAAAGCCAGGAAGAGGACGTAGGTGAGGCGGAAGGCAGGCAGCCGGCCGGCTGGCAGGTAAGTGAATTTTCTTTTTTTAACCTCCCTCCTCCCCGCCCCACTGCTGCTTCCTGGGAGCAGCCGCCACTGAAATAACCTATGCAACAGAACTAATGCTAAATGTAGCAAAAACTGAATTTTTGCTTTTGGAAAATATGGGCTTTTTCAATTTCCAAACATATGGCATCATACTAAGACCTCTAAAACGTTTCCGAACTCCATCCTATCCTTAACGCTCACTCTGCATTAGTATCAGTAGGCTTGGAGCAAGGCAAGGTCAAGGGGTCAATAACTGTTGGTAGTGTTCATAGTGGTACACGGCGCTGCAATAAAAACACAATGTTTGGATGTTTTATAGCTTTGTCCTTGTTTGACAAATCAGCACACGACCTTCCAAAAAATATATGTGAAGGTATAGTTTTATCTAGAAATCTCCCTGCAGAAGAACAAAAGTGTAGGCAATTAAATGTTTTTGAAATAATCAAAAGAATGCTGGGATGCACACCATTCTCTTCTTGCTGCGTCCATGTTTGTCCTGAAATTATCCAAGAGTGCGTGCTCACTGGTTTAGTGCCTTGCCCTCGTGGCACACTGATAATGAACCATGAAATGTAAGGCGACATTTCGCCCCAAGACCAGTTGCACTGCTAAATTTTGTAAATATACAACGCTCAAAATTTATAATCCATTTTACTCCGTGTACTCAGTCTGGTTATTCCTCTTTAAATGCTTTGATCACACTTGATCCACGCTTGGAATGTCATGCTGTTTTCTAGATTTCAAATGTTTACAATGTGCCCATCCGGACCTTCATCAAAAACACGACAGACACATGAATCCATCCAAAGCAGTGTTCTTTATTCAAACCCAAAGCATTTCGGGCTTCACGAGCCCTTCTTCGGGGGTAAGTACAAATAAAACATTCATCGTTATAACAGTATCCTTAATTTATACATGTAATGATACATGCTGAACGTCTTATACTAATAAAATCAAAATATCCTGAGGATAATCAAACAAAATGTGTTATATATATTAATAATCATTTATATGTGCAAAACATCTTTAAAAGAACACCCACGTCCATCACCCAAATGTCGAACCTAATCCCATTACATCCCACCTCCTTAATATGTCCCGTTTCCTGGCCCGCTTTCCAAACTACACCGTATGCGCTCACAATTTACCAAACACTCCTCCTCCTCCTCACTCACAACACTTCAAATAACGCCCCATGCTACTCTCCCACTCTTCCCAAACCCCACTCGCTACTTTGCCTCATCTCATCATGCTCACAACACTCCATTCACCCCCGCTCCTATGGCGTCCTCGATCATCCTACTGCTCTAACACACCCACCCAACTTTCCTATATAGCATTCAACACTCATCTTTCAACCCACACTCAAATCACACGTTTCTATCGCTCCGACTACCCCACTTTCACTCCTCGTAACAAGATCAAACACATTCCACATTCTAACCACGCTGCATCAGCACGGCTTCACATACCTGCCACAACTGCTCAGCACATCCGTCCCCGCATATCGTTTCAGGAAAGCGTTACCTCTCCCCTGTAACCGCCCGCTTTAAACCGAACGCTCTAACCCAGGTCCCTCCTTCATTCAAACTTTAACCACGTGGTCCACTCCTTCCTGCCAGGAAACTACCTCAACTTAGATGCAAAAAGAATACAATTCCCATAATGCAGTGAATTGTCATAACTAAAAATAACACCTAATCAATACAAAAATACATGAATGAAAATTATCACCATAAACAGTTGTTCGGCATATGTTCACACACAATATTTCAATTTCAAAATATGAATGCTTAAATGATTGTTCAACGTAGCACTTGCCGAAATTAGCTTAAAAGAACGAGATGTTGCGCCGTGAGCGTGGATCACTATAATGAAAACAAATACAACTACTTTATCCATTTATGGTGCTGGCTGCAAACCCCTGGTAGGGCAATTATTTATGAAATAATCAAAAGAATGCTGGGATGCACACCATTCTCTTCTTGCTGCGTCCATGTTTGTCCTGAAATTATCCAGAGTGCGTGCTCACTGGTTTAGTGCCTTGCCCTGGTGGCACACTGATAATGAACCATGAAATGTGGGTCGACATTTCGCCCCAAGACCAGTTGCACAGCTAAATTTTGTAAATATACAACGCTCAAAATTTATAATCCATATTACTCCGTGTACTCAGTCTGTTTATTCCTCTTTAAATGCTTTGATCACACTTGATCCACGCTTGGAATGTCATGCTGTTTTCTAGATTTCAAATGTTTACAATGTGCCCATCCGGACCTTCATCAAAAACACGACAGACGCATGAATCCATCCAAAGCAGTGTTCTTTATTCAAACCCAATGCATTTCGGGCTTCACGAGCCCTTCTTCGGGTGTAACTACAAATAAAACATTCATCGTTATAACAGTATCCTTAATTTATACATGTAATGATACATGCTGAACGTCTTATACTAATAAAATCAAAATATCCTGAGGATAATCAAACAAAATGTGTTATATATATTAATAATCATTTATATGTGCAAAACATCTTTAAAAGAACACCCACGTCCATCACCCAAATGTCGAACCTAATCCCATTACATCCCACCTCCTTAATATGTCCCGTTTCCTGGCCCGCTTTTCAAACTACACCGTATGCGCTCACAATTCACCAAGCACTCCTCCTCCTCCTCACTCACAACACTTCAAATAACGCCCCATGCTACTCTCCCACTCTTCCCAAACCCCACTCGCTACTTTGCCTCATCTCAATCATGCTCACAACACTCCATTCACCCCCGCTCCTATGGCGTCCTCGATCATCCTACTGCCCTAACAGACCCACCCGACTTTCCTATATAGTATTCAACACTCATCTTTCAACCCACACTCAAATCACACGTTTCTTTCGCTCCGACTACCCCACTTTCACTCCTCGTAACAAGATCAAACACATTCCACATTCTAACCACGCTGCATCAGCACGGCTTCACATACCTGCCACAACTGCTCAGCACATCCGTCCCCGCATATCGTTTCAGGAAAGCGTTACCTCTCCCCTGTAACCGCCCGCTTTAAACCGAGCAGCTCTAACCCAGGTCCCTCCTTCATTCAAACTTTAACCACCTGGTCCACCCCTTCCTGCCAGGAAACTACCTCAACTTAGATGCAAAAAGAATACAATTCCCATAATGCAGTGAATTGTCATAACTAAAAATAACACCTAATCAATACAAAAACACATGAATGAAAATTATAACCATAAACAGTTGTTCGGCATATGTTCACACACAATATTTCAATTTCAAAATATGAATGCTTAAATGATTGTTCAACGTAGCACTGTTGGTAGTGTTCATAGTGGTACACGGCGCTGCAATAAAAACACAATGTTTGGATGTTTTATAGCTTTGTCCTTGTTTGACAAATCAGCACACGACCTTCCAAAAAATATATGTGAAGGTATGGTTTTATCTAGAAATCTCCCAGCAGAAGAACAAAAGTGTAGGCAATTAAATGTTTTTGCCATTCATGTCCATCTGTACCAGGGCCATAGTAGATTAAGATTTAAGATACATTTAATCAGTTTTGGGTTGTGTCAGACAACGCCCATCATCAGCTAGGAAACAAGGATACCCTACTCTAATTCTTATATTCACTACCATCTGTATAAAATAATTCTAGCTTGAGAAAAAAATGACTTCTCAGTGCCCATTAAAATAATCCAATTTCAACTCCTGATTATTGAATTTTCCCACTTTCCCAGTTTCCTCTTCATGCTCCATCTCTTGCTTGATGCTGGGCTCACTTAGCCTCAAAGCTAAACTGCTGAATGAAGCACCACAAAGAGTATCAATTTCCTTTATTCTTGACCCTGCCAGCATTGCACTTTACAAAAACTACTTAAATTTTTTAACTGTAATTTTTTGAATAAACTAAAGAAGTTGCAATGGGAACCGTATTCGCTCCAGACATAGTGAATTGTTATGTGGCCAATTTGGAATCTTAGTACATCTTTAACCCACAAAGTCCATTAAAAATAATATTTAAAAATGGTTCGCTATATAGATGATGTTTTTGTGATCTGGGAAGATGATACTGAATCATTATCACAGTTTTTTAACTGTCTGAATTCCTTGAACAAGAATTTGGGGGCATATTACCAAGGATTTGCGATAATTGCGCGCTTAGCGCTGTTTTTTTTTATCGCCGGCTATCGCTGGATTTCATCGCGGAGATAACGCGTTATTATCAACGCTTATCTCCAAGGCGATAAAAAATCCAGCGATAGCGCCGAAACCCAGCAATAGCGCGAGAAATCCAGCGATAAATTCACTGCGCTAATGGAAAGCTTGCTAATAGGCAGGTGAGGACTTAACCTTACAATCCACCTCCCATTGACAAGATGGTTAAGTCAAGTTTTTATCAGGTGTTAAATTCCAGCGATAATCGCGGTTAGCGCGACTTTTTGTATCGCTTCGCGGGCATTGCTAATAGGGGGTAGTTGTGTTAGCGGCTGTTTCTGTTGACTTTTGGTTGGGAACGCATACTTTGCATGTCATTAGCGATAAATATCGCTGACATGCAAAGCGCGAACAAGACGGCCGCTATCGCCATTAAGCTGTTGCTAACATCTGTTAGCCACAGCTTGCTAATAGGGCGATAAAAATATCGCCGCTTTATCGGCAAAAAGTGCCGCTAAAGTGGCGATACTGCCCTTGATAATATGCCCCCTAGTATTTACTATACAGTCAGATAAACATTCATTATTCTTTTTAGACGTAATCATCCTGGAGTATAATGGATCACTGTATACCACTTTATTTACAAAAACTACTGCACTCAATACAGTGCTATGTTTTGATAGCTATCATCCAAAAAACTTGAAAGATAATTTACCATTTGGTTAGTTTTTGCGCCTTCGGCGTAATTGCTGCAAAAAAACAGATAATTTCCTAGAGGCAAATAAGGTCACTGATAAACTCACAACACGTGGCTATCCATGTAGATTAATAAAAATATTGATGAATCGAGCATGGTATATTGATCTGGAGGCTGTTTTAAAAGAAAAAACTCAAACCAAAGAATTAAGACTAGTTTTTGTCTCCACCTTCGGACCTGAATCTAATAAAATAAAAATAAATATTCTTAGGTAATGGCACCTTTTGAATAATATGAAACTTTTCACAAACAAACCCATGTTTGCTTTCAAACATGGACCAAATATTGAGGGACAGGTGGGGGGCGTGGCCGGACCAGCGACTGTAATGGCCGCTCGGAGCTGAAGCTCCGTGGAAGCCCCGCGCACGACATCCCAAAGCGATGCTAAACCGCATCACAACCCACTAAAATGCAGCATTCCCGAAATCGGAACACCCGGTGTGACCGCCAATCTGGTCACCGCTCTCCCACTCTCCCGCATCGCAGTTGAGCCGAGTAATTGGCTGAAGAACTACCCGTCGGCCGGAGGACAAGATGGCGCCTGGGGCGTGACGAACTTGCTCTCCGAGGCTGCAGAGAGGAAGCCACGACAATGAGTGTGGGCCCCCTGGAGGGAGAGACACACAACAACGAGCGGCAATCTCACCCTCTCCTTGCCCCCGCGGATCGCCTTGTATGCGGAGAATCACCGGTGCGGCCCGGGACACGGAAGCCTCGCCTGCTCGGGACACGGGGACACAGTGGAGGCGCTTTGTGGGAGAGAGGTGAGCTCAGCGGACCTGTGGCCTCCCCCCTCCAGCGCGTCCCTGAGTGACTAGGCTGCATTGCTAAACTCGCAAAGGCACCGCGAGTCAGGGCAGCGAGCGCCCGTATGCACGGCAGGGTTGGGGCCCCTGACCCTATTTAAATATGCCACAGAACTTTGGGGGACTGTAAAATATGTGGCAGGCACGTCACCGCTCCCTTCACCACCAAATTGAACATTAAGGTGCACATAGTGCAAGGGCCCCCTGGTTGTGTCCTGGAAGGAGGAGAGGATGAGGGCTGCAACATAATCGCCTGGGAGTGCGAGACTCAGCCAGTGAGACTGGGTAGAAGGCACAAAGAGTCGCAAACCACAAGAGACACCACTGCCACTGTGCATTGCCCACAACATTTTCAGTAATAAAGCACCAGTGACCCCCTCAGCAAAAAGACATGCTTACACGCCAATAGCTGGGTAGAAGTACACTACAGCAGGGGGACACTCACGGAACCCGTGCACCGTCGCTTACCTGGCAGGGGAAGACTGCAGCCTCAGGGAATGATGCGCAAGGACCCCAAGCAGCGGCAACTGCAATTCGAAGCGTCTAAGACTCAGGAGGGCCGACAAACTACAGGCATGGCTGGTGAAACGGCCACCGGCGCGACGGGAGGAGCAGACCCCCAGATACCACCGCGCTCCTGCTGGAATTGCGCTCAGGGTTTAAGGCGCTGGACACCAGGTTTGACGCACTAGATAGGTGGCTTGATGGGCTGGGTGAACGCATAGATCGGCATGAAACCCGCCTAGATACAGCTGAAGGGCGTATATCAGATCTGGAAGATGGAGCGGTCCAAACTACTAAGCGTGTGGAGCGCCTTGAACTCATCATGAAGACAGTCCCCGCCAAGAACACGGATTTGGAAGCCAGGAGCTGCAGCAATAACGTGCGCATAATGGGAATCCCTGAATCCACCAACATGGGGAGATTAGACCAGTTTGTTGAGCGCCTGCTGACTGACCTGTTCCGGTCCGAACACTTCACGAACACATTTGTGGTGCAACGAGTGCATAGAACATTGGGGCCCAGACCAAACCCTAGGTGCCCGCCAAGACCCATTAATGGCAAGACTCCTAAACTTCAAAGATAGAGACACAGTACTACGTCTCGCCAGAGAAGCTGGAAATCTGCCCTGGCAGAGATCAAATGTCTCTATATACCTGGACTTCACTGCGCTGGTGCAGGACACCAGGCGCAAGTTTGCAGGAGCGAAGGCTGCGGTGCGGAAGCTGGGCCTGCGCTATGGGATCTATATTCTGCGAGGCTCAAAGTAGACATGAATGGGAAGATGAAAATATTTGACAATCCCGAAGATGTCCAGATTTTCTGCAAGCAGCATGCGGGGTCCGGTGATCTACACGGCGGCACCTCCCCAGGTGGTACATCATAGGGAGCCCAATCGGGCATGAGTGCGGACCTGTTCACAGCTAGTTAATATGTACTGTTGGCTGAATGGTGTGTAGAGCTGTGAGAAACGAATGTGGACACTGTCTTGAACTGAAGACACGTGGTGAGTCTGTGGAGCGGTGAGCAAGTCTGAGTAAACAGATGAGATTTCACAGTGGGACTAATGTTTCAGAATAGCGCTAGTGCGCGGGGCGCCCACATGGCGTTGCCGCTACCCCAGTGGGTTCACAATGGTATTGAAATGGGGAAGTTCGCCACGTTGGCGTTGTACGAATCAACAGTTAATCCTAGGGAACATAGGGACGGCACCTGGTGGGCAGCCACTAGGTGGGGGTGGGCGAGGGGGGAGGGGTATAGAAATGTTTACAATGTTAAAAGATGCAGTTTTACCAGCTCAGTTGACAGTCATGTGCATTATCCACGTCTTACAGAGAAGACATAGCATGCTAGAACACCCACAATGGCACATAAGGTAGAAATACGCCGTAGCACAAAAATCGCACTACTGACATGGAACGTACGAGGTCTAAACAATCAAAAGAAATGTAGATTAGTGCTTCAATATGCGCTTCAGCACAACGCTGACATAGTTTACCTACAAGAAACACACTTATTGCCTTCCTCTCTGCCCAAGTTCGCATCTGCCTGGTGTCCCCACAGGTTCTTCTTGAGCTACAGCTCATACGCTCGAGGGCTAGCAATATTGGTTAATAAACGATTGCCATTTGTGTACATACTGCTATGCTTACAGACCCGGGATGACGCTTTCTTTTGGTTACAGGGACCCTGGCAGGGCACAAGGTCTTACTGGCCAATATATACTCCCCAAATACAGACGACCCGGCCTTTTATGAACAACTTCAGTTGCAGTTAGACACCCTGGAGGCCGATCATGTTCTCTTGGGAGGGGACTTGAATATCCTGTTAGAGCCCAGACTAGACAGTACTGCAGAGTCCCCAGTTAATAAGCCCTGGTCCCGCATGGTATTAACAGAAATTTGTCAAAATTGGGAATTAAAGGATGCATGGTGGCACCTTAACCCCCAAAGCACCGAATATACCCACAATGCCAACAATGCAATACATGGACGAGACTAGACTACTGGCTGTTATCACGATCGACGATTCCATGGGTTCAAACAGTAGTACACTTACCCCGCACCTTATCTGATCACTCCCCAGTGCTCCGTTCACTACAACTACCGGCTGAGGGAGGGTTTGAGAGACAGTGGAGGTTCCCCTCTATGGCGTTGAGAGATACAGTCTTTAGAGAGAAACTCCGCACAGCAATAGTGGAATACTTCGCCCATAATACGGGGTCGGTCTCCCCACAGAGTGTTCTGTGGGAGGCCTTTAAGGCATGCATCAGGGGGGTATGCATCTCCACGCATACGGGGGTCCTAAGGGACCTGAGGCACAGCCTTGCTAGATTAGAGGAAGAACTAGCCAAACTAGATAGAGAGAACATGGTAGGAATACCCGGGGATAACGCACCGTATATGAACCGCAGGACAGAACTATTAGCAGAGTACACTGAAACAGCAGACCGGGAAGCGCATTACTTGGGGAAATATGCGAAGGCCCAAAGGTATGGGGAAGGGGAACGGCTGGGTCGCACTCTTGCGCGACTGCTCCGGCCACATTATAAACAGAGCTATATCACCAAACTGCAAGACCTGGACGGAAAGACGTCTGTGGGAACAACTGCCATTGAGCAGACATTATTACAATATTATATAGATCTCTATACTACAAGAGCAACAACTAGTGCAGATGAGATTAAGGAGTACTTAAGTGAGATAGCTATGGTTTGGCTTCCTGATGCGCACAGACAATTCTTAAGTGAACTATTCTCAACCGATGAGATAGAACAGGCTATTGAGGCCATGGATGGCTCTAAGGCCCAGGGCCTCGATGGTTTCTCCTGTGCCTTCTACAAAGCTTATAAGAGCCTAATGGCCCCTTACTTATTAGAGGTATATGCAGAAGCCTTGGAGGTAGGAATACTCCCGCCCTCGTTTAGAGAGGCAGTCCTGATATTGTTACCAACACCTGGCAAAGATCCTGAAAAGTGCGGCTCATACCGACCTCTCTCATTGCTTGATTTTGATTACAAAATTTTAGCAAAGATGCTGGCGACTAGGTTGTCCCTACTTATGGAGCAGATTATAGCACCAGCGCAAACTGGATTTATAAGGCACAGATCCACAGCTTTAAATGTAAGGACCTTTTTTTCTGTAGTTAACAGAATAAACACGGCTACCCCTGCGGTAGCGGCATTATTAGACGCCGAGAAGGCGTTTGATTCCATGGAGTGGCCCTTCTTACATGCTGTATTGGCTAAGATGGGCATCCTGAAGGGCTTTGCAGACTTGATTAAACTATTGTACACTGCACCTTCCGCCCGTATCCGATTCAACGGCACAATAACAGAGCCTTTTACCATAACTAGAGGCACCAGGCAGGGATGCCCTTTATCACCGTTACTTTTTATAATTGCAATGGACCCACTCATACGCTATTTCCAGAAGGATCACTTACATAGAGGGCTCCAGTTCAAGCATGGTCCGGTACTAGTGACCTTGTATGCGGACGATGTGGTGCTGTATGTTAGAACGCCAGAGGTTAATCTCCAGCCGCTGTTAGTGGAAATAGTACGATTTGGAGCCCTATCCGGCCTCCACATTAATTGGGGTAAATCTGAAGTGTTCTCACTGACGAATGTACAAGATCGCTCATGCAGAGAATTCCCCCTACACCGGTGCGAAGCTGAGACCAAATTTCTAGGAATTCACTTGCACAGAGACGAAGAACAGGTGTTACGTCTCAACTATGGCTTAGTGTTAGACCGTCTACAAGCACAAGTGGGTCAAATTGCCGTTATCAATGGCCGGGCAGATAGCCATCATTAAAATGGTGGTACTACCCCGTCTACTCTACCTATTCTCAAATATACCCATTCCACTCACAAACGCTTTTTTCAAACAGGTCCGCACGCATTTAATAAAATTGGTGTGGGAGGAAAGCAGCCAAGAGTAAGCTGGGACACGCTCACCCTCCCTTATGATAGAGGGGGCTTTGGGGTACCAGATATGCAGTTGTACTTCCTGGTGGCGCAGTGTGGATATGCTAGTCACTGGAACTACCCTGATGCACGAATACCCTACGCTAAACCTGAAAGGGACCTAGCCGACCCAACTCCATTGAATGCGCTTCTGTCCATAGGGATTCCACGCGACCCGCATGACATACAAACGTGATCCACCACTGTCGTGTAGTTCCTATAGTACCCCTGCAGTACCTGCGCATTTGGATAACATAAACCGTGGGCTTGGTGACTGACTGGCTCTGTGCACCCCCACCGCGTATGTTAGCCGGATTTGCATTAGCTAGCTCACAGTGCCACTAGAATCTCCTCTTATCGGGGAGAGATTAGTTTCTGGCAACCTTAGATCATGACAACCCTGATCCCTCAGAATCGTGGAAACAATGTACTACTTTTCGCTCAGTCATTCGTGCTTACTTATTCGGTTTGTCTGAGAGAGTTACACAGAATAAACAGTCTGGGTGTTTCAATAAGTATTTATTGAACAGTTGTTATTCTGGTGTAGCATATATGTGCTGCACCAACCAGCAGACAATAGCAGAGATATATTATCAGCAGTACGATAAAAGTGAAGGGATAGTACAGTTCTACCATATTGCAAGAATCATGAATACATACATGAATATAAAAAGCATTATGAAAAGTGCGCGTACTCCTACGATGCCTAACTAGATGTACCTAAGTGTACCTAGCATGTGTGTAGGTCTAAAAGCCTAAGAGCCAAGAATCCCTCTAGGATTTAGTCGAACCCCATTACCTGAAAAGAGAGAGTGTGGGACCCCATCCTGGTCTCGAGTTGGACACCCCGCAAGGGCTGTGTTAGACCACTGTCAGCTGGAGCGACTGCATGCTGGAGCCTCAGCGTCTCTGGTCAGTGTGTCAGCATGGAAGTCTCGGTTCCCTCTATCTTACTGTGGCAAGATGTGGTGTATTTATATCCTAAAGTATCTCGTCCCTCAGTATGGTTTGTATTGGTCTTTGTTAGACATGAGGAAGACGTCAGGGGTGAACTTTGTACATATATATTATGCGGGAGATGTAGCTGGTGAATGCTCATGCATAATTTATGAGTACATTGTAGGCCTGTGTTTGGGAAAAACCCTGCAGTGTTCTAACCACAGACTAGATAACGTTCAACCCTCAGAGCTCTGAGTACCTCAGAGTACTGTAGGGAACTAATGTAGGTGAAAGATCATGCCTATATTAGGGCATAGGAGATCATGACTATAATAGGGCATAGACGATTATGACCAAAATAGGGCATGTACGATTATGACCATAATAGGGCATATGTGAATATGACCATATACGGCATATATGAACGCGTCTATATTAAGGCCTCTATATGAAACATAACATCCACTCCACTTTCGAATTGAATGACAATGACCAAACTTAAAATCTGGACAATTTAAAAATTCTCTTAAAAACAGCTAAAAACATGGTTTTAAAAAGACATTTAAAAATGATTCAAAATGTTAAAAGTCAGCAATTCTTTTGCTGCCACTTGAAAAAGTCAATCCTGTCTCACTTATAAAGTTGCATTACTACAAGCAGAAGAAGGCCATTCTTTCTCAAGTGAAAGTGTCAATTTAGGAAGTGTTCCAAATTTAGTTCGTTTATTTATGAAACGAAGTGGAGAAGCCGAATTCTTTCCCAGGACGCGATGAGCCAATTCCAGATTAAGTGTCCTGGCTGGGAGATACAGCATTATCGGTGTTAGCTACTGCAGACGACAAATCCAACGCCTCACAGAGAACGTCAATCGCACATAGATGGAATTCAGCACTGCCAACAGTCGGTGCTGCAGCAGCTTGTGCGGCAGTTGTTACCTGAGTGCCTGTGGAGGAGCCACCTAACCCAGCAGGAGCAAACGGCACCTGTGGATTCTCAAGGAATGCGTTCATCAGAATTGGAAGACGCTGGGGACAACGCAGAGCATGGGCCTTTAGGGGGTCTAGCAAGCATCCATGTCCGGAGGCGTATCTGATGGAAACTTTAGACAGAGATCCAACGTGCATTCTTCTCCGCAAAACAGGCATCAAAGAACAGGTAAGATGCAGTCCACCCAGACTGGTCTAAACGATAGAAACCAAGAGGCGTTCAGTTCTCTTAGGCAAGGTATACCCAGAAGCTGCACCATGCGTTCACGGTATTTCCGCTCCATGAGTATGTTTGCCATTTCCTCGGAAATTGGGCCGTCCATTGCGTAGCAGTAAGATTACAATCAGGACTCCTGCAATTAGGAACAGGATAAGCGGGAGACCTCCAAACACGCTTCCCAATATGGAGTGTATAAAATTTGGGATTACTCCGAGGACTGTCTGAAAGGTGCTTAATAGTCCTGACCCTATGGTCTTAAATAGGTGTACAATACCGCTCGTATCAGACATGTTAAAGATACGACCCACCATTTCTGCGAAATGAAAGGGGCAGTTCGTACGTATAAGCACCTGTATCTCAGTCGAGGTCCTTGCAACTTGAAGTTCAAGGTTTTCTCGAGCGGAGGTTAAGGGCACGGGTTGCTGTAAAAGCATGGCTTTCAGTCTGCTCAAAGTATCAAATTGTATAAAGGAAACATTCAACGAAGGCCATAACGGCGCCTCCCTGACTGTGTTCAGTGGCGGAAACAATACTTGCATACAGCAAGTAACCCTGGAGTTAACAGTGACCAGATAGGCGACGCCCGGAAGCATCCCACAGCAACCTTGATTGTTTAGCATCAAGTAACTCCCATTCGAGAGCAGCTGGAAAACAGGCGTGATCATGGCCGCTGGGGTCCCTGACATGTGGCAAGATAGATTCGCTACCGAACCACTACATGCTCCATGCAGAGAAATATCCTGACACATGAGAGAACCGCTTAAAGCGTTCTTGCAGTTTGTACCACTCAGATACACTTCTCAATCCCCATTCCGGCATTGATATCTATATGGTAACTCCCAAGTTTCCTTAATGTAACCCTTACCCATTTTTCATATTTGCCTGCCTGCCTCTGCTCAAGGCAATATTGAAACTGAAACGTAGTTACCGGCAAAGTGATTTGGCCATGAATTAGCCATTCAGTTGATGGTAATTCGGCTACAGTGAATGGTAACATTTCCAGTTTCTCAATACGCAGCATTGTATATTTGGCTCCTCTTTGTGCCATTTCTGTCTGTTTATCAGTTAGATTGTATTCTGAAAACAGAGACGTGGTGTTTATAAAACGCCAGGGCACATAGCCTGCACGCAGAGATTGCAGCGTCCAGCTTAACATCATGATAGAACATAATTGGGATTGCTCGTGTTGTAACAAGGCCAGATCTTGTTCTAATATGTCGATTGCCAAAGACACAATGTTGCCTAAGGAGTAAATCCTGGAAGTCAAAGTTGTTGACCCATTATCCACTACAGCTAATGCCTTCTCTAGGTTAATACGGTCTATTTCCCGTATTCTTTCTGCGGCCTCCTGTTGGGATATTTTCCTGTTTTCATTATAATAGGCATAAATGCCAGCATATATGAAACGTTTCTGACGTGTTTTCCTTGGGCCTGACAAGAAATCCCTAAGGTCCACATCAGGTGTGAGTAAGGTCAAGTCAATCAAGGCACAATTTCCCAACACTATAGGATGTCACTACCCCTGGATGTTGTCTTTGTACATAGCGTGTATCTGGCCTACTGATACTAAACCCCTCGGTTATACCTAGGAATCTCTGTTGACATGTGTTTGTGTCAATGGGCCAAATCAGCCATTCTGTCCAATTGGGATCTGATCTGTTGTACAGGAGGATGTCATCTAATCCTACCCCATGTGTAGTTGAATTCTGCCCCCCACCCATATGTGATGGTGCTGGAGACCCAGGTGTGTTCATTTCCTTGTTTTGGGCTAGTCCAAAACAGGATGTCTGTTGCACAGTGTCATTTAGAAATATCATCTGCTGTGGAATGGGGCATGCTCTAAAAGCGATTCTGTTCCCTGGACTTGCCAGTCCCTCAAACCCCAGATTGATTTAAATCTATAGTGTCCTTCCATAGGTCGAAACCCTGTGTAAACAACTGGGCCATAAAGGAAGCAGAGTAAATCTGTTTGGTGTTAGTCAACATAATTTTCTGTGCTGATGTTTTTGCCACTTTGTAATAAAATGACTTCGGGTCAGATGTATTAAACCCTGAAAAGTACGTGAATTTCTGTGCAAAAGTTTGCGAACTACCTTTTGGAGGTGTTGGGCAGTGTTCCCACTGGTGGTATTCAAATATATTTCTAGGTGTTATAGATTTGTGCAAGAAATGATGACCATAAATGTTGGTAACAGTACAATGTATCATAGTCTGAAGTACCTTCTAACATTTCGTTATTCGGAAATGCTGCTGTTTTTTCCAAATCAGACATCATATCATTTACAGTTTGAGTGTCCCAATCATCAGACAATGTACTGGAGGTAATGATATCACTTAAAGAAATTTTAAATACATGTTTAAGCTTTAAAAGTTCAGTCGGACCGAATATATCAAAATCAATCTTGTCCCATACTATACCGTCCGGTATAGGAACTGCTGTGATGTTCACTGAAGACAAGTCTCTTGGTTCACAATGTGAAGACTGGTGTGGCTTTAAAATAAAATTGACTCTTTGGGCTGCAGAGCTCTGCTGGAGATATCGTCCATTAATAAGCATACTAAAAGTTATAATTAAACCTAGCCAGAAAAGAAAAAATAGAATCCCAGTGATATACCATAGTTCTATCCAAGGTGACACCAGGTATGTCTTTCTAAAAAAGTTCAAAAAGTCAATGAGTTTCTGTTTGTGTGATTTTTTGGCTGGCGTCAATCCCGGCTCGCTTTGATCCAGTGAAAACGTATCAAAGTTCATGAAATAGCCAGAAGCAGTTCGATCAATTGGAATTGCATCGGGATTTGTTGAAATTGGATTTTGCTCTTGACGAGGCATGTTGACGTAGACGTCTGTAGTCGGTCTGATTGCAACTTGGTTGTTAAGTTGATCTTCTTCTTGAAGTCGAACTTCTTGTTGAAGTGGAACGAGTTCCATAGCATTGTTGCTTAGTCCTTTATTCCGTACAAGTGGCTCTTCAAACGTGATGAGTCTTTCTGTTTGAACTTCTTGGATTGTAGCGAGAGGAGGGCGTCTGCTACTGTGGAGTCCACGAGGCCTACTGTTTAGTATCGGCCACATGGTGTGGTTTGATTAAGTCGATTGAGACAAATCTTTTCTCCTTTTTCCCGGCAAGAGGCGGCAGAAGTACAGTTCTTGTTCCTTGGATTGCTATGACCGGTACAGCTCTTCTGTAGGATGGTCCGAATTCTTTCTTGTCTGCAATCTTTTCTCTGACCAGATCCCTGACTTTTGGGATCCAGACAGGTCTTGCCGTTACTGCATTGACTTCCTCAGTGGTGGTCTGTTTTAAGTGGACGTTGCTTTGTTGTGTCCTGGATTCATTTAGATCCTGTAAAACAGCCAAACGATCATGGATATCAAATGGTTTTTCATCCGCCACTCTGCCTCCACAATCAAGATCAGGTACCCACATTCTTCTCCCAAAAAGGACCTCATAAGGAGTGACACCCCCTAGAGAGCTTCTTGGCTGGTTGTTAATTGCTCTTTGGACCCCATAAAGGTGACTGACCCAACTACCGCCCTTGCCTAATACCCTAGCTGTTAAAGATTGCTTTAAGTCACCGTTTTTCCTCTCCACAACTGAATTTCCCTCAGGATGGTACGGAGAGGAGTACCGCAATGCCACGCCCATTCCTTCCATGGCCTCTTTGTAAGCCCGAGAGCTAAACGCCGGGCCACGGCCAGAATGTAACGTGCCAACTGCGTATGTGCAGATAAAGACTCGCAAATCTTTTATAACAGTTCGAGCGTCAGCCGAGTGCTGAGGCCAGACCCATAGGAATCTAGAGCAGGAATCCACTGCAACCATGATATATTTCTTGGCCCCATCCAATTGTAGGGGTCCGCAGTGGTCCAAATACACACATGCGAGAGGTTTGTCTGATTTCAGTAATGGTGTCTGCGCTGGGCGTGCTACGGTGGAGCCTTTCATCTGCTGGCAGATGTCGCACTTTAAGACGTAGTCTTTGGTATGCTTTGTTAACCCTGGCCACCAGTAGCGCTGTTTCAGTAAAGAAATAGTCTCTGTGACGCCTGTATGCGCAGAACCCAAACCCTCGTGTGCTGCTAGAATTAAGCCTTGCCTAAGATCCATAGTTGGTATTACTGTATCCCCCACTCCAGGAATCTGAGCGTATGGAATGGATTGTGCATCTAACTTGTAGGTGTACTTGAGTGGAAATGTCTTTGGTACTGCTGTGCTGCCTTTGCCTGAAGCAATGACAGCTACCATAATCTCGCCGTCTATTCTCGTTTTTGAACGAGTGACTGCAGCTACGGACGCTGTGCGTACAGCCCCCTTTGCGGCTTCATCAGCCAATGAATTCCCTTCAACGTGAACGCCATCACGCTGATGACTCAGTGTATGTATCACGTGAGCCCTTGGTAGTTCGTTTCTCAACTCCACTACCTGTTCCCATAGCATTTTATGCTTAATTGTGCCACCTTTCGCGTCTTTAAACCCGTTTTGTTACCAATGATGTAAATATTCATTGTACGACTGTACACAGTAAAAGGAATCACACACAATTAGTGTGGGGAATTTGTGTTCCGTATTTACAAGTGCCAGTATTAGTGCTTTTAATTCTGCCAACTGAGCCGTGCAGTCTCCTAGAGATTGCGTTTTAGTGCAACTTGGATGGAACTTTCCATTGTGCATGCGACCTTTAACGATTGCACACGCTGCGCTGTAAGCTTGCTTACTCCCTATGGCCGGTTGAGCAGATCCATCAGTGTAAATAATGTATTCATACTGATCTAGACTGAGGCAAAATCTCATTTGGAAGAGCATATTCTTGTTCGTATTGCAGAAATGCTTGTGTTTTTAAACTTGGATCAAATCTGTATTCAACATCCGTTGCAGTAAGAGAATTAGCCCATTGTATCCATCTGGGATGTAAGGCTTTCGCATTTGGAATGCTAGCCTTTGTAACAGCCTCTAAGGCTGGTACTGGGGTCACGACTATTATGCGCTTTCCCTGAGCCAGAGCTCTTTCTCTTGCTACAGCAGTCTGCACTGCTGTCAGGATTTTTTCTGTTGAAGTGAAACGCATCTCGGCGTTTGTGTACAGGTGTGATTTGTATGCGATTGGTACCGTTTCGCCTTCATTGAAAGTTAAATAAGTATACCCGCATTGACCCGCTATTACTCGGATCACTAAGTTGCGTACGTTTATGCGTGTCTGTAAATGTTTTGAAGCTATCATGTCTTCCTGTAGTGAACGTAGGATATTTGTATGTTCCTGTGTCCAATGTCTGACCGAAAAATCAAGTTTTATTAAGTCGTAGAAAGGTTTTACTCTTTCTGCGTAACCTAAAATGTATGTTCGACCAAAATGTAGGAATCCCAGAATTGATTGTAAATTCTTTAATGATTTTGGAGGTTGGAGCAGCGCACACTTTTCTAAAAAGTTAGCTGCTAGGCTTTCTCCTTCACTTGACAGCTCATACCCTAAGAACAGGACATTGAGATGGGCAATTTCTGATTTTTTTAAATTACATTTATAGCCCTCCGAGGCGAATCCCATAATAATGGTGCTCACCCTGGTCAAGTGCCTCGGTAAGTCATCGTCCATCAGATAAATATCATCTACATAGGACAATGCTTCTTCATCCAAATTTTGGAGTATCTCTGTTACCCTTACTGAAAACAACCCCAGGCTATTCTTATACCCTTGGGGCAAACGGCAAAATTGCCGTTGGGACCCTAGCGCTGAGAATGCGGTCAAGTACCTGCTTTCAGATGCTATATTTTGGCAGAAAAATCCATTTGAGATATCAAGTGTTGTTTTGTATTTTTGTCGCACAATGTTATTCATTAATGCGGCACTGTGTGCATTTTGAACTGCAAATGTCTTTGTGCAAGTGTTTAAATGTCTGTAATCTAAAACTAAACGATATGTGTTGTCAGGTTTTGATACGGGGAACAAAGGATTGTTCATTGGTGAGGTGCAATTTTCTATCACCCCCTGGTATTCAAGTTGATCTAGAATCTCCCTGACTTGTTTTTTAGCTTCCTGTTTTATAGGATATTGCCTTTGAGCATTTGGGGAAACTATTAACGGGATCACGTGGTGGGTTGAATCCTCATCCCAACCAGCATGATTTTTGTACAATGCTGGAGCTAGGGCAACCGCCCACTCCTGCGCATATGCATGTTTTAAATGTATGGGAACGAGGTCGGAAAATGCTGGAAAAATTACCTTTTCTCCCTTAGGGCACTCCATGACGAATGCTGGCGGCCAGTCCTGCTCTGCTACTAGGATGTCATATCCAGATGACAGATTTTTCCAAAATAGACCTTTAATTTTCCTGGGCTTGTCCCCCTCCATCGGGAGTGTTATCTCATGTAAATTATGTGGGACACTTACCCGAGTATCAGGTGTTTCCACCTTGATATACTCACTCAACTCTGTTGTCACCAGAAATTCCTATAGGTTCTGGCGAGCTATTGTTACTTCTGCTGCGCTGTCTAGCATCATCAGAGCCCATTCCCCGTTCAGAAGCTGTGTCCTCAGAATTCTGGGCATGTCTGATCTTGAGACCTGCTACCTTCTTCTTTTTGAACTGAGGTTTTTGTTTTTGTTTATCTTCTTTTTTAGGTGCGTAGTCCGCAGCGCGTTGCGTGTCTCTGGACTTTGTACGCTCCTCTGACTGTCCTTCCCTCTCAGAGTTTTTTAATGAACCCTGAAAGGAACGAGAGGAACGTGTATCAGTATCCTGATACCCGTCAGGTTTTTTAATATTATCCCTATTCCGGAGGTTATACCTCCTTTCAGAGGGCTCCTGTTGAGGAGACCTACCTCAGGATTGAGATCTGCTGTCTTTAGACTTTTGTTGTTTTTTATTTTCCCACTTCTTTTTAGAAGAAGTAGGTGTCTGCTTTGTAGTGTCCTTTTCAGGACTGCCCACTAGTTGTGGTTTTAATGCTTTCCCACCTAGACTGTCTCTGCCTAGTTCTGCATATGCAGTTTCAATTATTTTGGGTAGTTCGTGTTGTTGATCTACTGGATTGAACTCCCTTAGGCGTTGGCGGATCGCCACTGATGCTCCTTCCCCCTTAATATTAGCTAGTATTATGGCTGATACCTGTTCGTAGTTACCTAGTAACTTCATCCCTAAGTTAAGAGCAGGCTCTGCTCCGTACTCATTTTGTATCTGTCTCAATACATCAGGTACTACTGCTAATGACGGGATACCATGTGTTCTGGTATATATGGCAGCAAAGACTGTACCCCAAGAGGTGCAGTCCTCTACTTGTGGTGTGATCCCCATGGGCAAGCAGATTGTTAGTATTCTGTGTTTATCACAGGTGGTAGTATTCGGAAATACTGCCTCAAGCTGAGTTATTTTCGGAGCTATCCAGAATGGTATTTGTTCGCGTTTTGCGGCCATTTTGCCCATTACCGCGTGTAATGTTTGAGGAGTAATTTTAGTTGCTGTACCCTGGTATTGGGTCCCGTTTGTTGCAACTGTTGTTGGTTGAACTGTGAGAGTCCTCATGCCGAATTGTGTCAAATTTCTGTAGATTTTAATTAAATCTCTGTGTTGTATGAGTAATTCTGGCTGTGGCATTGTGTCAATGTCAGGGTGCGGTGTGTAAGCCGCTAGTATTGGCCATGTGGCCCCGTCTCCTCCGAGCGGGCCTAATCTTACTCTTGCTCTTAAGTGGGGTAGGGCACCTTTAAACCAGTATAAGTGTTCCTGGTACGTGAGTGGAATCTCTATGTCATTGCATGGACAATATTCCGCTGGTGCATCTCCTTCTATATAGTAGTGAAATGTCTGTGTTCTGGCATCTGCTGCTGGGAATGTAACCCACGAATAGAATACCTCTGTTTTATTTGATTTGTGTGCCTCAATCACGAGAGCTACTACGCCACCCCTTGGTGGTAAACCATTTTTTAATAGTTTCATGGTGAGCGTATGTCTGAATTTAGGTGCAATTTCAATTGCATTTTCGGGTTGTTCTCCGGCTGAGAGATGCAGATCTACTCTTTCTTCATCGCTCTGAGTCATTTTGAAAAGAAAAGCTTTTCCAAGAGAACTAAGATAAAGGTTTTATGCACAATTTAGGAACTAAATGTCCTTCAAGCTTGATTAACCAACAGCCAATAAATAATATTTTCGTACTACTCAGCTGCGGCGGATTTTGTGCCCACCCACTCCAGACGTCTCTGGGGGTTCGTGAGTAGGTTCTCTGAGAATAGCACGACTGAACTACTCAGATTCTACTGTTAAATAAGTACCCAACCAACGTTGGTGGTGCCATGTCGTGTAGTTCCTATAGTACCCCTGCAGGACCTGCGCGTTTGGATAACATAAACCGTGGGCTTGATGACTGACTGGCTCTGTGCACCCCCACCGCGTATGTTAGCCGGATTTGCATTAGCTAGCTCACAGTGCCACTAGAATCTCCTCTTATCGCGGAGAGATTGGTTTCTCGCAACCTTAGATCATGACAACCCTGATCCCTCAGAATCGTGGAAACAATGTACTACTTTTCGCTCAGTCATTTGCGCTTACTTATTCGGTTTGTCTCAGAGAGTTACACAGAATAAACAGTCTGGGCGTTTAAATAAGTATTTATTGAACAGTTGTTATTCTGGTGTAGCATATATGTGCTGCAGCAACCAGCAGACAATAGCAGAGATATATTATCAGCAGTACGATAAAAGTGAAGGGATAGTACAGTTCTACCATATTGCAAGAATCATGAATACATACATGAATATAAAAAGCATTATGAAAAGTGCGCGTACTTCTACGATGCCTAACTAGATGTACCTAAGTGTACCTAGCATGTGTGTAGGTCTAAAAGCCTAAGAGCCAAGAATCCCTCTAGGATTTAGTCGAACCCCATTACCTGAATAGAGAGAGTGTGGGACCCCGTCCTGGTCTCAAGTTGGACACCCCGCAAGGGCTGTGTTAGACCGCTGTCAGCTGGAGCGACTGCATGCAGGAGCCTCAGCGTCTCTGGTCAGTGTGTCAGCATGGAAGTCTCGGTTCCCTCTATCTTACCGTGGCAAGATGTGGTGTATTTATACCCTAAAGTATCTCGTCCCTCAGTATAGTTTGTATTGGTCTTTGTTAGACATGAGGAAGACGTCAGGGGTGAACTTTGTACATATATATTATGCGGGAGATGTAGCTGGTGAATGCTCATGCATAATCTATGAGTACATTGTAGGCCTGTGTTCGGGAAAAACCCTGCAGTGTTCTAACCACAGACTAGATAACGTTCAACCCTCAGAGCTCGTTGTGTACTGTAGGGAACTAATGTAGGTGAAAGATCATGCCTATATTAGGGCATAGGAGATCATGACTATAATAGGGCATAGACGATTATGACCAAAATAGGGCATGTACGATTATGACCATAATAGGGCATATGTGAATATGACCATATACGGCATATATGAACGCGTCTATATTAGGGCCTCTATATGAAACATAACACCACTTGCTGGGCATGGCAAAAACTCCTCAGGAAGACCGGGGGGGAGACATTATACTCACCAGCGCTGCCAATACTACCTAACCCATGGTTACCTCCAACACTGGAAGCTCTGACTAGGCGCACTCTAGTCCAACTGGGGTTAAACACCATAGGGAACTTGTTTCCTAGCGGACATGTATTCTCCCAGACGGAGGACCCCCGCTTCTCGTCAGCCACATTCATGGATCAGTTTGTACTGGCCCGTATACAGAACACACTTAGGGATGTAATTTCAACCTACCCTATAGAACCTAATGAGTTCGTGCTGCTCACAACAGTCATTACAGATAGCAGTAGGGAGCATAGTACGTCCCGGCTGTACAAGGCATGTCTCGGATTGATGCCACAGCATGACACCAAAGTTGGGGACGCCTGGACGACTGATATAGGGCAACCACTCACTGACAAGATATGGAAAGGATGCTGTAAGCAAACTAAACTTGTCTTGTGTAATCACAGACAAAAGCTACTCCATTTCAAGATTCCTAGACGGACTTACGTAACACCACAGCAGATGGCCCGGATAAATAGCGCTAAATTCATGCATTGTCCTAAGTGCAACACGCTAGCGGCATCTTTCATACACATGACCTGGACATGTAATATAATAAACACCTATTGGCAAGATATATTTAATACAATACAGCAGATGAACGGGCTACAACTGACCCTCTCCCCATTGCTAGCACTGATGTGATATGTGGACATGCTGCCCAAAAGCATTCGCAGATTCGTAGCAGTGGCAATGCTTCTAGCGAAACGCGAAATAGTTATTGGCTGGGGCACCAGGCAGAAACCCACAGTTAAAAGCTGACTTAAGAGCATGTCGTATTGCGACACCATGAGTGAGCTATATGCTGAACTACAACCACCCACATCGCCCAAAGGACGTATGGCAGCCTTTACGGGAATATCTCCGACAGCAGGGGGAATGCGACACACAACCTAGTTAAGGGGGACAGACCTCAGAACAAGGTTCATAAATAATGTGGAATAATCTCAGGAATTATATGAGGGGACAGTGCCAACAGGCTGAACTGGAGCTAGCAAGCAGATGTAGGGCATAGAGGAGGAAGAGTAGGAGATGATTAACGCAAAGTGTATTTGATAAGAACTATAACGGCGACACGATGATTGTCAAATGTACCAAACAAATCATGATTGTGGATTTGAGAGACAATGTAACTGCATACCAATGTGCCTTAAGTTTTTTTTTGTGTACTGTTAATAAAAATAATCAATAAAGGTTTAAAAAAATAATAATAATTTGAGGGACTGGCTAGTTAAAGCATATATCGAACCCCAGATTGACTCTATTGCACAGAGTTTTGGCCTACAACCCATTATTGGTCGCTTTCGGTGTGGTACTTGTATGGCCTGTAATACCACCCATGTCACAAAACAATGGTAAAACATTCCATTTAAAGTTTTTCTCAAACTGCCCGACTGGAAATGTGGTCGAGTGCATTAACTGCCCATGCGTTTGCCCTATATAGAAAAAACACACAAGAGATATGACAACGAATCTTCCAACATCAATCCAGAATTCAACACTAAGTCACTCAAGCTTCATTAGTTGATCACTACATAACCCACAAACATTCACCTACAGATATGGAATTGTGGGTGTTCCAGGTAGTAAAATAATCTATGAAACCACAACCTAGAAAACGTATTTTCATCAAGTATAAATAGATGGATTTGGCATATAGACTGTGTTAACTCTGGCCTAAATGTGTCAGTGGAGTGGCAGAGTCTAGCTTTGCAGAACAAAAATCCAGTGGAGGATCAGGTTAGTCTTATCCTTGCTTAGTCAGTAAGAACTTTGTATCTGAAATCTGTCTGCTATTGTTCGAATTGTATTGACACCACTTCATTAACAAATACAGACAACATTATGGTTGAGACAACAAACATTGAAAATCCTATTGCTGAGTTGTACAATTGCTCTGGACTCAGTCTTACCTGTTTTTTTGCAAACCAAGGCACAGAATTCATAATGGGCATGAATAATTGAATTTAAAATACTGGCCAGAATCAGTATTCATCCCAAATTACTGGCCATCATATGATCGAGCCCTAATTGCAGGTCTGATTTATTTTGGAAATGAACAAATGCAGAAGGTGGCGGTTCACGCTTGGACTTTGAAATGGTCTCTCTAAAGTGGCATACCAGATTCCATGGTGATGGAGAAAGATACCCCTGTCAAAGGCATTAGCCTCCTTCGTCTAGATGCAGCTTCTGGAATTTCCCAGGTGGAATGGTAGTACTTGACTTGCCTGAGAGCTGCATAATCAAGATTCTGCAAGGAACACAGATGATAACTCATTGCAGTACCTTCCACCCAGTCGAATGTTCCATGGAGGTGTTGAAGTTGAATGGTTAAGTAATCCTCCCAATATCGAGTGGCAAGGAAGAGAGTGGAGCGGTGCATAACCAGTAGCAGGCTATGGTGTAAAAGGGCTGCAGCCCCGTACATTTCTCCCAGTGCCTAGACTATGGCCAGAGGTATGAGAGCTCCAACAGAATGTGATTTCTTTTTCATGTGTGTGCACCTGGTACACTTCTAGTTTTCAAATGCTTCCTGAAGAGAACAAAAAGAAACCACACAGAGGCATGAGCTTTTTGGGCCTAGACCTGAAGAGAACAAAAAGAAACCACACAGAGGCATGAGCTTTTTGTGCCTAGACCTGAAGAGAACAAAAATAAACCACAGAGTCAAAAGCTTTTTGTACCTAGACCATATTCTTTCACAGAAGAAAATGGTGAAGGAAAAAAAAATGTAAACCCCCCACCTTGCTAGTTTGCCACACAAGGAAACTGTCATATTCAAAGTCTTAGAAGACTTGAAAAAAATCAACAGGAGTTATCTCTGACAAATCATCTCTGATAAGGTGTAGGCAGTGGAGGCAGCAGGTTGTCAAGCCTCAAAGTGCACTGTGGCATCATTGGATACACTAATTAAAACCATTAGTCTGAGCACCAATGACAGAAATCTTTCAGGGACAGCACCATGGTCTCCATTTAGAAACTGATGACAAATGTGGAGGACCTTGAAAATGCCCTGAAGGCTTACATCAGAAGGGTCCTAGTGGCCCCATTTATTCCAGACAACAAAGACATTGAATAGTGATGGTGGAATTCTTTAAATCAAAGGTCTTTGGGGACATTCCACTTAGCAACTGAGATTATTTGAGTGCTTAGATTAACTACTAGTGGGCCAGTAACTATGATGAATGGCATGTGCACTGTTATCATGGATTTAGGCTAAGCAAGGGGGGAGAAGGTACCGACAAAGACAGCAGTTAAGAATATGGTAATGGACCTCGGGGACCAAAAATCCATATCCTCAAGAATTTATGCTGAGCCATGTAGCTTTTGAAGGATGAGCTTTGACTTATTAAAAACTTTAACTTATTAAGGATGGAGTGCTTGATTAGGCACCATGCGAGGCTGGGAATGATTTCAGATTGGGTATCCATGACATTCACCCAGCCAGAGGTAGCACATACTTCTGTACAAATAACAGTACTAGATTGGATTCACTAGGTCCAGATTCCCTGATTTCTTTGTAGCATTCATTATGATCATCATGTGTATTTCGCGATGACAACTGCTTAAAAACATAAAAAATGTACAGAATGTACAGAATAAAATGTTAAAAAAATTAAATTGTTATACATCTCATTTGAAAGTATTAATAAAATCATTAAAAAAGTAAATACATTAAAAAGACACATCTTTGAATAAATATTCACCCAAAAAAAAATTTGTCCAACATACATACCAAGTATGAGCAGGTCGAACAACTGTTGAGATTTGTCTTAACTACTGTTTTAAAACTCTAATGTGGTTAGTGTTGGAAATGGCCCTTTCTGGAGGTTCACCCTGAAAGGTTTTGCCTTCCTCCTCCTCATTTTGCTGAATTCACTTTTGTTGGCTTTAGGACTCTTTGCACTTTACCACTGCTAACCAGTGCTAAAAGTGCTTATTCTCTCCCCTTTAAACATGGTTTAACTGGATTATCTACAATTGGCCTATTTAATTTGCCTATAAGTCCCTAGTACAGTACACTACATGTGCCCAGGGCCTGTAACTTAAATGCTACTAGTGGGTCTGCAGCACTGATTGTGCCACCCACTTATGTAGCCCTTGAAACCTGTTTAAGGCCTACCACTGCAGAGCCTGTGTGTACAGCTTACACTGCCATGTCGACTTGGCATGCCAAGCATTAAACTCCCCTTTTATTAGGTAGGCACCGGGTAGCCATAGGGCAGGGTGCTGTGTAACTAAAAGGTAGGGCTTATACTTCCAAGTTTTACATGTCCTGGTAGTGAAAAACTTCCAAATTCGTTTTTCACTACTGTGAGGCCTACCCCTCCCGTAGGTTAACATTGGGGATTCCTTGTTACATCTAATACGCTGTAATTCACAATTGGAATGAGGTGGAGCTGTCATGTTTAGTACCTATGGAATTGTAATGATAAATACTCTTTACTGGTAAAGTCAAATGTATTATTACAATTGTAAAAATGCCACTTTTAGAAAGATTGCATTATTCTGCTCTTAGCCCTGTGTACCTGCAGCCTTTCTCAAATACACATTTGTGGTGGGTGACAGCTGGGCTTTATGCATTCCCTCTAGACAGCCACCCACAAAGGGAGTTTAGGTGTGACTTGATAGGCCATCCACATCCTGATGGGCTATCTTGGGCAGGATGGGAGGGAGGAGCTGGGCACAGCTTCACACTAACACCTGAGTAGGCTGTGTCCTGTCCACATACAAAGGACTGCTTAACCCCCTCTAGTGAGTCTGAACTCAGTGCAGGAAGGGAGGATATCTGTGCACTTCAAAGCCCTTCTTTGAAGTATCCCCAACTTCAAAGGCACCACTGGGTATAAGAACTGGACTTCTGTTCTTACCATTTCAGCACACTTCTAGACCTGTGGATACTCTGCCAGGAAGAAGGACTGCTGTGCGTCTGAACGACTGCTACTCTGTTGGACTGATGCTCAGGAATAACTGATTTCTTGCTATGCTGACCTGCTGCCTGCTGCCCTCCATGCCTGAGTGAGAAGGACTAAACCCACATTACCTGAACCCAGAACCAGAGTGACTCCAAGGGCTTGCTGGCTTACCTCCTGACTGAAGTCTCAGGGACATTAAAGACTTTCAACTCACCTGCTACAGCACCTGGACTCTGCCATCTGTGAGTTGTCCATACCAAGTGGTCCCAACCCAGTCCTGGACCTTTGGAAGTGGGTTTGAAGTGCTGCTCCGGCAGAATACACATATAGACCGTCGAGGCAGGGACTCAGAACCGGTGCATCTCCTCCATTGCGGATGGATTGCCGCTGTTGCAAGGATCGACAATGTAGGAATGGGTGAATACGATATCAATGAATGCCATGATATGTGCAGGCCCAATAACGACAATATCAGTAAATGCAATGTGAACGTATGCCATAGCCTGTGCCCACATACCCACATGAATGCCTGTTAATGCAATGTCAATGTATACTGTAACTTGTGTCCGCACAGCAGCGCCGACATCAGCAATAACGATAACAATGTATGTCATAATTCATGCTTGTACGATAATATTATTATTGCCAATAAGAACAATGTCAATGTACCTTGAGATCAAAGCAAACATATCTTTGACAGTGCCAGTAAGAATGATGTCAATGTACAAGATGACATCTGTAGGCGCAATGTTGATAATGTCAATAGAAATTATACCAGTGGCTGTCATATTATTCTTAGGCGTTCCAATGAACTCACATCATTGCTGTCAGATTCACCCAAGGTAACTTCCCCATCAACCCAGAGTCAGAGATATATGGTCAGGCAGGTCCTGCAAACTGGGTAACAGGTCACAGTAGGGTCCCCCATAAACTAAAGGCAAACACACACCCAGGGAAAACCCTGATCGATTCCACAGATATATAGTTGCACAACAAATGAGTCTGAGGTAATTGGCCTTAATAAAACACGCTTGGACAATGGCTCATGTTCCCCAGAAATACCACAAAGCTAGATACCACATTTAGATAGGTACACTCAACCAATCAGGACACCACACGTTCACCACACGCAGTGGTCACGCACTCCTTATGCCAGACATCTAGACACATACATTCTCACCCACATGAGCTCTCCCCGAGGTCGAGAGCCATATGTGTCCTTATCAAATGCACATATTCGACTGATTTATGACTAAGATGCTCTTTGAGAATGCAGAGGTCATTTTATTGTACCTCATAAACTGTATAAACTGCCAGCCAAAACTTTGTACATCAAGAGATTGTGAGCAGACACACTCTGTCCATGCTATCTTGGCCGCAGCGTTTAATGAAACCAACTTGTTTCTATTTTGCAAAATGCCTCTTGTCTTTTCATTTATTTCAGGTAAATTTATATCTGAGCACCATTTTAATGAGCCAGACAGGAGAGGTTGGTTTATCGAGCCCTACTGCTGTCGACGGAAGGACCCGACCCGAACAGATTCACATCTCAGCAAAAAGATCGGTGAGTAGAAGCCATAATTGATTAGAAGTTCTGCTGAATCCTCAGGCGGAGGTCCGTCCAGAGGCAGCTGTCATAGGGTAAGAGAACTACATCTGATCCTCAGTCCCAGTACGTGGCGTGTGGCAAACTAGGACAAGCACGTGGATCACTTTTGTTTTTTCTCCTAGTCAGCACACTAGAAGAAGGTGAAGGTAGCTACATTTTTTGGTATCTTACCCTGGGCGCAGAGCACAGGGTACGGCTCTTCCCTGGGTGTCAGTAAGGGATCGCTTGTACCTCTGGCCATGTATTAGAGGACATGCTTAGTCTCCGGGTGTCAGCAGGGGATATTTTGGACCACAGGGCTCTGTGGCAAGTTGGTTCGCATAGGCTCTGGGTGTGCTATAGAGCTATCATCTCAAACTTGATTTTTTAGTTACAAAAGTTCTTAGGTCTATCGATTCCAACACTGATAGCACCTGAAAGAAGTGAGAAGTGTTTCCTTTTTCTCTCCTATTGGATCGCTGGACGTTAGGCAGCGATATGCACAACCCCTGGGTGTAATATAGGGTGTAATTACGAAATTAGGGAAAATTTGGACCTTGGTGAATCAGGTGTAGCTTGTGTCAGGCCACAGAGGGCCGATAGTTATCAGGTCATTCCGTTGTTGCCAATTTTTCTCTGCCGAGCCGATAGTGACAGACTATTAGGCTCACCTAGCTCCGTGTACTGCTCACCACGGGCTATAGGCACTAGGAGGGGGCTCAGTTTTTTTGGGACAGAATAACTATTTTTTTCGGTCAACCTCTTCAGTCTCTATTAGATTTTTTCAATTTTTATGCATTTATTTGTGTTGTGGTGCTGTTGAAATTTTGCAAATCATGCAACATGTTTAAATCTTATGTCTTGTTAATAATCCTATGCTTTTAGGTGATAATAACCCTCTTTTCAAAATCAGAAGTTCATGATTGCTAGTCTTCTACTGAAAAACAATCCACACTACCCTGAACTAACAATGGCAATTTTGTTACAGGTTGTTGCTGGTTAATTGCGTTATAGTCTCTACTTTTATGTCACCAATATCTTGTTGATGTATCAGGTTGTTTTTGAGCTCGTAACCAGTAAATTGAATTTTTGGTACCACCCCTGTGTACACAGTTCCCCCAAATAAGAGTAGAATTGGTAATTAATTTTAAGAAAATCTCGAGATAACCACAATTTTGCAAACTCGTAAAACAAACCAATTTTCCCCATCCTTCATTGTGACTCTACTAGACTGCATAAAAGTGAAGTTCCCCATCCAGGCTTGGAGACTATAGAGACACTGCCGTGAGTGGCATGCCCATATCAGGACACAAGCATTCCCCTGGCCTTAGAGGGAAAATTTGATTCCAACATCATAGAGCTCACCAAAATCTTCATTCAAACCAGACATAAGGGCCAAGAGAGTGACATGCAAATGAACCTGTAAAGAATGTGGACCGACCGAGGGGCGGTCCTAACACACACGATACCCGACCAGAGAGCTAGCAGCAGTAAAGAGGAAGGCTCCAGCTCCTCTGAGTCTGACAGTGAAGGTGAAAGCCTAGAATGGGGCCGGCCAACCCAGGGGGCAGATAAGGAGCAATCACCAAAGACCACCCAGATGCGTAAGAACATGCTCAACCCCCTGGCACCCCTGGACAGCCTTGAGGAGGGCCTAGTGGTGACAATGCTCATAAGCAAAACACCATACCACTTCTTAGTGGATACAGGGACGGCTAGGTCATGCCTACAGGAAGGAGCTGCCCCTACATCGAAGTCCAATGCTAAGATACAGGGGATCTTAATATCCGTGGCTAAGGTCCCTCTCACAGAACCTCTTGAACTGGAAATAATAGGAAATATGATCAGAGAACAGTTACTGTTCCATCCATCATCCCCGGCCAATATACTAGGGTGGGACGTATTGTCCAAACTGAGGATATCTATCCAGTTCACTGAGGATGGGAGTATAGCCTGCTCATCCCTCGAAGTCTCCCCAATGGAGCACAGACTAATAACATCCGCCCACACCTCAAAAATATTAGTTGGGACAATCCCAGACTGATGATCCCTCCTCGAGGGAGCAGTATGGGGTTATATTGGAAACCTCCTAAATTTGTACAAACTAGCACAACAGTGGACCAGTCACCCACACCATCCATTGGTAGAAACAGTCAAAGCAGTAGCATATAGGGAACACAGGGAATCAGGAACCCTGGATCATGAGATGCATAGGACCATCACATCCCCCCAGGCTTGGGGGGAAGCTGGCTCAGGGCTACCCGGTTCAGCCTTCGCCACCAACCTGGTTCCTCTTTGAAGGAGGAGGTGGCCCAGACGAAGCAGTACCTGGCCAAGGGGAGCATTTCCTGCTCTGGGAGCACCCACCTTGTTACCTGATACAGGGCCAAGACAAATAGCCTTAGCAGGGAAGGCGACATGTCTGACTATCAGGACACCGCCTCAGGGAATTGTCCCTGTCGGTCGTATGGGAGAAATCCCTGGGCCTAGAGTGGACAGGCTGTCGCCAACATTCCCCACCCTGTGGTTCTGCTGGAACGATCAAGAAACTGGAGAAAGCACCCCGAAAGGGGTCGGGGCAACCACAAACATACAGGTAGTGCCTGATTGGGGGAGAACTCAACCGTGGGACCCCAGGGGAATCCAACTGAGGGCTCGCACCAGAGAGCCAAGGGCGGGCAGCCTCAAACTATCATAGAGTGCCACTATTTTCTCCAAAGAAACCACAAGGCTGGCTATTGTTGCCTTAAAGTATATCACAGACAGAAAAGACTGATATCAGGACTACCCCCACAGAATCCCGACACACAGAACAAACCCCAGAACCCCCCGAACATGCAGTAAATCCAGAACCTCAGCACAAGCATACCTCACACACCGGCTGTAGAAAATACCCCCAAACGTAAAAAATGAAACATGGTAACAGTAAGGATAAATGAAAACCTTTAATCTAACAACAACAGTAGGGATAACAACGACAGTAGGGATCACTCAAAACCTTTAATTTAGCAACAACTTTAGGGATAACTTAAAACTTTTTTACCACCAAACAGCCAGGATAATTCAAAACCTTTAAGTACACCCGGGAAAACCTCAGGACGACCATGCTATGTCGATCGGGAATCCATGCTAGAGTTTTCCATCTGGATGCCCATGTTAGGCCCAGGGTCCCATCAGCTGTTGATCCCACAAGGCGGGTTGGCTGAATGCACCCCTGGGGGGAAGACAGTCTGATGAGGGGCAAGACGACCTCCACCGGTGCATAAAAGCAGGCACCCAGATCCTTGTGCCCATAACACCAGGGCATGCCGCAGATTAAAAGGACCCCACTCACCAAGGTCTTTCCTTCTTCAAATGGAGGCCCGCAGATAGTTCCGTAACTGGGCAAATGATCCAGTGGTGGAAGCTGGACCTACCAGGCATTTGACAGAAGGAGGGGTTGAACGAACCTCAGAGCTCCACAGGCCTCACACTAATCCGGTACTGAGTCAGTAGATAAATCCACCCAAGAGCAGCCATTTCAGTTCGCTGTCTCACCACGCAATAAGCCCTCAACTACACCCGAACTCCTTGCTGGGGCAGAGCATTCGGCTCCATCCTCCTCTCCCCCAAAATGCTACCAAAACCTTCTGAGGTCGACCCATTGGATCACACCTTGCCAAAAGTGATAGATCCGGAACATCCAGGGTCTGGGGGAGAGGGGAGCAGCAGGAGGTAGAGGGTCTCCACAGATAACCTCCTTAACCCATGTCGAGGGTACAGGGGTGGGCATGCCAACTATGTCTAGCTGATCAAAATGACACTCATGGGGCCCATGAGGCGGCACCCAAAGAAGTGGTTGGCCCGATCCCAGCCATAGCTGCATTCAAGCCACAGGGTCCACAAAACAGCATCCCAGTGATGGCTCCTCAAAGCCCCGAAAAAAGAACCCAGCTCATGGGTCCCGATGCATTAAAAAGTCGCAGCATGTTCATTTATACCACCTCCATCAGGCTGAACACCCTTGACACTTGCCAGGAAAATACTGCAATCAAACATAGTCCTAGCCATTTGTCCCACTGCAGATCCCCAACAAGGGGTCCACACACTGCCTTCCAAACCCCTCCAGTATCCTTTGTTAGAAATGAAAGAGCCAGAGAACAGAAAATAGCCAACCGGGACCCACACAAAGAGCCCAAAGGTTCTCGGCCCTTCAAGAAGAAGGGCGGGGCCTAGAAATTCAGCCTAAATTAGAGAAACCTTGTTCCAGACATGAGAAAAGACCCAAGGGGCATGCATGTGTCAACGGAAGCTTAAACTTAAAAATATAACATTTGCCTCTCCTCACAATTGCACACAGCCCAGATAGGTCAAAAGGACACCTCAACACCTGTTAAAACATCAATCAATCAATCAATCAGGGGTTTGTTAAAGCGCGACTACTCACCCGTAAGGGTCTCAAGGCGCTAGGGGGGGGTGCAGGTTCCATCCATCAAGGAGGGGGTCTGTCGAAGATAATTGCAAAGAATAGGGGCCCCCTGGTACTAATGTGAAGTTCACCTAGACAGGGAAATACATATTGTAAATAATCTAGGGCAACTTCAAGACAGTGAGACTCTCAGAACATGTCAAAATAAGGAATATTTAAAATAAGAAATAAAAAATAGTGACACTAGTGTTTAGAAAAATACAAAAGTAATTTATTCAAAGTTCATAATTCTGTTGAAGATATAAAAACATAATAAATCTAGTGCTACAGAGACCTAAGTTTGAACAACATCCTAACTACACACATTCATCAAACATACATACTACACTCTATTACTCATATCGATATATATCATCTGTTTGGAAACTATACGAATCACAATTGGGTCAAAATTAATATAACATGATATCTCAATGAAAACATGATTATTAGGGTAGTTTCCAGATTATCTCAATGAAAACATGATTATTAGGGTGGTTTCCAGATTATCTCTACGCGCGTTTCGGCAGAACATTGCCTTCCTCAGGAGTTCCACCACCGAACGTTGTACTCAGAATGGTAAAGGTTTCGATAGAAGATGATGTAGGGTAATAAATATGAGAGTTTCAGGTTCAAACCCAATATAATGGTAGATGATGTATACCTAGAATCCCCAATCCGCGTATTCACTTCTCACACGAGGACCGAATATATAGGTCAGCTGAGTATATTGAAAAAAACGGCGTAAAAGATCTTCTCTTTTAACCTCTAGACCTTTAAACTGGCAGAAAAAGAGAATTCTGGCTAGATGGACGAGCTGCCAGTCCACTGAATATTGCAACATGTGCTGGATACCGTCACATTCGAAATCTGGCAGACAGCTCTTTCGCCGGAAGCAGTCACGTGAATTGAGACGCCAAGAATTACAGACGCTTTGAATCGCAAAAGATGATGCGATTCAAAGCGTCTGTAATTCTTGGCGTCTCAATTCACGTGACTGCTCCGGCGAAGAGCTGTCTGCCAGATTTCGAATGTGACGGTATCCAGCACATGTTGCAATATTCAGTGGACTGGCAGCTCGTCCATCTAGCCAGAATTCTCTTTTTCTGCCAGTTTAAAGGTCTAGAGGTTAAAAGAGAAGATCTTTTACGCCGTTTTTTCAATATACTCAGCTGACCTATATATTCGGTCCTCGTGTGAGAAGTGAATACGCGGATTGGGATTCTAGGTATACATCATCTACCATTATATTGGGTTTGAACCTGGAAACTCTCATATTTATTACCCTACATCATCTTCTATCGAAACCTTTACCATTCTGAGTACAACGTTCGGTGTGGAACTCCTGAGGAAGGCAGTGTTCTGCCGAAAGCGCGTAGAGATAATCTGGAAACCACCCTAATAATCATGTTTTCATTGAGATAATCTGGAAACTACCCTAATAATCATGTTTTCATTGAGATATCATGTTATATTAATTTTGACCCAATTGTGATTCGTATAGTTTCCAAACAGATGATATATATCGATATGAGTAATAGAGTGTAGTATGTATGTTTGATGAATGTGTGTAGTTAGGATGTTGTTCAAACTTAGGTCTCTGTAGCACTAGATTTATTATGTTTTTATATCTTCAACAGAATTATGAACTTTGAATAAATTACTTTTGTATTTTTCTAAACACTAGTGTCACTAGTTTTTATTTCTTATTTTAAATATTCCTTATTTTGACATGTTCTGAGAGTCTCACTGTCTTGAAGTTGCCCTAGATTATTTACAATAGGGGGTCTGTCGAAGAGCCAGGTTTTGAGGTTTCTTGCGAAGATGGGGAGCGATGTTGTCTGTCTGAGGTGGAGCGGAAGGGCGTTCCATGCTTTGGCCGCGAGGAAGGAGAAGGAGCGGCCTCCCGATCTGGTCTTTCTGGTGCGGGGGACCACGGCGTAGGAGAGCTGGGCTGATCGTAGGGTCCTTTGGGGTGCGTGGAATTTGAGTCGGCTGTTCAGGTATGCTGGTCCGGTGCCGTGGAGGGCCTTGTGTGCGTGGGTGAGCATCTTGAAGGTGATTCTCGCCTCGACAGGGAGCCAGTGGAGTGTGCGCAGGTGCTGGGAGATGTGGCAGTGTTTTGGCAGGTTGAGGACCAGTCTTGCGGCGGCGTTCTGGATGGTCTGTAGCTTGCGGGTGAGGTTTTTGTTTATTCCGGCGTAGAGTGCGTTGCCGTAGTCGAGTCTGCTGGTGACCAGGGCGTGAGTGACGCTTGGAACAGAATAGCCAGCAGAGAAAATACTATCTCTGCTGTTGCAAGGAGAGGGGGGAAAATCCCATATTACAAATCACATTAATATTAGTTTAAGAGTCCCCGGTCGTCCCTGAAATTCTAACGCTCACTGAAATTAGTTAAAAAATCCCTGATCCTCCCCAAAATTCTAATGCTCACTGAAATTGGTTTAAAAACCTGACCAATGCCATTAAAAAGTCTATCACCTCCGTCTAATCCCGATAGGAAAATTCACTCCCCCGTAAAGCTGTGTGACCCACAGTAAAACCATATAGCAGGATTGATTTACAGATGAAACAGGAATGTTCCAATAAATTGTCTAACAAAAGTGTTTTTCCAAATTGACCCATGACCCACAGCTCTTACCCTACAGGTCAGCAATCGAAGTGCACCAATGTTGCTGCAGCCCGTAGTTCCTTAAATCAGGACTCTCAAAAGACTTTTAAAAAGACCAGTTGCTCAAGTACCTCAGAGTTCAATTGACTTTGTAACTGTTTTTAATAGACATTCTTTCTGCACCGCACCAAGACAAAAACACCCCTGGGCGCCCAGACAACAGCCACTAGCTGCCGGAGCACAGACACAGAACAACAAAAGACAGGCCCAGATGACAGACATCTCTCCCAAAAACAATCCTACATTCTACAAATGCTTTCCAAGTTATATACCCTTATATTTTTGTACACGCGCTCCGTAGCCGGGGTGCTTTCAAGCCCCTCCAGAACCAAAAATGTACATGATTTTGTAAGCTCTACTTCTACATTCTTGCGATGCATGCGCAGAGACCTCTCTCACCTCACAAACACCTACACTGAACCAAACATTGGTATTCCTCACACACTACACAGCGCACTCCTACACAATCCCTGGTACCAACATGAGTCCTAGGTAGGCACATAAACTATGAACAAATCATGTTATATCAGTTTATTAATACCGCACGCTGATGGAGCAGGGTAAACGAATTTTTTTTAACCTCCTAATATTTATGTTGAATAATTAACACACAGGTTCGTCTCAGTAAATAACCAACCATGTATGTGTCATGATAAGGGTTATGGGTAACACGCCATATCCGTGCAAACTAATTTACTTACAATTGTTAACGTGGATAACGTAAACCTAATGATTTGCGTACTAATTAGAATAATAATTGCATGATTTGTGCTTGGAAATAAACTGTGTGGTGGCAAAGTAAAGCGGTTGGTAAGTAAGAAATAGCTTTATATGTCGCTTTTGCTAGGTAACACTTAATTGGGGTACGTAGAATGACGGGAGGGAAACGAAAAGGCTTATATTCTTTATTCTTAACTATGTTCTGTTTATCCTTATAATAGTTCGCTTAGGCCTGTTGTGCCGCGATGTAAAAATGGCTGCTGAGGCAAACAAGCTAGAGTACGCAGGCGCAAGATGGTTTCCGAGAGTGAGAAAAGCTGTGAACAAAGGGATCATGTGACCGTCCCAAAGCCTAGGATGGAAGCGTGGTCAAGGCTACGATGACCTTATTATACAAACGTGTGCCAAAGAAGGACATAGCGAAAAGCGTGAGAAGTTGCAGTGAATACGTGAATAAACAATGAACTGTTCAATTTAAAGTATCAGAAAAAGGATACAGATAGAGACCAATGTGCGGATGAGTAATGTCATGAACCCGTGAGAAATGACAGAAGTATGAACTTTCCACAAAGAACTGGTTGGAGCAAGGATATTCATAATGAGATGTATACCGACCCCAAATGGACCAATTAGAGAGAATCTCGCCCACAAAGATGTAACATTTTCACTTAGTAAGCTAGTATTAGGGTATAAGAAGACCTACTCTTAGGGAGGGGGAGCTGCTGTTTTATATTTTTGTTGAGCACGGAACGCTGCTGCTGGGGAAACTTTTTGCTTTTAATAGACTTTCCATTTTTAATATTATTAGGCCTTTTTATTCTTAAATACTAAAGGGGAAAAGAACGGGATTGTGGCGGAAAACACCATATAGGTGGTCCGTGGAGAAGGCCTGTTTTACAGGACAGATAGACAGTTTTTTTCAGGAGTTCTATGCTGTGATCTGAATTCATTGCTGTGACGAACTTTGTTTTTCCATCTAATAGGTATGCATTGCAATTTCAATGTATTCTTATAATGATGATAAATGTACTAATCTGAATAATAAATTTGAAACTTATTCATGCTTCTAAAAATTAGCTAAACTTTATTATCTTTAAAACAATGAGTCTGTGGTTCTTTAGCTCAATGATAAATGTAAATGTTTAAAAGGTTTATAGTGATTGAGCTGGTCTTAATCACCATCAACTGATTCCTACTAGTTGGTCCATCGACCAATGAGCGGAATACCTTAAAGTTTGAGAAGTATTATGTCGTTTTAAAAGGTATCCCGTCTCCTTCCAAATCATTAACTGTTTTCTCCTAAGTAAAAACGGATGAAATCCAGGGAATATATGAGAGAGTGAATGTTTATGCGGTGTTATGGGCCCCACCGTCATATGGATATAGTTGTGGAAAAGGGATATTTGTACCTGGACGTCCAAAGCATATAGGAGAAGAAACTTTATTGATAGCGCTAAATCAGATTTCTTGGTAGCAGAGTTATGGTTACTATAGATTAGTTTGGTGATTATTGATTATTGGTTATTTTTATGTATAACACTTCATGTTGTATGGTATTACATTATATGTAAGTCAAAGGATTTGAAGCTTCCGGGAAGTAGGAAGTGGACACGTGTGGCAAGAGAAGTCACATGGAATAGTGCATTGTCTGAGTTCATATTGGTGATAGCACAGGTTGTGTTATGATAGGGACATTTTCCGTATAAAAGGTGTGTGAGTGAAATAGCAACCGGTTTTCTTGTGAAACTCTGGCCTTAATTCTCAGGAGCAGTGTAGTCTCCACATGTGTTTTATCCCCAGAGAAACGGGTTTACCCCTTGCTTGAAAGAAGGGTAAGGTAGAGGGAAGTGCTACACTTATCGAACGAAACTGTATTCTTGCGAAATAGAATAAAACTGTCACTTTTGTTAGTGAAATCAGACAATGGAAATGTGTTTTTAATGTCGTAACTAACCAAGAACAGTTGAAAAATAAATTGCCGATAAATTTTGTAAAGGAGGGGTCAGGAGCAGAACTGAAGTTGACAAAAGCCGCGCTGGTATTGGACAGTGCACTAGTTATACAGAAGACGCTCTGATTGGTGCGTTGGTGTGAGACACGCTAGGATTGGTTGAATAAGCTGTGACGTAGAAGCTTCGGATTGGAGCGTTGGTGTGAGTCGCGCTGTGATAGGTCCGAATAACGCATAGAGAATAGTGTTGAGTTGCGGACTTTGAGAAAGGAAAGAGATCGTGAATTATGGCTTATTATGAGTATGGTAGAGAGAAAACGTCGTGGATGGTGAAAATTAAGAACTTTTTTAAGAAAGACAAAAAGGTAGTGACTAGAGAAGGACAAGTAATTCCTCCGCCGAAATCACCAGCTTCGCATATGATGCTGAAATACGGATATCATACCTGCATATGGTTAGAAAATTGGACTAAATATACTCAAAATGATGGAGCATTAGCATTTCCTGAGAATGGTTCATTTAGTGTAGCGGTACTTCGGAATTTGAGGGAGAAGATGACGATGCTTGAGCCTAAACCTAGACCAACACAGTTTGAAGCTCTAAGTGAATGGGAAGATGAGATGTATGAACGAGAAAGATTCAGAGGATTAAAGAATCATGATTTTGTGCCCGGGAGGCTGTGGGGAGTGAATCATGAGGACAGAATAAAGCGTTGGAGATATGCAAATATGACAGGAGGTTTGTTTCCAGCTTTTACAGTTGAGGAAGAAGCAAAGAGAAAGTGTACAGAGAAAAAGAAACATTTGGTTACTGAAAGGTACGGGTATGGTGGTAGTGAGACGGAAGATGAATTGCTGGAAGATATTTTAAATAGAAATCCACCTCCATACCAACAGAATTCTGCGGTGGTGACACCTAATGCACCGCCAATGGAAACTGGGAGGAATAAAAATCCCGAACGGGGATATGAGATAAATAGGTCACAAGATCAATTGAAAACCCCACAAAGCGAGAAGGTTGAAAGTGACAATACAACTGAATTAGCAAAAACCACAAGAGAATTGACTGAAAAGATAAGAGAATTAACAATGAATATGGAAGCTGTAACTGTACCAGTAACAATAGGTCCAGTAATACCAGTTTTTGAGAATCAGAAGATAGAAGAGCATTGTTTAGTCATTCCTATGAATTCAAACTTGCAAAGAAGGAAAGAAGGGATGGAATTGGACAATGAAGGTGCAAGAAATCTGGTCAGTTCATATAGACCAAGCCCACCTACTAATTTGACGGTAAATGAGAATGAGTTTTGGAGGATTCCTATGGGAACTGAGTCTGCGTCAGAGACACCAGAAAGAAGTAAAAATTGGATAGAATTAAATAGTACACCTGTAGGTCCGACTCTGGATGAATTGAATGAATGGATGAAAACCCTGAAAACGAAAGAGACAGAACCAAAACCGTTAGATGTAATTAGGTTAAAAATAGATATGGAAGAATAAATTTTAGGGACAATTGGTACAGAAAAATTGAAAACTTACCAGGATGATGAGATAATGTTCTTATGTAAGAGCATTACATGGAGAGCTAGAAATTTACATGACAAATTAGAAGAAACAGCTAATGAACTAGGAGTAGAATTTGTAAAAGTGAGAAGTTTGCAGAAACCATATAGAGTAGATTTTTGCGAGAAAGATATAGAAAATGTAAATACATCAGGACGGTTAACCCAAATAAAAGAATTAATTGTTTTGCTGAGAAAATGGGGTGATGTGGATAGATGGAGAAGCAGGTGGACTAGAAGGAATGAGAAAACGACCGATAAAGCGTCTTTGGCTTTTGCGGTGACAGACAAGGAATCAATTGTAAGGGAGTACCCGATGAGAGAAACTCCAGGAGGTAGTTATGTGCATGTCCCATGGTCTAGACAAGATATACTGTCATTCACAAATGACTTCCCAAAATTGAGAGAAAAACCAGTAGAATGGTACAGACAAGTAGAGAGGTTTGTTAAGGTTTCGAAGGTGTTATGGATAGATTTGGATGGATTATTTGACATAGTAGTACCAGCTGATTTGTGGACAGAATGTAAGATTACTATTGATTGGCCAACTGTAGAATATCCAAGAGATGCTAAAACAGGAGCGCCAGGACCAGAAGTGATGAGGAAATATGACCAAGTTATTACCTTTTTGAAAAATAAAATCCCACCCAAAGAAACGGATTGGGTAAAAATCGACAGAACCACACAGGAAAGGAAAGAATCTGTACACGCCTATTATGAAAGACTACTGTTAGTTTTTAAACAGTATAGTGGCTATGAGACATTAAATGAAAAGGACATGAGCCATTTCGTATATAGGTTTGTTTATGGGTTAAAACCAGAGATAAGTGAAATGATTAAGCAACATATGATTTGTTGGCAGAATAGCACGGTAGATGAGGTTTTGAGATATGCTAAATACTGCAGTGATGACATTGAGAGTAGACAGCGTAAATTGAAAGAGAAAGCAATGTGGGCACAGGTGAAAGTTGCAGAAAAACAAGAAGCTCAATTGAATAATCAAGTTAATGAGGCAGGACAGACGAAATCCAGACCAAATATAGGTAAAGGAAAAGGTCAAATGAGTATAGAAGAGGCAAAGAAAAAGTGGCCATGCCACAACTGCGGAAAGTTAGGACATTGGAGAAACGAGTGTAAATTCCCTCCAAAAACTAATGCGGAAAATCAATCATTAAATCCACAGGTGCAGAGTGAGGTGAGTTACCAACAGCTACAGCAACCACAGGTAGTTACTCAGCAAAGTCAGGTGCCTCAACCACCACTTCCCAAGAGTGTAAATCCACAGAGATACAGTGCAGAAACAGGATTCTACGGAGGAGAGCAGGTAACACAATTGCCGCGCGCAGCTGCCATATCTCAATACTGGTTACGACAGGATGGGAATGAGTCGGATGAAAGTTTATGACGGTGCCTAGGAGAGGAGGAAGAGTGCGTGCTTGGCGCAACTCTAGAGGTAGATCAAGCAGGTCCATTTGTGGATGGAGAAGTGAATGGTGCAAATGTAACATTCCTTGTGGACACTGGAGCTACCCGTTCTACTGTTAGATCAGTGGAAATTCCAAACCTTCCTCTCTCAGGTGAACATATCCAAGTCGTGGGTGTTTCGAATCAGCAAATTAGGGCGCCTCTTACCAAATTAGTGGAGGTAAAGATTGGACCATTCAGTGATATGCACCAATTTGTGGTGTGTGATTGCAGTCCTGTGAACCTATTAGGACGCGATCTACTTTGCAAGATGAACTGCACCATCTATTGTACTCCAGATGGGATTGCATTTCAAACCCCAGTTGAAGATGTACTATATAAAATGACATTGGTAAATTTAGAGTCAGAAGTGAGTGATTTATTCCCTGTGTTTGACGTAGAGAAAATCCCAATTGAACTGAAAGAACAGTGAAACAGGAAGTGTGGGATTTTACGGGTGAAGATATAGGGTTAATGAAAGGAGTAGACCCTGTTAAAATCTCTGTTAAAGAAGGAACAAGTTACCCAAATACGCCACAGTATAAATTGACACCAGAAATAATTGAAGGAATAACACCTGTAATAAATAAAATGATTGAACAAGGAATTCTGAGAGAAATAATGAGCAGCCCATGTAATTCACCTATAATGGGACTGAAAAAGCCGAATGGAACATATAGAATTGTACAGGATTTGAGAAAGGTAAACAAAATTGTTGTGCCTTGCTGCCCAATAGTACCAAACCCTGCTGTAATTCTATACCAGATTCCACGCGAAGCAGAATGGTACACAGTTATTGATTTGTGCCATGCATTTTTCTCTATCCCATTACATCCAGATAGCCAGCCATTATTTGCGTTCAGGTTCGGAGAGCGTATTTTGGCATGGTGCCGAATTCCTCAGGGGTATACAGAAAGCCCCTCGATCTTTAATCAGATTCTAAAGAAATCATTGGAAGATTTAAAAATGCCAGAAAAATCTGTGATGGTTCAGTATATTGATGACCTATTGGTGGCATCAAAAACAAAGGAAGCATGTGTTACTGACACAATTGCTTTGCTGAATCATTTAGCAAAAGGAGGACATAAGGTGTCCCCATCAAAATTACAGTTTTGTCAACAAGAGGTCCAATATTTAGGACATAAGATTGAAAAGGGAGTGCGAAAGGTAACGACTGAAAGGATAAAAATAATTCAAGGAATGAGAGCTCCAATGACACAGAGAGAAGTAAGAATGTTCCTAGGAATGGTTGGATATTGTCGACAATGGATAAGTGGATTTTCATTAATTGCAAAACCATTACAGAGATTGACAAAGAAGGATGTTAAAGATCCTTTTGAAATGAATGATGAGGAAATGAAAGCATTCAGAGAACTAAAAACAAAACTGTGTGAAGCCCCGGCATTGGGAATGCCTGACTATGAAAAAGATTTTGAGTTGTATTGTAGTGAAAGAGATGGGTGTGCGTTTTCAGTCCTAGTGCAGAGACACGGAAACATGAAAAGACCCATTGCATATTTTTCAGCTGTCTTAGACCCAGTAGCAAAAGCGTTGCCTGGATGTTTGAAAGCAGTTGCTGCTACTTGTGTAAGTCTGGAGCAGAGTGAAGGCATTGTGATGGGATATCCACTAAGAGTATATGTCCCTCATTCTGTGGAAATTCTTTTGACAAGAACCAAAACCCAATATATGACACATAGTCGGCTGACTAGGTATGAACAAGTAATTTTGAGTGCAGACAATGTCACCATTGACAGATGCATAAATGTGAATCCTTCAACATCATTGCAAGATGGAGAGAGTGTAATTGAAATGGATGAAGTTGACCATGATTGTCTGAATGTACTTGAGTATTGTACAAAACCGAGACCCGATATACGGGATGAGCCTTTAAAGGAATCAGATTATATTCTGTTCGTGGATGGCTCATGTTTGAGAACGAATGATGGAGTTCTGAGTGCAGCATATGCAGTTTGCACAGTAGCTGCTGTAATGGAAGCATCTTGTTTGAGAGGGATACGTTCTGCCCAAGTAGCGGAGTTGATTGCTCTAATTCAAGCATGCAAATTGGGAAAGAATGTTCGAGTCACAGTAACCACGGATAGCCAATATGGCTTTGGAGTGGTTCATGATTTCGGGCAGATCTGGTCCCAGAGAGGTTTCTTGACGTCTGCAGGAACCCCAATAAGAAATGGTGAATTTGTGAAAAAGTTGCTTGAGGCGATACAGCTGCTAAACAGATTGCAGTGGTAAAGTGCAATGCACATAAAAATGGGGAAGACTACATAACTGTCGGCACTAAGTTTGCTGATGAAATAGCTCAGTACTGTGCCAAAAATGTAGTCTCATTAAACAGAAACAGAGAGAGAGAGCATATTTCATGTCCTTTGCTTTTTACTAACCCTGTCGAGACATGGGATGAGGTGAGACAATTGCAGGAAGCAGCAGATGATGAGGAAAAAGATAGCTGGATAAAAGCAGGATGCAGAAAACGGGAGAAAAATGATGTTTGGGTTTACAGAGATGAAAGACCAGTTATGCCTGATAGCATGATTTCTGACATGGCACGGATGTACCATGGACAAGCACATATTGGAAGAGATGCAATGATCAGACTTTTTAGACAAACATGGTATAATCCAAAATTCAGAGCCATAGCTGAGAGTCTTTGTCAAAGATGTCTTATCTGTCAACAGCTAAATCCAGGAAGAAAGACAGTAGTGAGTCTAGGAACAATAGGACGAGAGGGAGGTCCTTTCACGAGAATGCAGATGGATTTTATAGAAATGCCCCCAGCAATAGACTAAGATACGTTCTTGTAGTCGTCTGTTTGTTTTCCCGTTGGGTGGAAGCATACCCGACCAGAAGGAATGATGGAATTACAGTAGCAAAACTTATGCTGCGAGAATTCATTCCAAGGTATGGTTTTCCAGTAACGATTGAAACAGATAGAGGAACACATTTTCAAAACGAATTAATTCAACTGATTTGTGAAGCACTTAGTATTAAACAGAAACTGCACTGTGCATACAGACCAGAGGCTTCTGGAATAGTAGAGCAAGTGAATGGAACAATAAAGAACAGGCTAGGGAAAATGTGTCAAGCCACAGGACTCAAATGGCCAGATGCCCTGCCATTGGTCTTAATGACTATCAGAAGCATACCTGAAAGAAAGACAGGACTTAGTCCCCACGAAATAATCATGGGACGAGCAATGAGGCAAGCACATGTACCTGTCAACAAACTACTGACTATAACTGATGATCTCGTGTTGGATTATTGCAAAGGATTGGCTGATGTGGTACGTTCTGTGTTTCATCAGGTTGGACCGGATGCGACCACTCTTGAAAGATAAACCAGCTCATGACTTGAATCCAGGAGATTGGGTCCGCATAAAAGTCCACTGAAGAAGAAACTGTTTGGTTCCTCGCTGGGACCAACCACGACAAGTGATCCTGGTGACAACAACTGCAGTCAAATGTGCAGGAGTAAAACACTGGGTACATGCCAGCCATACCATCAGAGTTCCAGATCCTGAAGCTCGACCTGTGAGTCGACATCTGGAAATATCAGATACCAGTTCAGCATCTGATGCAGAGGAAGAGACGAACAGGGCTCCAGAAATTGAAGATCGACCTGTAAGTCGACATCTGGAAGACCCAAGTACAAGTGTAACGACAGGAGGAGAGGAGGAAATAGCAAAAATTCCAGAATCTGAAGATCGACATGTGAGTCGACATCTGGAAATATCAGACACTAGTTCAGCATCTGATACAGAGCATTCTGATTGTGATGAAAATCTGAAAAGAAATTGGAAATTTGATATCATAAAAGAAGAAACTGAGCAAAAAGACAGTAACAGTGAGCAACCAAGTACAAGTTATGGTGAAGATCCTTCAGAAATTATATTAATAGACGAAGAAGGGATAGTTTCAAATAGAAAGGTAGAAGAATCGGAAGACTCCCGAGGAGCAGTAGGGACAGATCGACGAACAAAGGAACAGGGAAATTCAGAAACAGATAGAGAGATTGACACAAATTCGGAAGAACCTCGAGGAGGGACAGAAGTAGGTGATCAAAGGAAAACACGAGGAACATCAAAAACAGATGAAGGAAGTGAAATTCTAAAATTTAAGATAAGAGACAATAAAGAAAGGACTGAAACAGAATCAGAAGAAAGTGGAGAAGAAAGAAACCAGAAACTAGAGTCAAGAAAGAGAACTTGGAGAACAGAAAGAGAGGAAAAAGAAAGTGAACCGAAAAGGCCAAGAAAGGGAGACAATTGGCCCCACGAAGTTAAAAGATTGAGATACAAGATCATAAGGTTAGATGGAAAGAATGCAGAACAAGTAAATGAAATAACAAGTCAAAAGGAACAAGAAAAACAAGGAGGAAAACACTTGCAGAAAACAAAAAGAGTAAAGAAAGCTAATCTGAAGTATAAATCGCCTGAATGGTTATACATTGCGTTGACTGATATCAAAGAAGAAGAGATCACTCACGAGAACCCGGAACAAAGCTACAACCTAATGGGTGAAGGTGAAGTGCAACAAATTTAAAGAAATTTGAACAAATTTCTACCGGACTGGACAAAACACTGGATTTGACAAGAAAGAGTTCTGAAAAGAACTAAAGAAAGTACCAAACAAGACAAAGTGAGAGCGTAGGGTGGCCAAGAGGTCATTTCTGAGGTGTGGTGACACATTTTCTGTACATATTATAAAATAGGTAATAGAACAAAATGGTAGATACTAAAAATAGAACATGTAGATGTGAGTTCTTACGTAGATGGTGTAAGATGTGCTTCTTTTGTACAGGATTATTAATGACCGTATGGATTATTTTAGCAATCACCATTCCAATTAGATTAGCTGTAGAAGAAACGTCTATATTAAAGAATAACACAGAGAAAGAAAAAGGAGCTAACATGCAGGAAACAGCTATATTAAAAAGTAGTGCAGAGTTACATAAAGACAAATCAATAACAGATTTTTCAAAAAATGTTTTCACTAAATTATTGTATGAGTATGTAGAAACAATGGATGTGAGAGATTGTTATGTTTGTATGCAATTGCCTGCGTCTGTTGCAGAAGGTGTGACCTATCATCACCTTCCTTTGACGTATGGAATAACATGTAGTGTTTTAGCAAGTCTATTTTACAAGACAGGAAGATTAGAATATTATTATACTGATATAGATAAGATTTTTGCAAAGATTCCTATAGTTTCTGAACTAAACAAGGTGAAAGAGGCAAGAACGTTTGGTGAATTTTTCATAGAAAATAAAATTCTAACATTAGATGATATAGTTAAAAACAACCTTACCTGTGAGTTAAGGAATGAAGAAAAGGTGTTTTTAGAAATGGTCGAGGATAGAAGAGTAAAATTTCAAAGAAAAGTGATAGAAGAGACAAAAACACCTCTTTGGGCGTTTGAGGAAGAAAATCATGACAAGAAAAAGACAAATGCAGCTATGACTCTGGATTGGCCCCAACAGGGAAGGTTGTGCATTAGAAGAAATAGAACAAGATATGACAACTATTTCGTGGGTTCCAGTGATTGCCAAGACAATTATAACATTTTAGGAGGTTGGGGATTCAAAGGGGGAAAAGATCCAATATTTCCTGGGATCTATTATATTTGCGGTAACAGAGCTTATTACAGGTTGCCGGACCATTGGTATGGATCATGTTACTTAGGCCTGGTCTTTCCAAAGATTTTTCATGTAGATAGAGCAGAAAAGGGAACACACGAAATGGTAAAGACATTTACACGTAGAAAAAGGGAAAGTTTTTCAGAAATAGTAGGTGATATTTTTGGAGCATTGATACCAGCAGTGGGAATATCTTTGAATGCATTTAAAATTCAGAAGTTATCCACAGTAGTAGATTGTTTATCTACAGATACTGCTGGAGGGTTCTTGATGGTAAATACCGAAATGGTTGCCATGAGAGCTATGGTGATGCAAAATCGACTTGCCCTTGACATTCTTTTGGCAAAAGAGGGTGGAGTCTGTGGAATGTTGAAAGTCCAACATTGTTGCACTTACATTCCAGATAAAATTGAAAATATACAAAAGTATATTAAGAATATTACCAATTTGCACAAAGAACTTGTTCCACTGGAGGTTGAAAATGCATTGGGAAAACTTGGTAAGAGTTTTTCCTCAGTAATAAATTGGTTTACTAGAATGAGTAGATTAATAATAGGGAAAATCATAATAATAGCGACCATAATAATACTAATAGTTCTAGTATTGAAATTAATTATTGTATGTATAAAGAGAAGAAAAAGACAGAATAAAATAGAAAAAGAAAATAAGAAAAATAAAGAAAGAGAAAGAGAGATGGGTGAAATAGAGGTAGAAGAAATAAAAGAAAACATGTATATGAAAACAAAGAGACAAGATGAAAGGGATACAGTTGTGTAAACTAACAAAAACAAACCGGACAAGAAATATGCTATCTGACGAAATTGTGTAACATGGGATTTTGTGGTGATATTAAAAATCACCAAAGGGGGGAGTTGATGGAGCAGGGTAAACGAAAAAATTTTAACCTCCTAATATTTATGTTGAATAATTAACACACAGGTTCGTCTCAGTAAATAACCAACCATGTATGTGTCATGATAAGGGTTATGGGTAACACGCCATATCCGTGCAAACTAATTTACTTACAATTGTTAACGTGGATAACGTAAACCTAATGATTTGCGTACTAATTAGAATAATAATTGCATGATTTGTGCTTGGAAATAAACTGTGTGGTGGCAAAGTAAAGCGGTTGGTAAGTAAGAAATAGCTTTATATGTCGCTTTTGCTAGGTAACCCTTAATTGGGGTATGTAGAATGACGGGAGGGAAACGAAAAGGCTTATATTCTTTATTCTTAATTATGTTCTGTTTATCCTTATAATAGTTCGCTTAGGCCTGTTGTACCGCGATGTAAAAATGGCTGCTGAGGCAAACAAGCTAGAGTACGCAGGCGCAAGATGGTTTCCGAGAGTGAGAAAAGCTGTGAACAAAGGGATCATGTGACCGTCCCAAAGCCTAGGATGGAAGCGTGGTCAAGGCTACGATGACCTTATTATACAAACGTGTGCCAAAGAAGGACATAGCGAAAAGCGTGAGAAGTTGCAGTGAATACGTGAATAAACAATGAACTGTTCAATTTAAAGTATCAGAAAAAGGATACAGATAGAGACCAATGTGAGGATGAGTAATGTCATGAACCCGTGAGAAATGACAGAAGTATGAACTTTCCACAAAGAACTGGTTGGAGCAAGGATATTCATAATGAGATGTATACCGACCCCAAATGGACCAATTAGAGAGAATCTCGCCCACAAAGATGTAACATTTTCACTTAGTAAGCTAGTATTAGGGTATAAGAAGACCTACTCTTAGGGAGGGGGAGCTGCTGTTTTATATTTTTGTTGAGCACGGAACGCTGCTGCTGGGGAAACTTTTTACTTTTAATAGACTTTCCATTTTTAATATTATTAGGCCTTTTTATCTTAAATACTAAAGGGGAAAAGAACGGGATTGTGGCGGAAAACACCATATAGGTGGTCCGTCGAGAAGGCCTGTTTTACAGGACAGATAGACAGTTTTTTCAGGAGTTCTATGCTGTGATCTGAATTCATTGCTGTGACGAACTTTGTTTTTCCATCTAATAGGTATGCATTGCAATTTCAATTTATTCTTATAATGATGATAAATGTACTAATCTGAATAATAAATTTGAAACTTATTCATGCTTCTAAAAATTAGATAAACTTTATTATCTTTAAAACAATGAGTCTGTGGTTCTTTAGCTCAATGATAAATGTAAATGTTTAAAAGGTTTATAGTGATTGAGCTGGTCTTAATCACCATCAACTGATTCCTACTAGTTGGTCCATCGACCAATGAGCGGAATACCTTAAAGTTTGAGAAGTATTATGTCGTTTTAAAAGGTATCCCGTCTCCTTCCAGCAAATCATTAACTGTTTTCTCCTAAGTAAAAACGGATGAAATCCAGGGAATATATGAGAGAGTGAATGTTTATGGAGTGTTATGGGCCCCACCGTCATATGGATATAGTTGTGGAAAAGGGATATTTGTACCTGGACGTCCAAAGCATATAGGAGAAGAAATGTTATTGATAGCGCTGGATCACGCACGCCATAGGTGCAGACAGACTTTATTTAGCGCAGGAGATAGCCCCTGAAAAAGTAAAATGCCTCGTCATCCTGTACCTATGGAGGCCCTGGGAATAAATCCAACCCAATAGAGTAGAACCCCATAGGACACTAGTAAACATCACCCGGTATGAGACCTACCCTAATGCACTATATCTCGTCACTGAGCCGAGTGACATCCAATCCGAGGTAGACAGGATGTGCAGAAGGGGTACCGTAGGGGAGGACACTGTTGGGCCCTGGGACATCGTAGAAAAAAGGTTCTTGGAGGTAGGACGGCCACTGCACTAGTGCAAAAATATATCTACTCACGCCTCCGTCTGCGATCCCAAGGTGGCCCCCAACATCTTCAGGGCTACCTTCTTTAACGATCAATGGACCCCGGACATGGAATACCAGTGCAGGGCCGCTCATCTCAATTATGCGGGGGGAAATGAGTCCCATGGGAGGGGGTCCAAAGCCAGCATAGATACCCCGTGGCAGGAAATCTGGGATAGCAAGATCAATAGATACACCTGGTTGGAGGAGAAGGGGAAACCCAAAATTATACGGAACGCTACATTGTACTCTTTATGTTTCAGCAACAAAGGAACCAAACCGTTGGGCAGCAACGAGAATTGCTGCATGATACTGTATGTACTGGACCTGCAATGGGGTACCTCCACGCTGATGGATTTCTACTGGCATTGCGGTGACTTTGCCTATACCCAGCTCATCCCTGCTCATCCCTGGATGATGGGGTCTCTCCACCCTTGTGACCATACACACCCGACCCTGGTCATCCCGGGAGAAGATCTGTCTGAGTTGTCTCAACATCTGTGACAGAAGAAAAAAGCTCTGGTGCATCAGGCTCCAAGGAGAACTGCTTATTATTTTGGCTGGGCTCCGTACAAAGACATTCCAGAAAATTTCAGACTGTTCCCAGAAGCTCAAGTAAACGCCGGAGGGTCAATACCCTTCTTCACCATGCAAACAAAAGCAAGCGCCTGCTGGTTACAAATAACCAGATGGGAGTTGATGCGAATGATTAACATTACTGAGCTCGGCCTAAACATTATCAAGAAGAACTGCGTGCCTTCCGCCTTATGGTGATGCAACATCGGTATGTGTTAGACTTGATGACCGCGATGGAGGGTGAGGTATGTGCCAAGATTGGTGCTTCCTGTTGTACCTTTATCCCCGGAAATGACATGAACAATGGGACATTAACCGGTACCATGCAAGATCTGCATAATCTACAAGCCGATATGAAGAAGGAGGGAGGTGCCCCGGAGCAAGACGGGTTGCATAGTATCTTTCCGTAGATTCCCTTATGGTTGTCTAAGTTACTGGCATCCGTGATGCGGATTGTCCTTGCTGTACTTCTGTTATGTGGTTTCATACAAGTGGGGGCTTTTGCTGTAAAAAAGCAGTTCTCAAATTAGGCAGTATGCACTTAGCTAGAGAAAAAGCAGCCAACACTACATACACACACACTTTCAAATAACATAACTGTCATGACATACGAGGAGGATAGAGTAGTTGATGAATCAACTAGAGGGGGGAATGTTGGAATTGGTGAATACGATGTCAATGAATATCATGATATGTACAGGTCCCACAATGACAATATCAGCAAATGCAATGTGAACGTATGACAAAGCCTGTGCCCAAATAACCACATGAATGCCCGTCAACGCAATGTCGATGTATACCGTAACTTGTGCCCACACAGCAGCAATAATGATACCAATTTATGTTGTAATTCATGCTCGTACGATAATATTATTGTTGTCAATAAGAACAATGTCAATGTATGTTCAGATCAAAGCAAGCGTATCTTTGACACTACCAGTAAGAACGATGTCAATGTACAAGATGACAAATGTATGCACAATGTTGATAATGTTGATAAAAATGATACCAGAGGCTGCCATGTTATTCTTAGGAGTTCCAATGAACTCACATCATTGCTGTCGTATTCAGCCAATGTGACCTCCCCATCAGCCCTGAGTCAGAGATATGTGGTCAAGCAGGTCCTGCGACCCACACCTATCAAGTACCAGGTCACAGGTGGGGTCCCCCATAAACTAAAGGCAAACACATATCCAATAAAAACCCTGATCAATTCTACAGATAGATAGTTGCACCACAAACAAGTCTGGTGGAATTGGCCGTAATAAAACACATTTGGTCAAAGGCTCACGTTCCCCAGAAATGCCACAAAGCTAGATACCACATGTAAATAGGCACACTCAACCAATCAGGACACCAAACGTACACCACACGAGTGATCACATGCTCCTTATGCCGGACATCTGAACACATACACATACACACTGGCCCACATTAGCTCTCCCTGAGGTTGAGAGCCCTCTGTATCCTCATCAGATGCACACATTCGACTGATTTACTACTAAGATGCTCTTTAGGAATGTAGAGATCATTTCATTGTACCTCAGGAACGGTATAAATTGCCGGCCAAAACTTTGTACATCAAGAGATTTTGAGCAGACGCACTCTGTCCAGGCTGCCCGGGCCGTAGCGTTTAATTAAACCAACTTGTTCCTGTTTTGCCAAACGCTGCTTGTCTTTCATTTATTTAAGGTAAATTCATATCTGAGCAACAACTCCAATGCATCTCTGACTGCATAGCAAAGCTACACCATTCCAGATGCATCTTCGACTCTGCTCTGAGCTGACGCATCGCCTTTACTCTACTGAATGACAATGAGGCATCGTCTAGTCTGAATCCCGCATCTCACCTTCAATGACGACGTAACCAAAGTAATTTTCAGTGGGACAAGGCTGGTCCCTGTATCTGACCCACGCTCCATCGCAGTTGGCCTGAACCTTTGGATTTGACCTGATCTAGCGTGACCAGATAGCCCTGGTTGGCGCTCAATGCTTTTAAGCACTGCATTTCAGTTTATTCTTTAAAAATTCATAACTCCAGTTCTACGTATTGGATGTTTGTCATTTTGGTCTTGTTTTATTCATCAAATTAAGCTCTATTTTCCTAACCATATCTAACCAGCTGGGATATCTTTTTGTGTGGTGTTTTCACTGTTTTACTGTTTGAATTGTTGCACACATACTTTACACATTGCCTCCTAAATTAAGCCGGACTGCTCTGTGCAAGCTACCAGGGGGTGAGCCAGGTTAATTTAGGGTGTATTGGTGACTGTGACTTTCCCTAAATAGGATTGTGGTTCCTGCTTGGACAGGGTGCATACCTCTGCCAACCGGAAACCCAATTTCTAATAGTAAGCGTGTTCAATTTCTAATGAGACAGACACAGTGCAAATAACGACTTAAAGCAAACGCAATTGGCTGGGAAGAATTGTGTTGCAATATTTTTTAAATGGCCAAGTACTGTCAAGAGCACAACCAAAGTCAAATTGGGTGAATCCACTTCCTTCTGACTGCATGATAAGCCGGACAAAAGAACAATAGGTGTTCAATGTTATCCTCTGCAGGTCGATTGCAGAGTGTACAATGCAGACTAGATGACTGAGTAGTGGACTATCTAGAAGTGAAACTTTTAATACACAAGGCACCATACTGAAACCTCATATAAAGGGACTTCACAAGAGGTGGCTAAATGTCATCTGCAAATGCCTTAAAACTTGATGAAAATGTATGTTCAAGGTTCTTGCTGTTTGACTCCCTGCTGTGATGTTCAATTGCATACACACCACTATATATATCCAATAAAATGTTTTGAGAAGATGTAATTTGCAGATGAAGTTATGGTTGTCGGATCAGTCCATCAATTTCCCAATCCTATAATAACTAGCCACGATTTATATGGTGAAACAAATGTATAGAATTAGTCTTATTTCAGACAAAAATTCCTTATAGGAGGTGAATTCATCAGTGGTCCATATATGTATCCAATATAAAAAGGTCGGAGAGCCATCAAATGCGCAATTCTACACCGCCCAATATCAAAGAATATTGGTATTAATGGAGTGCTCTGTAATGGATTAAATAGAGCTCTAACAAAGACATTTCTGCCACTCCAAAAGTTTGTGCATTTGCACAACCTCAAATCTCTTCCCCATATTGTTCTGCTGACTGAGCTTTAGCTCTGTAAATTTCCATACCTGGTGTCACATATCTCATAGTTGTTGCACGATGAAGATGTAAAAGTGAACCTGTCCTATGTTGGAGGATGGATCAGCTCTTCTCTCTTTGTGGTGCTCATGATGATCTGCTGTCTAACCTTGTGCCCAGGTAGTCAAAGCTCTCTACCTTCTCTAGCTGTATAGTTCCTATGCAGATTTTACCCTTGAATGTTTTATGAGGGTTCAGGGTCAATCAATCAATCAATCAGGGAATTGTAAGCGCGCTACTCACCCGTGAGGGTCTCAAGGCGCTGAGGGGGGGAGGTCCGCAGATCTGTTTAGCCGAAGAGCCAGGTCTTGAGGTTCTTCCTGAAGGTGTTCAGGGAGGGGGCGCGTCTGATGTCTGCCGGTACCTCGTTCCAGGTCTTTGCTGCAGTGTGAGAGAAGGATCTTCTGCCTGCTCTGGCTCTGTGGATGCACGGGGTTTCGGCCAGTGCGAGGTTGGAAGATCGGAGGTTTCTTTTGGGTATGTGGAAGTTGATTCTGTCATTGAGGTATTTGGGTCCGTTGTTGTGTAGGCATTTGTAGGTGTGAGTGAGGATTTTGAAAGTGACTCTTTTCTCCACGGGGAGCCAGTGGAGACTTTGTAGGTGTTGGCTGATGTGTTCGTGTCGGGGGATGCTGAGGACGAGTCTGGCAACGGTGTTCAGGGTGGGAGTCTGATCCTTTGGCTTCTTCCGGTGAGGAATGATCGGATCCAGTCCAGGGCTGTTCCTTGTATGCCTGCGTCGTGTAGTCTGGCGACTAGTGTGCAGTGGGAGACGGTGTCGAAGGCTGCTGATAGGTCGAGAAGGATGAGGGCTGCAGAGTGGCCTTGGTTCAGGAGGGTGTGAATGTCGTCTGTGGCAGCGAGTAGGGCGGTCTCTGTGCTGTGGTTGTTCGGAATCCGGATTGGGACGGGTCGAGGACGGCGTTCTCTTCAATGAATCGTGTCAGTTTCCTGTTGACTGTTTTCTCTGCAACTTTGGCTGCGAAGGGGAGGAGCGAGATGGGCCGATAGTTCTTGAGGTCGGTGGGGTCAGCTGTGAGCTTCTTGATCAGGGGCCTGACTTCTGCGCGCTTCCAGTCATCTGGGAAGGTGCCTGTTTTGAAGGTGGTGTTGATGGTGCGTTGTAGTTCAGGTGCGATGGCGGCCGCGGCTCTGTGGTAGATGTGAGGGGGCAGGGGTCAGTGGGGGCCCCCGAGTGGATGCTTTTCATGGTCGAGGCGGTGTCTTCGGCCGTGATCGGTGTCCAGTTGGAGATGGTGGGCTGGCTGGTGTTTCTGGGGGGCAGGGGGGCGTTTGTGGCGCCTGGTGGATGGTCGATGAAGTTGTTGTAGAGGTTTTTGATCTTGAGGTGGGAATAGGTTCCAAGCTTGTCGCAGAGGTCTTGGGATGGGGTGATGTCTGTGGCTTCACTGCGTGGGTTGGTGAATTCTTGAATGACACTGAAAAGTTCCTTGGAGTTGGTGGAGTTGGCCAGGATTTTGTTGTGGATGAAGTTCCTCTTGGTGGCTCTGATTGGTTGTGGTAGTCCATCATGGCGTCCTTGTAGGTGGTGTGGTTTTCGGTTGTCTTGGTGTTTCTCCAGTTCTTCTCCAGGCGTCTGCAGGTGCGTCTGGCTTCTTGGAGAGCGGTGGTGAACCAGGCGGCTTTCCTGGGGCGTTGTCTGTCGGGGTTACGTAGTGGGGCGAGCTCGTCTGTGCAGTTGGAGATCCAGGTGTGGAGTTCTCTGGCTGCGTCATTTGCGTCGGGTGCCCAGGTGTGGTTGTCTCGGGTGAAGGTGGAGTTAAGTTGCCCGTCGGTAACCTTGCTCCAGTTCCTTCGAGGTGGGCGTGGGGCTGGTTTGTGTGCCAGGGGTTTGTTGATGGCGAAGTGTACGCAGTGGTGGTCGGTCCATGGCGGCTGCGTTGTGTGGCTGAATTGGACACTGTTTCCTGCCGCGAAGATGGGGTCAAGGGTGTGTCCTGCTCTTTGGGTCGGTGTGTTGACGATTTGTTTAAGTCCGATGCTGGCGAGGTTGTCACGAAGGATAGTGGAGTTGGGGTCGCTGGGGTTGTCGAGGTGGAAGTTCAGGTCTCCAATAAGTATGTAGTTTGTTGAGGCGATGGCATGGGGTGCGATGAAGTCGGTGATGGTGGTGGCGAAGGGTGTTCGGGGGCCGGGGGTCTGTAGATGAGGGTTCCTCGGAGTGTGGATTTGGGGGTGGTCTGGATCTGGAAGTGCAGGTGTTCGGCGGAGGGGAAGGTTTCGCTGGAGGTGGTGAGGCAGAGGGTGCTCTTGTGGACGATGGCGAGGCCCCCTCCTGGGTGGTTGGGGCGGTCTTTCCTCTGGATCTTGTATCCATCTGGGATGGCGGTGCTGATGTCGGGGGCAGAGAATGCGTTGGTCCAGGTCTCTGTGAAGAAGGCGATGTCGGGCGAGAGAGAGTCGAGTAGGTTCCAGATTTCCATGGCGTCTTTGAGGAGGATGCATTTTAGGGTGTCGCCGATGCTGGCGTTGGCGGTGTTGGAGGCCGGGGTGGCGGTGAGGGCTGGCGGCAGTGGAGGCAGGAGAACTGGCCGTGGGTCGTGTTCGGCGAGGCCTGTTGGCATTCTCTAAGTCTTCCAGGGTTGAGTGCGAGGAGGGTGTGGTGTCGTAGCGATGGGTAGTGAGAGGTCCAGGGTTCCTGGTGTTGGCCGCGGTCGGGTCGCAGATGGGCTTGCCTTTGGCGCGACTTCGGCGGGCCGGCGGCACGCCCGCTGCGAGCATCCACTGTGCGCCCGCTGCGCGAGCGCGCAGCGGCCGCCATTAAGTAGGGGAGGTGGGAGGGAGGAGAGGCTGGGAGGCGGGAGCGGGGAAATTCCGGGGGGGAATTCCGGGGGGGAATTCCAGGGGGGAGGGGCCACAGGGGCAGCAGCGGCAAAAGGAGAAAGGAACCGGCAGGCACGAGAAAATAAAAACAGTGGTGGAATTAGAGCAAGACACAGATGGGCACAATAACAGTGGCACAACAGGGAAAAATTAAGAAGAAAAAAAATGGCTGAGAAAGGTTACGGTGGTTGCAGGCAGTCTGGTCCCAGTTGGAGTGGGCAGCAGGCGCAGGAGCGGGCAGCAGCTTCGAACCTCCCAAGGAGGAGGTCGGGGTCTGGAGGCAAGAGACGGCACAGCGGAGCTGCGGGGAGAGAGTGGACCTAGACCGAGGGTCATATATTTAATTTGTGGAACACTAATTGCCAGGTCCTTAAGGTTGCAGTAATTTTTGAATTTTACTAATAGATTTTGCAAGCCCTGGGGAAAGCTAGACTAAAGAGGTTTATCATCTGCAAAACACAGTGCTGGTGTAGGGATATCAGTAAGTTTGGGGAGTCCAGCAAGAGAATGAAAACATCATTATGTAAAGGGAAAATAGAGTGGGGGCGAGTACACACCCTTGCCTAACCCCTCTTTTCACAGGCAGATATGCTCTGTTAACTCCCATGTCACACCCCAACGAACCTGAGCATAAATATTCTCATGTAATCAAATAATAACAGACAGCAGTAGAAGTGGCAAACCCATTGACTTAAGAGAGTTCCACAGTAGATGCCTTGGTACTAAAGCAAAAGCAGATCTTAAGCCAACTAATGTAATGTACAAATGATCATTTAAACTAAGTACATCCTTTCAATAAATAAGTGAAAAGCAAAAGATCTGAGGACTTCTGCCCACTTTAGCCCTAAATCCTGCTTGATATTTGTCATCTGAGATCCATTGGTCTTGTTTATTTAGGACCTGTCTAGTGAAAATCTTTCGTAAGCTATCCACTGGGCTTATAGGTCTGCAGTTTCCTGGTAAAGATCTGTTCCTCTTTTAAGTTATATATGAACAATTTATTCCCCAAGCTATGTGTCAGGTTTTTCTCCCCTGTTTGCAAAAGTGCTTAATAATAAACTTAGATAGGGTAACCACAATTTCAGATCATGTGAAAAGAGATTTCCTGGGATCTTGTCTGGCCCAGAACTTTGCTTGTCTTAAGTGAGTCAATGGCAGCCTGGGTGTCACCCATAGAGAAGAAGGAAGACTCTGTTGGCATTATGGGGCTTATTTCCATAGTTTCAAGAAAGGTGGATGAATATATAGTTGGAGGACCCTCTGTTGTAGGGGGAGTGGAATAAAGGTTCTCTAAATGGGAGACCCATGCAGTTGTTTGGATAGGGTGGTCAGTGGGCCAACTACCCTGTCTACTGCCATGTGCAGTTATTTGATAAAAGAAAGACATATCTTTGACCTTTGTAGCCTCCAAAAGATCCGACCAAACCACCTCATCCCAGTCTCTTTTGCTTGATTTGAGTGTGTGCTTGTAGTCTAACCTAGCTTTTCTAATCATAGAAGGCACACATGATTTAACAGCTTGGACAAGGGAGGATTTCACCTGATGGCACTTTGAGTTATACAGCGGATTACTTTCTTTTTGGGAGGCACAGTGGAGGACCGTGGTCTGAATGGGCTGCTAGAAAATCTTCCTTAGTTGATCAAATAATTGCTGATGGATTTCTATTATAGGAATATCATGCCTCGAATGATCAGCATATGGTGCGAGAGTTGAATAATAAAGGTAATAGATCTCAATTTGAGCTTCCTGGTTGGTTAAAACCTTTGGCCATTTCATTGATCTGAGATTATCACTAAGTATAGATTTGACTTGCGTTGAGGTGCCTTGCTCCAAAGAATATGTAAACTAGGCAGGATGTAAAATGAGTTGTAATGCCAAATGGGCACTCTCTGTTCTGGAGATTACCCTTAAATCAAACATCTTGTCTCACTGAGCGACGTCCAAGAGAAAAGAGTTTAGCCTGCTTTTGTAGGTCCTCTCTCAGAAGTGTATAATCTCTCTTGAATTGATTTAGAACATTCATTGCATGCTGTGGGATAGTGTTAACTGAGCGAGCTGGGTAGCACCCACAGTGGAAGGTACACATGGGGTTCTATTAGAGGAAAGCCCCTAGCTTCATCTTCCTCTCCTGTTACCAAATGTATGCTCGGCAAAGGTTCAAAGGTAACATGGGAATCACCGACTATCATGAAGTGTCACTTGAGTGGTGGGTTCAGAAAGTGGGAGACTAGTATATGAAGAGTTGGGGACTCCTTATCGCACAGGAGAGAACAGTTGTAGACTGAATAAAGATTTATCCACAGTCCACACAATCCTGTTAGGCGTAATCCTAATATGTCAGGAGAATCAAGTTGAAGAGGTGTTACTTTACAATTTGATGAGATCTTGATCCAGATAATCGACCCTCCTGAATGTTGATCACGATCAATGCCAGCGATATATATATGAAAAGAACCATTGATTACTTCTCACTCCGTAAGGAAGAAGACGCTCACTCAGGAATACTTGCGGTATCAGCAACAGCTTTACTTCATAGCAAGACGCGGCCTTGATCATGATTAATATTCAGGAGGGTCAATTATCTATCTATCTATCTATCTATCTATCTATTTATCTATCTATCTTTCTCTCTCTATATATATATATATCCACACAAAGTTCTACGTAAGCGGAAGCCCCCGACCCTCCAGGGCAGCCTCGGCAGACCACGGGAACGGAGCATCCCGCTGTATTACACGAAAAGAAATTGCCGAAGCACATGTTGTGAAAAGGAGGACTATTTGTTCTACCACAGGGCGGCAGCACTCGTTTCATAGTCTGACGCGTTACGGCATAATAGCCTTAATCATAGACAAACAATTGCAGCTTTGTTAAAGTCTCAAAATCCCATAATGCACCAACAGGATAAGTACCAATCCAGGCAAAGTGCGCACAATGTTTATAAGGTGCATAAATTCTTCAATTGCTGCTCTTGGTGTTGCCGCAATACTTCAATTTGATCAAATGTCTCTTTTCACAAACCGCAAGAAGTGGTCGTAATACCCCTCTTGTCTCCCTTGCTCTTTCCCATATTCGTCGAGTGACTTTCAGGTAAATCCTTGGGTAAGAGCGGGTCATGCTCCTGTCATCAATCCACACAAAGTTCTCCATAAGCGGAAGCCCCCGACCCTCCTGGGCAGCCTCGGCAAAAATATATTCTTATCAACGATATTTGTGTATCACGATATTTATTTTCTGAAATATCTGCCTCTCGATATTTTTAATCTGATATTTTGTCCAAACACGTATAAGGGAATTTTAGGTGAAGCGGTCTGAAGGAGCAAGCACAAATTCCAGGCACTGCTGCCTTCTCTTTCAATGCTGAGAGCTGTTAGACTCAAAGTACAAGGTGTCTGCTATGCACAGCTTCCCCTTTGTGACTACCCTCTGCAGATATGTAATGTAATGGCATAAGCAGCCACAAAGAATTGATGGATTGCCTTACAAATTATGAGTGAGGGAATGCCCATTAGCTGTCCCTTTCCTTGCAACTCTCAAAGATTTGCAGTACTTGTGCTGCAATTTATAATGTTGAATCCAAACTTCAGTTCATATTTATAAGTTGCAAATTTCCACTTTGCATTTGCATATCTAGTTGCACTGCTGAACCTTTGCAAATTGCAAACTATTAATTGTCTAATAGTTTAAGGTGGTAAGGCAAAATCCTCTGACTTGTGGAAGAAGCCCTAAATCTAGAGGAATATATGTTGTCAAATTTAATTCACTCCAAGATGGCTAGGTGGAGAAAATTCAGCTGGATGATTCTCCTGTATATTAGCACTTACTACAAAAATCAGCGGTGTTTCCACCCCACCCAGTTCTGAAATAGACCTCTCAAAGCTCAAAAGAACTGCTCTTCAGCCAATACAGTCTAATGGTCATTGAATGTATAAATGAATTGATGTGAAGGGTGAAGAAGAGTTGTTTCTCAAACATCATAACTGCGTTGCAGATACTGGGTCAGGCGAGGGGTGTGGATGGTGCCACATTCACTTGAGCAGTTCAGAAGTCATATTTTGTATTCTGAATGTTTATTTTTTAGAGGTACTGAGTTAGAGTCAGTTAGTTTTCATGATTTCTGGGATTGTCTGAAGTAATTTTTAGATTGTGGAAAAAGGCCTTGTGTAATTCTGATGCCTACTTAGCAGTGCTGTACCTACATACATACATGGACTTCACCAACTATTGTTCCAGAAGAAAAACAAGTTGACCATCAATATCAGAACTGACCCAACTCTTTTGCAGTTCAGAAAGAAGCTGAAGCTCCACCTCTTCAAAGAACAGTAGAGCCTGTATTTCCTAAGGGTTGCACGGGTACCTGTGTGGCTTTGCAAAATTTTGCACTGCGCCCACGGATGTCTTAAAGGGACTTTTTAATAGTATATAAATTGATGCAATGCTTTGAGTTGCTTTGCACTATATAAGCACCTGTGCAAACTGTTAGTATCTAACCCACTTCATCTCCACATCATATCATAGCAAAGAGAATCAATTAAAAAAAAAAATTACCTGGTCCATAATTTAGGGGTCCCACAGTCATGTGGTTACTTAGGCCTCGAGCAGAGAATTAAAGTTAACATTCTTTGTAAACATTGACTCACGACACACATTTGCATGTGTACCCATATAGGATAATAGTCTCTGAAATGGATTTGCTTACATTTACCCTTCTTCGTAGGCATATTATCAGGGCCTTGAACATTCTACACCAGGATTAAGTTCACTGCGCAAAATGTTGATGTTTGTTGTTGTCTGCTCGACAACAGCCCTGTAAGGGTAGAATCAATAATGACGGCCTGACTAGAGCTCCGGCACGGCAACATGGGTGAAGTTTATTATATAAATGACACCAATCCTTGGTTTAGACAGAGAAGAAATTCGCTATCAATGTCGAGGTCATCCCATGCTGCAGTTCCAGCCGAGCTGAATCCTCTTTACCTTCCTGAGAAGGATGATGGACTCTTCTGCACAAGAACGGGCTTACAGATGAAACATACCCACAGGTAACTGGGGAGTTAGATCACATTAAGGTATTCTTGCAGATTCCCACCCCCTAAGCCCGCTAGGTTAGGAAGCGCTAGGTAGGAGCATAGATACGATTATATATGTATGTTAATTAAGCCTGGGCGTAGTTCGCGAAGTAGCGCTACGCGAAGCTACGCAAAGTGCAGTTCGCACTACGCGAGCTACGCGTAGCACTACGCGAACTGCGTAGTGCACTGTTCGCAATGATTGCACAGTGCCGGATGCTTGTCCGCACTGTGCAATCATTGAAAACGGCATCTTGCACAGTGCGAGCTGTCTTTACTGCCGCTCGAGTAGATTTTTACTCGAGCGGCAGCTTTCTCAACGCTGACTGGTAGTTTCTCATCGCGAGCGGTCGCGAGCATACGCGACCGCTCGCAATGAGAAGCCTGACCTCCCCGCGTTGACAATCTCGCCGGGAGGTTTATTTTCCACGCTCGCGATCGGCAACTTGATGTTGCTGATCGCGAACGAGGAAAAAGTCTCGCCGGGATGTCATTTTGCTTGCTCGCGGTCGCCAACTTGACGTTGAGGACCGCGAGCAAGCAAAAAATGACCGCTGCACTACGCTACGCTACGCGTGTTTGCACTGTGCTACGTGCAATTCGCGTTGTGCGAAGTAGCGCAAACTTCGCAAACTACGCGAGCGTAGCGTAGTGCTTTGCCCAGGGTTAATGTTAATAATCAATGTAACAACAAAATGGTTGAATTGTTTATCTTCTTTACCATTCTTGTAATGCTGATTACTCTGTTCTGTTTCCTTCTATTAAGCATTACAGGACACATATTTTACACAAGAATAATATTGCTTCAATAAATGATTAAAATGCCAATTCAAGAATTTCTTGTGTCTCCCTTTGAGTATGCATGAGTTACTAACGAAAGGAACTGCTCTGTTTCAACGATTTCCTTGGGGAATCAGAGTTGTTATGTTCTGAGGTTGCACATACCATCCAGGACCTTATAAGGTTAGAGTTCCAGATGGTGCACTGCGAGCTAGCCAGGACTAAGGTCAAAATATCCTGATGGTGTGCATGGACTCAGTCTCGCACAGTTTTGACGTTTATGTTGTCCAAACGCACTGTCTTACTTATATAGTATGAACCTTACGACATGGTGATACCAAAGTTCTACCTTGAGTACTTATTTAATGGGCCTCCTTAGTAGTTTTTAGGTCTCGCCTACGCAGCGCGCATGCGTTGCATAGGCAAAAAGACCTTTTGGAATCGCTTCGGCTTTTCAGCCAAAAACGTGCACGCGTTCCATTGCCTTCAATGGCAACGCGTGCACGTTTGGCGATTCACTTGCGGGAGCGAGCGGCGCCATATGGTAGCAATTATTGCTTCTGGCGCCGCTCGCTCCCGCAAGGGAATCGCGCAGGCCCCCTCCTCTCCCCCTCCCCCTGCTGCCGTGCGAGGCGCGCTTGCGCTTGTTTTTGTTGTTTCCAAAGGGATTTCCGAACTTTCGAAAAGCTCGATTTCTTCAACAACAAAAAAATTGCATTTTGTGAGTCTGACCAGAGCGAATATGGGTAAAACGAATTTTTAAGTATCTTTTAAATATTTTAAGCGTCTTGCGCTTGCAGTCCAGGGAGCAGCCGCCATGTCGGTTCCATGAACAAGAAGTAATATAAATGTTTTTTCAGTTCGAAGAACAGAAACTGAAACAAAGACGGAATTGGGAGAAAGAGGGCACTTTGACAATGACGTTTGAGAGCGGCGACGTATTCCTGTGGATATGAGGGTGTTCAAACGGTGAGTAATTTTACCGAATTCCAGTTGTGCAAAGATGAAAAACAGAGCTAGATATGTTGTTATATAAAGTGCGTATTACCCCCATTCGCTTTTCTGTGCTCAGATCTCAGACGAGCCCTTTCTCTTCTTCGTTTGCTGATTAACCAGACAGACCGCCCCCCCCCCCTTACACTCCCTTCTATTCCTGAACTTTCAAGCTTCTCAGATCCACTCCTTCAGTACAAGTCTTAAGCTTTACGTTTTTGGGTCTTGTAGTTTTCATTTTATAATGGGATAAACAGGATTGCAGGTCCCAAAATAAATGTAAAGCAAAAAACCTGGTCTGGATGAGTGACTGTCATGGACTTGAAAAACTTGAGGGTTCTGTTGCTTATATCTCCCGTAGCAGTCCCCAGTGCAGTGCATGTTATGTTCTAGGCATTTGCATAATAACTTTCAAAGCTCTCGGGTTTCCCAGTTCCATGCGTTTGTAGCTCTCCTAGTCCGTGTTTTTTTTTTTTTACTAATTGCATTTTGAGATTTGTTGTCCAGGCCCTCTATTATAAAATCATGACTCAACTTCGAGTCACTGATGTAAAAAAAAATCCTGACTGAGTGAGCTACTGACACACTCCTACCCGGAAGGGCTCTGCATAGAGAGCTTTTAGTATGGCATTGTAGTGCTTTTTGCAGTGCTGTGATGAGTTTCCCAGCCGCTATGAGGCTACTGTCACAGATTAGTTGACCTTATAAAGATGTGCTACTCCTAGTGTGAAAGTGTATATTTCTATGTAAGTGAATGTGTCAACTTCGATGAGTAGTGAGTAAATATTTTTGGGGTTTGATGGATAATACTTAGGGCCACTGGAATTATGCGGCAGGCGAGGGCCAAGTTCTGTTGTAGGGTTGAGTAGACTGTGCGGCAGGAAAATGCACATTGTGTGGCATAATGCAGCACATTTTGTGATAGTATTACTTGACCCCTTAGAGCTAAAAACAAACTTTGTTTCTTAAAATCTTAAGATTATTCAGCAGATAGTGGAAAATGCAACAAATCTATAATCCGGACAATCGCATAATTCGAGTGACCCTGATAATACTGGAGGGTTCTGCCAAATCCCTTCCCTATTCTGCTAAAATTACTTGTCATGCCTGGCAGAAAGAAACAGAGATACAAAGAGAAAGGGCAGGAGATGTGCCTGCCAGTGTTGCCAAAAGAGCCACTTAAATGCATAGTTTGGCCTTGTGGTGTATATATAACACGTCAGTAAACTTTGAGACGTTCCACATTGGAATATTTTACTGCCGACTCTACATCCACCACCCTCCCAAAATTCTTTTTAGGTCTCGCCTACGCAGCGCGCATGCGCTGCATAGGAAACCTTTAGCCGTCGTTCAGCTCTTTTTCGAAGCACATACTCGTGCTTGTGGCGGCATACAGATTGCGGGAGCGCGCCACAAGCACGAGTCTGTGCTTCGAAAAAGAGCAGACTGCGCGCACACGCACACACGCACGCACCACTCCCGGGCCAGAAAACGCATGCGCGCGCCTCTCTACTCGCCCACTTACTCGCTCCGCCCTGCTGCCTCTTCTCTTAATAAAAACATGCTTCATGTGACCACGCCGGTTTGCTGATGTCTTCCGCATGGGGTTGATTTTAGTTGCATGTATCTTTAGCAGCTGCAAACCTGTTGTCCAGTCAGTCTAAGATGTGTTATTTATTGAGTTAAAGGGTTACATTTGACTTTTGATGCATCTTATACCATCGCGCGCGCCTCTCTCCTCGCCCACTCACTCGCTCCGCCCTGCTGCCTCTTCTCTTATTAAAAACATGCTTCATGTGACCACGCCGGTTTGCTGATGTATTCCGCGTGGGGTTGATTTTAGTGGCATGTATCTTTAGCAGTTGCAAACCTGTTGTCTAGTCAGTCTAAGATGTGTTATTTATTGAGTTAAAGGGTTACATTTGACTTTTGGTGCATCTTATACCATCGAGGCTTCCACATCAGTAATACATGACTATTAATTATTTACTTCAGTTCACTGACTCGATATAAATCCTGTGAAATATGAGTTTCAATCAATGGCTACTCTAAAATACTTCATTCAGTGCAACGTTATTAAACTCAGTTTATGCTCTATATCTCTGAAGGGACATTATCTTCATGTTTATTTAATAAACTGTTTTCTTCCGTCAAACAGAAAAAAGCGCACTTTGAAAAGACTGATAAATCCATGTGGTGAGGATTCCTGGAGATGACAGAGTGCATACGTGTTTCCTTATTTTGTCATTAGGAATAGATTTTTATTTTTTGATGGAACGGTTTAATTACAGAATGTGTTTGAGCTTGGTTAGAATGTGCTTGTTTGTTTGTAAGTCTGGCCCGTTGATGAGCTGCGCGTCAGGTCGCTACCAAGGCATCACGAGTGCACATCAAATGCGGAGTCTGCATCCTATGGCATAGACCCAGTGGGTACCCGCTTGAATACCACTATCATCGTAGGGGTTACTTCTGTGTCTGACTCTGTAGTCCGTTTAGGTGCGCCATGTCTCCGGCAGCCATGTGTGTGACGCGTTGGTTACTATGGCAACGTTAGGCCGTTTATACCACATGCGCGTGCTCTGCCCAGCTGCTACCAGCTAACAAGCATTGGCATAGCCAATAGGTCTCGCCTTTGGGACCTTATAAGTATTTAGTTATGCAGCACAATATCCTTACTGCAACAACATTAACTGTTGCATGGCTAAACACTTATAAGGTCCCAAAGGCGAGACCTATTGGCTATGCCAATGCTTGTTCTTTTGTGTGACCAAAGACCATATTCACCAATATACCGGAGACGTCCATGGTGCTAGGGAAAAATCCGACACAGCAAGATAAGAAACCCCAATTTCTGGCTAATGGATAATCCAGCACAGGAGGCCCACAAAGTATATAGCACAGAGGTATTCTATGCATGGATTACATTTCCAGCAACAAATACCAACACAGGGCATTTTCACACATACACTGAAGCACAAGTACCAAACAAGTACAGGCCATATGAGGAGTTAGAAATCCCATCGACACATCAGGAACACATGAATTGATTCATAGACACCCTCACACAGTTTTGACGTTTATCCCTGTTCTGTGCTCCTTTGACCTCTTAATAGGTTTTGGCTCCACAAATACCAATAAATGTATACATACATGCATTCATGCATACAAACATACAATACTCCAGTATTTGAGCTGGTAATATCACAGCTGGTAAATATGTTACTACCTGGTGCATTATATACCTGGTATGGAATTACCTCACAATTACAAGTTCCATATCTCAGAATCGGGGATGGCAAAAGAATACCATATGTTTTCTCCTCCCTAGTTGAAAAGCTCATAATTCTGTAACTTTTTGTTGCACAAATTCTAGAAGGTTTTATATTACCTAATTTGTGAGGGGAAAAAATGAAGTGTTTCTGAACCAGCAAAACATAAAAATGTAGGGAACCTGCCTATATCAAAGATGTGGGAGGAAGAATGAATAAAGTGGCTTATCCAAATGCCAATGAGGAGGATCCAGCTGGATACCAGATTCAGCAGGTAATATTTAGCTGGGTCAGTCAGGCCCCAGTAATATATGCTGAATTCGCCCTGACACATCATATCAGGATTGTGCCACATTTACTTTTTAACCAGGTTGGAAGCCATATTCATTAAACCTTTTTTGTCTGGACTTCCACTTCCTGTTTTAACCCTTCATGGTCCACTGACCCTCACTTCATACATCTACACCTATAGGCCCCTCACACCCACGGCACCAAACGGCATAGAATAAAAGATCTCCGCCAAAGAGCCCTTCATAGGGAGCCCGTCAGGTATTGCAGCGCCGACCTGACAAGGAGCACGCCCTATGATGAAGCATGACACCCAGCTGGCTGGGTGTGTGATGGCCCTAATTCCAAAAGGAGGAATTCCCCTTCCCTCCTGCTATTAAGTGAGGACGTTTCACCACCTAGTTGTCCTGTTTCCACTTGCCCAGTTAGGAACTGCATACCTTTATTGATTTATTTGATTTACTGAATTTGCCCCAGTGTAATTTCCCAACACAGTGACACATTGAGCAGCACCCACATGTTCTCTGCCATTCAGAGCAGCAACCTGCAAGGGGGAAGGTGGGTTCCTTATTTTTACTACCAGCTGAGTCCATCACATAGGCCTCACTTAAAATGCCATCATCCTTCTTTTTTTGGAGCCTCATCCTAGCTGGGAGCTATCTAGATCCCCTGTACCTACATGTGAATGCAATGGAGGGAAAGAAGGGAACACAGTTTATCACTTCACAAGTGTTTATGAGAAGTTATTAATTAGAGGCAGGTTTTTGACTTTGTTCAACACCTGTATGTAAAATATTTCCATGCACTGTAAGAATATCAGATGTATCTGTCTGAGTAATTACACTACTAATGATTTAAATAGAATGCATTAATTGTTATTATTTTCTTTAATAGTGATACTTTCCCCAATTTAGGGTGTCAGAGCTTTGCTTCACACACACACATTGTACAGAGACAATGAATCATACAAGTGTGTAAAATCAATGTACAAGAATTGTATATGACAATAAATATTACAAGGTGTATGAGTCATATATCATCCATACTGATAGTCATTATGTGTTAATATTGCTTTGTCTGGAGAAACACAAGGTCAGCATTTATTAACATAATGCTGTGGTTGTGGTTGTCTGTACTAATAAGACTTTATTATCATCCAACGGAACACTTTCAGCAAACTCAGAATAACGAAAGATAGAGAAAGAAAATAAAGCTTCTAGACTAATTCTAAACCTCTGCTTTGCAGTTTGCATGCAGCTCCCTGCGGCTGGTTTGTGGCTCACTGCGCTATATTAGAGAAACTGTAATTTACGAACTGCAATAACCAAGCATGTCTGTGAAAAAATCAGAAATCCACTGAGCTATCTGCACAAATTTCAAATTTGTGATCTTCATGTTACATGTTGTGCTTTGCAACAGGCTAAGTAACCTTCTATGCTACTTTCTGAGGCAAAACTGTGATTAGATAAAACAGAGATCTGACCAGCAAGTGCGCTAACCACCAGAGTTCCACCAGAGTTATTGTACCGCTACTACAATTCCCTGAAAATTGCTAGGCACACAAACATGCCTGCAGGGTGTGCCTTAAAATCATAAAATATTTTAAAATGCAACCTGTTTCTGACCAACTGAGTAAGCCAGAACAGATTTAATATCACATTTGTCCTTGTTGCCAATTTCCTTGAGGCAAAGTTTTTAAAAGTAAATATATAAATTGACTGTTAGACTCTGCTTTACGTGGCTCTGCTCCTCGTGACTCCACCCCCTTTCTGCTGCAACACCTTGACTGTCAATTTATGGGAGCCCAGAGTAAATACTGTAACATTACAACTACTGCATGTAATCCTATTGAGATGCAAACCCCTGTTTACGCCAAATCTGGATTAGCGGGGTAGATCTGTTTATTGCGCATGTGCATTTGTGATATTTGAGAAGTTCCTTATCACTGACCACAGAAGCTTCAAGTTTTAGGTAAATGCTTAGAGGAACAAGGAGTCCTTCCTCATTAGACCAAAAGGAACATGCATTCCTCGCGAATAATTTCACATATTCACTGTGCAGCCAACCAAGACTAAATCATTTACCCTTTATTAGGGTCTCAGTGACTGATTTAGACCTATGCAATTATTAAGCTCTTTTCATTGAATAATTGCTAAACCAAACAAGCTCGACATGACCTGAACACACCTAATCTAAATGTGAATGTCATCAGAGGCATTTGAATCATTTACATCCAATTTACCCATCTTTTTTCATATTCATTCAAATTAGCTGTCAAAGCAAAATGCAGGCTTCCATTCAGATGAGAATCTGTTCTGTATCTCACTGCCGTCCTTAAATAATCCCGCTGTGCTCCCTTCATGCGGCTCCCGTCTTCTTCTGCTGGGGATTCACACATCACTGAAGAATTTTACATATCGTGCAGTGCCTTGTGATGAGCAATATATACATCCAGCGGGGTGAAGTGAGGACAAAATGACATCACAGGCTTCATATTTCCTGCGCTTTCGCCTGTGCCTTTCAGCTTGTCACAGAGAGCTGCACTGGCACACAGAAGCAATGTGAATAATGGCCACGCTTTGATGTTGTTAATAATGAATCAACAAAACATAACAACGATAATAATAAACACTTTATGTATTTTAACAAAAATAATTGCAATCATGCAGCAGATGTTCAACCTCAAAGAACAAATGTAAAAAAAAAATCATGACCGGCCTAAAATTACAAAAACGAAAAAACTTGTCAATTTCAATCAAAAAGATAGCCTAAAGTCAGAAGATCAAGTCAAAAATGCAGGCAGTAATAAATTATGGGTGTATGTGCCTTTACTTCTCCATGCTGGTGAACCCACATTGAGGGCCTGATTATTATGGCGGATTGACTTCAGTCTGTCCGTCATTGTTTCCTATTTGGGACCGCCTGCCTACAAGGCGGCAGCGCCACAGTAGGAATTATGATGCAACTGCCACGGAGGCAGTCGCATTGCCTATTTTTCGTATTGCGGCATGTGCTGCTGGCTGCAGCGCACACCCGAAGATAAAAAGGGGTCACCACACATATCCCTGCACTACGTGGCAGGCACAGTGCCCACAGCCTAGGACCAGGGGGGAAGAGGGGCCCGCTACGGGCCACCAATGTCCCTTTCTGCCAGCTTTTCCATGGCGGGTGAACCGCCATGGAAAGGCTGGCAGGGAGGGACATCGTAATCCCTACGGCGGTGCCACCAATGCAGGGATTGCGAGGCCCTCAGCCGCACCGCCGGGCTCAAGGAGCCCACCATCACACTGCCCACCATCCTAATGTGGCGGGCGGTGAAGGTGCTCTCGATGGCGGTGAGACCGCCACCGACAGACTGTCAGTGGCGGTCTTGCCACCATCGGCATGACCCCCAAAGTGTGGGACTCAGCTAAAACTCTTGAATGGTATTCTATCGGCCCCCATACTGGTCCTTTTAGTGGACTCTCTTTGCCTGTCACAGTTCAGGACTGGATCCCCTAGTGCAAATACAGACATCAAGGATCCAGCTTAATTTATTTTATATATCTGTGATGGGTTTCCTCAACTTGCCTTTAAATGTATGCTCACGCACCCAAGGGAATACACTCCATCCTTAACACCAATCTTCCCACAAGAGGACCTGCTTGGGGGAATAAACAACTGTCCAGTGCAGAATATAAAGTCAATACCTTCATATAATAATAAGAGTGCTGACCGTCATTGCATTAAAACCATGCGTATCCATGCTTGGATGGTATTCAATCAAGCAAAAGTGACCCAGGAGCAAAATTGGCGATTACCTATTTTGCGAATGGCTTTGGGGTTGATGCATTCCAAAAGGCTATTTACCGGTCGCAAAGGGGCCGATTCTGTGAATCGGCCCCTTTGCGACCGGTAAATAGGTTGATGCATGTGCCCCTATATTTTCAAATGATAGTCCATTCTTAGGATAGACTTTTTAGTGTTATTCATGATATATTTTGAGTGGGAGAGGTGGAAATTGTGCATCGTTAGGAATGCAATAATGGGTTTGCCATCTAGTAGTTATTTTTCCAGTTTCACCAAAACTCGTATGTAATCTGCCTTCTCAAGTAACCAGTTAATACCTTGCTTGAACAAATATTCTGTTTGGTAGCTCCTAAAGTTAGGGAGACCTAAACCACCATTATCTTTAGAGAGTCTAAGTTTTTTTACCTGAGATTCTAGGATTTTTGCCTTGCCATAAAAATGTATTGACAGTGTTGACGATTTTTGTTAGGTAATCATCTTAGAGTGACATGGGGGAGAATACCCATGAGATAATTAACTAGGGGAGTAATCATCATTTTGAGGGACTCTGCCCTACCCTAACATGAAAGAAACTTGGGTGATCAGCCGTCTAGGAGATTACTAATCTTCTTAAGTATGCAATCTTCGTTATACTTCAAAGTAGGGAAAAGGTCATTGGAAAATTCTATCCCTAGATATTTAATGCAGCCTGGTTGCCAAGGGAGGCCTGAATCACCTAGAATGCCTTTATTTCCAATATTATTGAGAATTTTAACCTCAGACTTGTCCATATTGAGTGTATAGCCTGATATATCAGTGAATTATTGAATCAATGTCATTAAGACGGCAATGGAGGTGGGGGCGCCCTCACGGCAATTAAGATATCATCTGCATACGCAGCTATTTTTAAGTGGTTTTACCGAATGTTACCCCTGATATTTCCCCATTTTCCCTCAGATGATGTAGAAAGGGCTCTAATGCTCAGAGAAAGAGAGGAGGCGAGAGGGGCAGCCTTGTCTGGTTACTTGTTTCAAGGCGAATGTATTAGAGAGAGCTCTAATTCTAGCGATCGATTTGTGGTAGAGTGCCATAATCATTTGTATCAGAGACTCACCCAGATTAAACTTCTCAAGGACTGAATTTAAATAAGACCAGTCAACTTTGTTAAGCACTTTTTCTGCATCAAGCATAATTGCTACTGTAGGGAATTTTGAAATTTTCTAGGATGTGACAAAGTATTAGTGTGCTGTCACTGGATAATCTGTTCTTCAGAAATCCTACCTGGGGGGGTGAATGAGGTTAGATATGTATTTTTGGAGCCTGAAGGAAACTATCATGGCATATATTTTACAGACAAGATTAATTAATGATATTGGTCTATAATGTTTTGGAAGCGAGGTGTCTTTCCTCTCCTTGGGAATCACAGTTATGATAACCTCCGTGGGGAGCCTGTGACCTATCCAGAGTTGGCAAAGTGGGTATAGAGTTTTCCTAAAAGTGGGATAATTCTTGTGGAGAAAGATTTAAAGAATTGTGTAGTATACCCGTCCGGGCCGGGTGATTTGCCTGTTTTGAGGTTTTTGATAGCGCAGGCTATTTCTTCTTTTGTTATTGGTCCATTAATCATTTTCAATTTCCTCATCTGTTAGTTTGGGAAAGTTAGCCTTATCTAGAAATACTCCACATTTCTTGTGATTTAATGAAGTATTGTTTGTGTAAAGATTTCGGTAAAAATCTTTAAAGAATCTTATAAGGGTTATTGTGAACAAGGTCCTTGTCATCTTTAATGGTGTTTATGGAGTATCTTTGCAGTCTGTGCTTTAAGTATGATGCTAGAGTTTTGACTGCTTTGTTAGCTTAAAATAGTCTAATGCTTTTTTGTTTATTGACCCAGATACCTGCTCTTATGCTTATGATTTTATTGTATTCATATTTTTTCTTGACAATCTTGTTTAATATAGGGTTATCTCTAGAGGAAATATGGCTTTTTTACAAATCTATAATTAGTTCCTCCAATTCCAAGAGCTTACTGTTGGCTTCTTTGTTCATATTATATCTAATTTCAATAATCACACCTCTAATTGTTGCATTAGGGCTTCACATTTGGTGATGTCAGAGGAGTCGTTTTCTTTGTTATTTGAGGAAGGTCTGTATTGAATCCTCAATCCTTAGATTATGGTGTTTGAGTATTCCATCATTGAACAGCTGTTGTGTCTGTTTTGTGTCTGGTGAAGGGTAAGTGATTAACATAGTAATACACAAATGATCTGATATCACTCTTGGTTCAATTGTTGTTTGGTCAACCCTTCTAATGGAGTGTCCCGAAATTAGCAAGTAGTCTATTTGAGAGTGCAATTTGTGAGGGAACGAGTAAAGAGTATAGTCCCTTTATTCTGGGTTTTGCGTTCTCCAATCGCCAATAAGATAGTATCTAGAGCATAGGTTCTTTAGGGCTCTATGGCTTTTATTAGGGCAGAATTTAAATTGTGAGCTTCTGTCTAATGTAGGGCTCATTGGCAGGTTAAAGTCTCCTGCAAAGATGATCATGGCTGAGTCTGGGTTAATTATAAATTGATTCGAAAGTTCATTCCAGAGCGATGGGTCATCCGCCATGGGCGCATAGACATTGATCACAAAGAATTCACTATTATTTTTGGAAAGTTTTGAGATGATCCATCTCCCTTGCTTATCAGAAAGATTTGACACAATGTCTATATTTGACCTCATAGTGATCAAAGTTAAGATGCCATTTTTTTCCCAACTGCGGAGGAGCATGCTACGCCGCTGAACTGGTTATTTCTGAGTGATGTGATGTGCATGGAATCAACCTTGGTTTCCTGATGTAGGATAATATCGCCCGAAGTTTATATAAGTAGTCAATGATTTTCATTTTTTTTCATAGGGTGGTTAATCCCTTCTACTTTTAGCGATATTATCTTTATAGTCTTTTTAGGATTTGTCATGTGTAAGGATATAGGATTGTATAGCTCATTTACGGGGCCAAATAGGTTCTCTCAGAATGTTGAAATAGAGTATGTATACAAGCTGTTGTAAGTTAAACTCATTGTGAGTCAAAATTAGTACAGCAGAATAACAGGGATTAGTGGCATAACAGAGATAGATGCAATTCTAAAGATTAATCACTATGTTGTGGAATTGTGTCCAGATATGAGGGCTGTTAAGCCCAACTTGAATGATTGTTCACTCGCCTGAGACATTTCCTTCCTTTGATAGTGTTGACAAATAATAATGGCAAGGAAAAAAGTAAAAAGTTGCAAATCAATATCAAATAAAATAACATTTTCAAACAGTCCCTCCCAGATTTTAAACCCGCCCCCCCCCCCATTAACCACCCTCAAGTTTACAACAGGAATTGCGAGAGGGGAAACTCTCCTCCAGGGAAACGGTAACTCAAGAACAAAACAGTAAGTAGCCCATACACTTTTTGTTGAGATAGGTGTACATATCACAGGTCATAAGGCTAAGGAAAAATTTAAAATTCTCAAACTGTATTAGCAAAAATGATTAGATCATGTAGCCATAAAATGTAGGTGTTCACCATATATAGTATCACACCTGAATAGTAGAATCAAAGAAGTGAACTGGAAGAACGTTTGTAACCATAGAACTAATGGTTGAGGTAGAGGTGTGGCGCAGCAGCCAGAGCAGCTGACTCTGGAGCACGGGGATCACGGTTCGATGCCGGTGGCAGCTCAGCATCATGTGACTTTGGGCAATAGCTCAATTAATCTCCCCGACGGCCCCCAGTGCCTTGAAACCTTAAGGGGTGCTATGTTCGCGCTTTACAAGTTGATTATTATTATATGGTCATAGGCCCCGCAGACCAACAACATATGCATTTAAAGTAGAAAAAAGATTTGAAAACTATAGGAATAGCAATTGTTCAGTCACCCTTTATGTTGCAATAGTATTGTATTTCCCATTCACAATTGTATTGTTCTCACTCCTTATTTCTGTTGTCATCAAAGGACCTGTTGAAGGCAGACTTGATACCACTAAATGGAGAGAGTACTTACAAATGAAGAGCGTATGCTGGTATACATGCTCAAAGGTAATTAGTCGCCAAAGTAAGGGTGACAAAAACATCAGAGTCTTGGAGAGTGACGTTTGTTGAGATTGAGGGCAAAGGCCGCTGGCAGACATTTTCATCTTGTAGAGCATGTCAGTAGTTAGTCTTTGCCGAGTTGAGGTCAGTACAAAGTTAGTGTTTGTTCATTGAAAATGCGTCCTTGTGCAAAGAGGTGCCCATCTTTTATTCAGTTTTGCCATCCAAGAATTTCACGAGGGCAATATGATCACTAAAGATGTGAGAAATGCCCTGTATTGTCACATGGTATTTGGCAGGCCCTGCAAAAGAAAATTGATAGTTCATTCCTTTCAACCTGGGGTGCAGGGCAAGGAAGCCCTTCCTAGTCTCAACTGAGGATTTAGAATAGTCCTGTGAGATGAAAACCTTGCTGCCCTTCCATTGTATATGGTTATGTTTCTTCATAAATGAAAGGATTTTTTCCACATGTTGATAGCAGAGTGGCTTGCATACAATTGGACGCAGATGAATCTGGTTAGGGGGTTTCCGTGTTGGTACTCTATGCTCTCTTTCAAATGTAAGCTCTTTTTCGAATACTATTTCTTTATTTTGTAAGAACCATTTCTCTATGAACAGAATACATACCAGCCGGGTCTTCTGCTCCTTCTGGAATGCCCAAAATACGAAGGTCCCCACATCTGTTTCTGTCTTATAGAGCTGCTAGCGCTCTAAACATAGACTGAATGGCGGTGTTGAGAGCCAAGATAGATTTGCTAGTTTTATGGTTTCTGAGTCCTCCAGGTTACTAATTCTGCTTTTGGTTTAAGTGATTCTGGTATTGTTTTGTTTGAAGTCTGTGCAGATAGCGCAGATTTCATTCTGCATTGCATCTGTGTTGTCTTTTGTAGGCTTGGCAAGGCCATGGACATCTGCTGTCATTTGGTTTACTCCGGGAGTGACGTGTATTGCATTGGCAGATTTCGAGTAGGTTCGTCCATGCATATGTGCATTTATTTATGGAAGGGACGCTAGCAGGGTTTGATACTTCTTACCTGCTTGTACTTGTACTTCCGATGAAATAGATGGCTTAGATGATGGTTATTCTGGCGGTCCTCCGCCCTTAATGGGAGACGTGCAGCATCATTATGGCCCAAACAGAGGCCACATACAGAATCCTTGGTCTGAGGTTCTAAGCAGTGGTTAAAGGTGCCTCAGTGTGCGCAGTATCAAGATGCACCCATTTCAGCCTCCTTCGCTTGAAAATTACACTATGTAGGCAGTGTTTTTAGCATATAATTGTTTCCCTGGAGTGAAGCTACAGGCTCATTCTGCCATCTTCCTCCTCGTCCAAGCCACGCCCCCCTAATGTTTATATTTTCCTGACCCCCCCCCTTTCTTTCTTGACTGTAGGTAATGCTCTCATGGTCCCTTTTTAGTTTATTTGGGTGACCTTGATCACACAATGTAATGTGGTGGTTTTGTTATAGTCTCAACCACAGGATGTTGTTGTTTAATCCACTGATGTTTGTGGACAACTTATATATCCATATTTGCTCTTTTTCTAGTAGAATTTTGGCCTCCACTGTAAACTGTAAATATACAGTAAAGTAAAAGACAGTTGTTGTGTGTCCATTGTTGATATAATGGGTGGCTATTTTAGTCATTTTTGCACTGTAGGTTACTGCTGCTTTATCCAAAGCGTAATATCACCTTCATACATGTCATTCCCACATTTTGAGATTACAGGTACAGGCTATAAGGTGCATGATGAATAAAATTGCAATTTATGTGTTATCATTGACACAGACTTTTCTTAATTCTAAGTCCAACTTTTTAAACGATTTTGTCAAGCGGCAAACATTACAGCTTCCACAAAGATGGTGACCCGTAACTGTCAGCATCCCCCAAAGGGTGGTTATACTGCGTTTCTTTTTGGGTTGAAAACTCCTGGTGTGTACCAGGGTATTCTAGATGTTCCTAGCTCTCTTGTGTATAAACAGTAGTCTTTCAAACTTTAGTTTCCCTGTTCTTAGGATCTGCCAGTGTTTGTTTATGGTTGTCTTTATTTGGTTCGGAAAGACAGAATAGTTCGTGACACAAATCAATTGGGTTCACTGATAGAATATCGACCCCCAGAAAATCCCCATAAACAAATATCGAGTTGTAAATATCGATGTCAAAAATATCGACATCCTATATTTATAATGGTAAGTATAAAAATATCGAAAAAAATATATCGATGTAAAAAATATAGATGTACAAAATATTGATTTTAATATATATATAAAAATAATGTTAAATATTAAATAATAAAATTAACTTTAAAAAAATTATTTAGATTTAATATACATTTTAACAAATATAAGAAATAAATGTAATTAAAAAAAGTAAACATACATAAATAAAATGTAATATATATATATTTTCTTTAAAACAATTAATAAACTATTAATTTTTATTTATTTTATAATTTTATAAATATATAAAAATTTACAAATTAATATATATATATATATATATACACACCTATAACATAAAATCTAATGAAAAAAACATTATATTATACATTAAAACATTAAACTATTTAATAGTATTTAAACTTAAATTTTGCACTCCATTGAGTGCAACAGTGGGGAAAGTGTTGGATAGCGGAGGGGTAAAAACTACTATTCCCACTCCAGTTAGTGCAACAGTAGGGAAAATGTTGGATAGCGGACTAGTAAAAATTACTAATCCCACTCCAGTGAGTGCAACGGTAGGGAAAGTGTTGGATAGCCGAGGGGTAAAAATAACTATTCCCACTCCAGTGAGTGCAACAGTAGGGAAAGTGTTGGATAGCGAATGGGTAAAAAATACTATTCCCACTCCAGTGAGTGCAACAGTAGGAAAGGTGTTGGATAGCGGCGGGGTAAAAATTACTACTCCCACTCCAGTAAGTGCAACAGTAGGGAGAGTGTTGGATAGGGGAGGGGTAAAAATTACTATTCCCACTCCAGTTAGTGCAACACTAGGGAAAATGTTGGATAGCGGAGTAGTAAAAATGACTATTCCCACTCCAGTGAGTGCAACAGCAGGGAAAATGTTGGATAGCGGAGGGGTAAAAATTACTATTCCCACTCCAGTGAGTGCAACAGTAGGGAAAGGGTTGGATAGCAGAGGGGTGAAAATTAATATTCCCACTCCAGTGAGTGCAACAGTAGGGAAAGTGTTGGATAGCCGAGGGGTAACACTTAATATTCCCACTCCAGTGAGTGCAACAGTAGGGAAAGTGTTGGATAGCAAAGAGGTAAAAAATACTATTCCCACTCCAGTTAGTGCAACAATAGGGAAAGTGTTGGATAGCAGAGGGGTAAAAATTAATATTCCCACTGGAGTCAGTTCAAAATTAAAAACAAACAAAATATCAACAACAACACAAAAGATTTTTTTAAAAAAAGAAAGCATATATAAAAATATAAAAAATTACAAAAGAGAGAAACATATTATAATGATAAAAAGATCTAACAAATACCTAGAAAGATTATATTTAAAAAAAAAAAATTACAAACAAATAACTATTTTTAAGTAGAAATTATTTATAAACAAAAACATTAATTATTACATAAATTTAATCTTTTTTATTTCCTACCCTATAACACCACACAATTTACAACACACATCTAAATTTTGTTTAAAAGTACCTCCATAATTAACATAATTAACTATCAATTAAAGAAACATTATTAATTAAAAAACAAATTAAAACAGATAAAAATTAATTTACTCCCCAAACGTTACCCCTATAAAATCAAAACCCACATACAAAATAAAAATAAACAATTACCCTAATTATTTATCAATTGATGAATTAATATTAATGATCAACTAATTATTAATTAATTAAACATAAATTACTTTCCACCCTCTACCCCAATAAACACCACAACCCACACCTAAAAATCATTACACAATTTCCATAACTAATTTTAAATTAATAAATTCATATCAATTAACAACTTATTAATTAATTTAACATAATTTACTTCCCACCCTTTACCACTATAAACCCCACAACTGACATCAACAATTAAGTAAACAATTGCCATATTTAAATTTTAATTGCTTGATTAGCATTAATTAACAAATAATTAGTAATTAATTAAAAATAAATTACTTCCCACCCTATTCCCCTATAAACCCACAACCGCTCCTAAAAACATTACCCAATTAACATAATACCCAATTAATAAATTAATAATAATTAACAACCAATTAATAAATAATTAATAATAAATTAATTACCACAATTAACACTATAAAATATAAATTAAATAAATATTAATAAATAAAAATATGAATAAATGTATTATAATTAAATTACTTCCCACCCTATTCCCCTATAAACCCACAACCTGCTCCAAACAAAATTACACAATTAACATAATTACCAATTAATTAATTAATAATAATAATTAACAACCAATTAATAAAGAATTAATAATAAATTAATTCCCACATTTAACACTATAAAATATAAATTAAATACATATTAATAAATAAAAAATATTAATAATTATATTATAATTAAAAGGCCCATTACGATACCGGGCGTAAAAAAATCCGCCACCCATGAAAGCGGCAAAAATCCGCCCGCCTACACCTTCTGAATACCGACCCAGCAATTATGATGCCTCGAACCGAAAACCGCCAGCGGCGGAAAAAACACACAAAATACCGCCCGCCCATGCCCGAGTGGGAGTCAAACCGCCCGCCACGGACGGAAAGACGCACGACAACACAAAACCGCCCGCCCTCACGGTCGAGACACCGCACGTGAAATTACGATCCCACCGACATGAGCGCGGAAAAACAACAAATACACCGCCCGCCAGCGTAAACAACACTGAAGAAAATTGACACGGCAGAAGCCATGGCGGCCACGTCCCTGCACAGAAACAGCCCCGGACTCAAACAAACACACACAACATGGCAAACAAGTCCACACAGCAACCCACGCACAAATACACAGACAAAGTACACATCCCGAAAACACACCACCCCTGGACAAACAAATAAACCACAAAGCCCAGAACACCGGCCACAACACACCTGAAAACAACAGACCATCAGGACACACCCAAACAGGTAAGTACAAAAGCAGCCCCTCCACAGACCACAACCCCTTGCAACATTGCAAAGCAGAGAGGAGAGGAGAGGACACAGAGACACAGGAAGGACAGCAGCACACCACAGATATGCACACATCACACCCACCACCACCACCACCAAACACCGGCACCACAAACCCCCTGCACATCACACATCACACACCGCACCAGCACCACAAACACCATGGCATCACACAGAATGCCCAAGTTCACTTCCACTGAGCTGACGGTCATGGTCGACGAGATCGTCAAGGTGCACACACAAATCTATGGCACCAGGTCCAGCACACACCACTAGCCACCAGAAACAGAATGTGGAACAGAATTGTAGACCAGGTCAATGCAGTCAGGACCGTACCCAGAAACAGAGGAGAGATAAACAAACGGTGGAACGACATCAAAAGCCTGGTCAAGAAGAAGGAGAGCAAAACCGAGAGCTGGCTGCCACGACTGGCGGAGGGAATCCCGCGCATTACAAGACCTTCAAAGCGTGGGAGGAGAAGGTGCGAGTCATCATCCATCCGGAGATCCTCACCGGATTACCAGGGGAGTGGAGGCCGGTAAGTACAAACAAATGTATACCAGCACACCGCTATGTACTCACATGCACTACCACCATGCCATAGCTCCGAGGGACAAACACCCCCATGTCCAGTACACAATACACAACACATTACTCACACATGCAACAGGCACCACCACACACACAGCCCAAACATATCAACTGACAAAACCATGGGGGCATGTGTACACCCAGCCAGCCACGTAACTACCAACAGGTCCCCTAGTACTCCAGAAGCGCCACAACGAGCACCCCCACACCCATGTGGCAGCCGTAGCTGCACCAACCGACAAGTAACAGGTAAGTAGCCACAACACAGAGGCAGTGGGTGGGAGGGGGACAGCTGAAGTACAACACACACCAGGCCCCTAGTCCTACAGCACAGCAAGGCGGAGCTCCCCCCACACCCATGTGGCAGCCGTAGCTGCACTAACCGACAAGTAACAGGTAAGTAGCAGCAACACAAAGCGCAGTGGGTGGGAGGGGGGACATCTGAAGTACAACACACACCCGGCCCCTAGTCCCACAGCACAGCAAGGAGGAGCACAGCCCACACCCCACACCCACGTAGCAGCCACTGCGGTGCACACCGGCAGCCGACAGGTAGACATCCCGACCCAGGACAAACGGTGTCAGTGGGTGTCCAGCCATCACCACGACCCATAACACCGCCCCCACAGACCTGCAACATGGAGCACCCCCCGCCCATAACCATGTTGCATCCAGTCCAGTGCACGCTCAAAAACAACCTGCAGGTGGGAAACTGGACAGGGCGGGGTGACTGGAGGCATGAGGACTGAATTACGACTAACACATGGGACATGTCAAGTAGCAGAGGAACACGCAGCACTGCTCCCTGCCACAACCATGTGAACAATGTGCACACGGACATGAACCACAGAGTCACACCCCACATGACCCATCACAGACACAGCAACACCCAAGGAGCCACGTCTGCATGCACAAGTCACACTGATTACAGAACCACACGGCAGGCACAGTGCAACCCATCACACACAACTGCAACACCATCGAAGTCCTGTCCATGTAGCCCCCACTGCCTGTCAAGCACACATCCCACAACTATGCCCATGTAAGACATACCACACTAGACGCAACAGCGTGGAACAACATAAATGCACACGAACACCACTGGACCCATCAAACACACAGACACACAATGCACATACAACATACCATCCATCTCATCCGTCAGCCCCAGTCACATGAAAGGTATGTCATCCGAACAGCTGGTCCACACACAGTAGTCACGCAAAGAAACATGCCCATGATAAATCGTGTGCCAGTAGTGAATGAAGCGCACGTCACACTGTGAGCAACTACACACATAACATGGGCCACACACCCCCGAGCACTGCAGTGATGCACATGGCACAGGGCAGCACGCACACCAAGGAATTGGACCATCTGCAATACGTCGTGTGGCACACAACCATCACTCACTCATAACAATGCGTCCAATTACATGGCCAGAAATCACAACAGACAGCAAATATGCAGGGTATGTCAGACATACACACACCTCAGACCATGCACTGCCACAACACATGCCACATTCTGCACCCATGGCACACAGTATGTACCCCCAAAGCATAGTTCATCTCAAATGCGTTTCAGGGGGCTGGCTCCCATTTTGCCATCTGCGTTTCGAAGCGTTACATTTGAACCCCAAGAGCATAGTACAAACCAACCTCCACGATGGGTCTGGAGTCCGCATACACCAGAGCCACAAAAAGCAGGAGCACAGCAACACACCCATCCGCATTGCCAATCCGTCCCATGCCACATGTCCACAGCACACAGTCCCATTGGCATGCCCACACAACAACAAATAGCACAGCCACACACACGGCTCCGGGAAACCTGTGCACGACTGTGCACGAACTGTGGATGTCAGACAACCTATACATACTTTGTCATGTGCAACACAATAACATATCTCATTCCCCCCACAGGTGACGAACTGCTGGATGCTGGAGATGGAGACAGCAGCCAGCACAGCCAGCCTGCAAGCCCCCAACAAGGACTCACGGATGTGGAGGATCTGTCCTCCGATTCGGACACGGACCACCCAGCAGGCCCATCTGGTGTGGCAGGGCCCAACCGCACCCCAGGCACCCTCCTACCCACCAACCCATCATCCAGGGCTGATGACCACTCACAGCCCCCTGCTGCCACTGTCATTGCGGCCACTCCCACTGTTGTGGCGGCCACTCCCACTGCCGCAACCACCACCATCGCCGCAACAACCACCACCGCCGCGACCACCACCACGTCATCACTGGCCCCAGCACCAGCGCAAGTGGTGGTCCGGCCGACTGGGTCCACCCTGGGAGCCACAGCAAGGACCGTGGTGAGCAATGTGGCTAGTGGGCAGGCCGGTGGCAGCAGTACTGGTGGGAAGAGCAGGGTCAGGCCAACGCCAGCCTCCCCTGGGAGCCATGCCCTGCCTCAAATGGCCAGAGTCCTTGGGGCCTATGAAGAGGCCCAAGGACAATGGGCCAGGTCCTGGGGGTGTTGAGGTCCATGGACGCCCATATGGGACAATTTGTGTCCCGTATGGACCAACTCGTGGACCTCATGGGCCAGCTGGTGGTGGCGGTGAGGTCACAGGCAAGGCCAGCAACACCACCTCCGCCACCACCTGCTAGGGCGCAGGGTCGGGCAGCAGTGTCCAGTTCCCCTGCGTCCACAGCCAGTGAGCACACCTCACCCACCACCAGCAGGTCGCCACCACACCCCCCCTCCCAAACGTGGAAGGGGCCGTCCGAAGTGGAAACAGATGTCCCGGGAGGACTTTGCACGCTCCAGACGCAAGTTAGGCAGCCAGCCATCCTTGACCACCCACTGCATTGACTTGGACTACGATCCCACCCCACACAGCCATCAGAATGGCATGTGTCTGTTGGACTAGGGACATAGAACTAGTGGGTACACCCTGAGCATCACGCAGCCATGGCCGACAGCTCATTGTCACTGCACGCAACACTCATGTCATCACCTTGCACACAATGACATGTCACAGTTGAAAATAAATGCACCTTTTACACAAACTGCTGTCTGTGCACTGTGTTTATTGAACGATGATCAACCGCCACCTTGAGCAGAAAAGCATCGGATGTGTGGCATGGCGATGGGACAGGAGGGGCTGTAGGGACCTAGGGGGGAAGACAGAACAGGAGCACATTCAATGAGTGTGTCACACACCCATCACACAGTACATGTCAACAACTACAAGCAATGTACACACATCGCACAGAGCAATAGGGCACAATGCCACAGCCACCGTCAGTGGCATACAAACCTGGACATGGACCATTGACACACAGCACACAGTGAACAAAAGGCCTCCGTGACACAGCACACAGACACCTGCACAACTACAGCCACATCAGCCGTCGTACATGGACACTCACCGTCAAGTGAAGTAGCGGGCGATGAGCTGCTGACGGACATTCACAGCTTCCTCCTCTCCGCTGTCTTCCTCACTCGAGCTGTCCTGGTCTGCAGGCTGGGGCCCTGGTTGATCTCCGTCATCCACAATTAGGGGATCTGCTTTCGAATGGCCATATTGTGCAGCATGCAGCAAGCCACCACTATCTGGCACACCTTCTGTGGGGAGTACGCCAGCGCACCCCCGGTGCGGTCCAGGCATCTGAACCTGGACTTGAGGAGGCCAAAGGTACGCTCGACCACACGTCTGGTCCTCCCATGTGCCTAATTGTAGCGGTCATCTGCTGGGGTCCGAGGATTTCGTAATGGACTGAGCAGCCAGGGCCCATTCTGGTAAGCCGAGTCACCTGGGCATGAGGGACACAGAGAACCGTTGCAATTCAAACAGGACAGTAGACAGCATCCTTAAGCCAGCACGCTACACAACTCCACATACTCACCGACAATCCAGCCACGGTCCTGTTGCAGATTGGTCATCAGTCGTGGTAATATGCTGTTGCGCATGATGTGCGCGTCATGGGCCGAGCCTGGGAACTTTGCACACACGTGGGAAATGACCATGTCCGCAAGGCACACCACTTGCACATTCAGGGAGTGCGTGTGCTTCCGGTTGCGGAAGAGCTGCTCAGTGGCCTGTGGTGGGACAAGGCCAACATGGGTGCAATCTATGGCACCAACGACGTGTGGGATCCGTCCAAGGGCATAGAATGCACCCTTCACTGCCGCCAACTCACGTGCCCTGGGGAATCGGATGTACCTGTTCCTGTACAGCATCATGGCTGCCAGTACATCCCTCAGCACCATGCTGAACATGGGCTGGGACATCCCACCTCCACTGCCCACTGTGTGCTGGAATGACCCAGTGGCGAAAAAATGCAGTGCAGCCATCACCTTAGCCGTGGGGGTGAATGCTGTTGGATACACCCTGCGAGGACGGAGGTGGGGATCCAACATGGCACATAGTCGATGCAGGGTTGGTCGGTCCAGACGAAATTTCCGGATGACCTCAGAATCCTCCATGTCCGCCAACAATTGGTAAGGGCGGTAAATGTTTGGTCTCCGCCTAGGACAGATGGAAGTGGACACATGTCAAAGCAACACGCCACATGGCATATTCACATACACATAACTGATATGACAGAGCAAGAACATGAGTCACAGAACAGCTGTCATGCAGGGACAGCACAGCCACAATACACTTACACAGGTCTCCCACCAATAGCAATGGGCAGTGACACAAACCATTGCTATGTGCATGCACATGGGGATCCAGGCCTCAATGACCTGTGAGGCGTGCTGAAGGGGACTGACTGCATATCCGGCAAGCGGCAACACCACGGCAACATGACTGGCTGCTGTGCATCACACTGCTTCCGAGGCAGGATGAGTATGGCACACACCAACGACGATGTGGGCACAGGCTGAGCGGCCAAGACAAGTGGGACCTGTGGCACGAGGGGATATGAGACAGTCATTGGTGTCACCACTGCACCCTATGTGCAGCACTGTACGGATCACACCTCCAGAAGCATTGTCAGGTGTACACATTGACAGCCCCATGCCAACACGGCTGTGTGCTTGCAAATACACATCACATGTGACACGTAACCTTGCACGTGCCAAGTGGCAGATGTACATAGTGAGAGATGACATGCGTGTGCATATGCGTATACCATGCACCCATGCCAATGTGCAGATGATGACATGCTAACAGACATGTGGGGGCCGGCCACTGGCCGTCCCTGCCTATGCACACGGCATGTTGTGGCCCCGTCCATTGTGCACCTGCACCCACACGCACATCATGGCCACACCTGCAGATGCAGTGCGCACATCATACTGTGTGGTGCACATGGCATCAGCGGACTGTCAACAACATGGGCCAGGCCATTACGGCCAACTCCGATGACCCTCGCGGTTGCACCCTGTGTGTTCCACTATGGAGGTAGGCGTCCCGGGCCAGCTGGGTGCAGGCCAATGTCTGCAATTGCCAATGCAGGTCTCAGTGCACTTGTTGCTCGTGTGAATGTCAGGCTGGGCCATGCTGCCCCTCTCAGTCCCAGCAAGCCTGGCCTGCACATTGACTGCACAATGCCAGTAGGTGACAGCACCGACTGCCTAGTGGGTTGCATGTGTCTCCTGTTCAGGACCCTCCAGATGGGCGCTAACTCAGTACTGACTATTGGACACACCATGTCTCGTGATAGGGATGTGTGTGTGGGATGGTGGCACTGAATGTGACCTCCTTTGCGTGGTGGGCCATGCACAGGGCGAGTACGTCGATGATTGCGCAGTGTTGGTCACAGTGGGTGCACCCACACAGATGTGTTGCCCTATGTTCATTTTCTATGTCCGCATGATAATGGACTGTAGATGTGGGCAGACTACACATTGGTCGATGTGCTGTCAATTTGAATGTGCCTTCACACCAGGCACAGCTGCCCCTGCACATGTGACCCCTGCTGCACTCGCTGCTGGGTCTGTGGAGCTGATGCACCATCTGTGCGTGGGGCGGACAGCTCTCCTCACTTCCGTCATTGCGCATGTCATCACTTGGCCGCAGGTGACATGGATCATGGAGGGCCCACATGTACGCGTGGGTGGCCTCAACAAGTGTGTCCAATGGTTGTCACCCCCAGTCAGTGCTTCGAATGTGAATGATGTTGTGCTGGTGCTAATTTCAATGTGGTGGGTGGGCGGGGCTAGGTGCGGGCTTACATGCAGGACATGGGAGGGTGATCGGATTAGCGACTAGTTGCAATACACACGGGGCACGTCTTTTCCTGTCAACATCAGGGTCATTCCTTGAACTCACTGACAGTAATACAGTCGTCTTTGTCCCTGTCCTCATGGCCTCCCCTCGCTCCCCCATAATGCATTTGCACCTGTGGGGCTAGCGCATGCAGATGCTGCCCCAGGCTCGCCCCGGAGAGGCCAAGGAGTGTATGTGTGGGTCCAGTTGAACGAGTGGTCTGTCTCACGGCATGATGTGTGGCGGGACGCCGTCCACCTGCGTGGTGCCCCGACTCGAGACCCGGGCAACCTAGACAATGCATTGCAGTCTCCGCAGTCCGGATACACCACCTGCAACACACAGAGGCTGTAGCTGCCCTAGCGGCCCATGCCGCGTCCATCTGGGGCTGATGGACCCACACATTCACTCTTTTGCCTCACTGGGGCGGGCTCGGAGGTGCTTGCGCACGCGCTGGCTTCTCTGTTGCAACGGCATGTGACGTGTGTGGGGATGTAGGCAATGGGTGGGATGGTGCGAGCCACCTTCCGTGACATCACTCCTGCTCGTGATGTGTGCGTCCCCCAATACTTCCATATGACTTGAGCCATGCTACACATTGAGGATGTTTTGCCTGCGTGATGTGTCCCGGAGCAGCGCGCCGAGTCCTCTCCCCCACCATGCTCCACTGCCATCCCGTGCCCTGGATTGCCTGTGCAGGTTGACAATGTTGGGGATACACATGGTCGGCAGGGGCTGTGTGTGCCTTGTCAAGGGCCTGGCGGGCGCACAACAGGATCCAGCTTGTCCACAGAGGGTGGGCTGACGTGTACGCCTGATACCGCATTGTTCGTGTGCCCGGCTGCTGTGCACACACGTGTTCACATCCCCCCGACGGGTGGCCTTTAACATTGCCCAGGGAAGCGGTAATGTGCAGTTCCGGACCCCTCCCGACACAGCGTGTTTCAACTTTGCATGTGCGCATCTACCCGTCACACCCACCCACCTGAGCGAAGCGTCACTCCCGCTTCACACGACACATGTGTGTCTTCCACAGTTGTGCTACTCATTTGCGTTGACATCGAATGACAGTGGACTACATAGTCATGTCACGACTGCTGTGTACATCACACACTCTCATCATCTCACATTCGTACTTGTGAAAGGAATCAGCAGAGACAGTTTCTTTCTTCAAACCATGTATTGTGACTTATGTCCTCTGTGATGCAGTATAGTGGACACTACTGGCAGCGGTATGCATGTGGAGGATATACTGAGCATGATTACACATAGCTAAGGGTGTAGGGGTACATGTGATTAGCTGTTGCATGTGGGATGTGGGCTTCAGAGTTACATCTGCTTGGCCGTTGCTGTGCTAATGTTCATTTGCAAGTAGCTGCGGTGAGCGGACTTTGACACAGACGGTATACATTTAGCCTACCAGACCGCTTGGCATCATGGGCACAGTCCATCTCAGTTCCATGTGACAGGTGTGCTGCTGTTGTTACTCATGCACGCGTGCGTGTGAGTTGACATCAGGGCATGGGCTTACGTGCATGCAACGGCGTCCCACTTGTTGTTGCCATATGGTGGATACTGGACATGTCACAGTCACTGGGGTCGTGTTGTTGTTGTATGCACTTGTCGTCCATGCAAAGGTCCTGTTACGGGATTTCCGGGGAGGGGGAGAAGGGGTGCAGCTCTCACATACTCCAGCCGGGCGATTCCTGTCCACTGTGCGGTGCATATGTCCATGGGCGCAGGATCCATGTCATGGCATAGTTGTACGTGTAGTTCTGTCCATGTGGGTGCGATACACATATCCCATGCCACTGCCTCCCCCGATACATGCAGAGTTCCTGGATGTGATGGGGAACGGAGTGCATGTCCCGGACACATCCGATGTCATGGCAGTGTTGTTGATGGTGTGGTATCAGTTGCAGGTCGTTTGGTATGGCTGTTGTGGTGGTTACTGGCCAGTCCGTGCGGAAGCTAAGCATGGGTACAGTGTCGGACATCATGGCTCAATTGGGGGATTGCGTCGGGGTCCTACGAATTGACAGGTTGACAGGTATGCGATGGCTTCCTGCAGGGCTTCCATTTCATTGGTGGTATACATGTTTGCCAGCCAATGTAGCGGATGGTGGCTATCACGGTGTTGTCCGTAAGTTGTCCCTTGTAGGAGCATGATGGGGCATGCTGGGTGACATTCGATGTAGCTGTGATCCATGATCCGTCGTGTGGAGGCACAGTGGTCCCATTGCAGTGTGGGTCTGATGTTCGCCACATACGCCATGCCCCCATAGGCTGAACAGACCCTGTCGTGTGCGTCCAGAGGGTGGAATAGTGGTAGCAGGTCCGCCCTTGGACATGCCGGGTTGGAGAGGCACAACTCCACAGGATGGTGGAAGGGACACCTCCGACAGTAGAAGACGGGTATGACGCAGCTGAACAATGCGATGCGGTAAGTCAGTCGGTAACTTACGTTCAGCAGGGATAGGGGTTCGCATCCCAGTAGCTGTATCAGGTTGTGTTTGTACAGCTTGACCTGTTTGGCGTAGTTGGGTAGGTGTGTTGTAGGTGCCATTTTGCTGCGGGGCGATGTGGTGGCGTGCTCCGGCTGTGTGTGCAGTCTGCAGTGTGCAAGCTCCGAGGTTGCTGTGAGGTCTGTGATGGTCGTAGGGGGCAGGACTTGTGTTCTGTTAGCTTGTGCGGAGGACACGGGCCCTCATCCCACGTGCTTCTCTGAATGTTCAAGGTCAGTGGTGTGTGACTCCTTCCAGATAACTTGCATGGGAATGGCATGGGGGAGTTTTATATTTTTTCTTTCCCGTTCGGTATGTTCTTAGGTGATATGCGCTATCTGCCCTGTGGTCGGTTTCCTCTGCATGCCTGTGTTGGTCTTTTTTGGGACAATAGCTGTATTCTCCGGCTTGTTTAGTCGGGATGTGGTTTCGGAGTTGGAATGGAAGGTCATTCAGTGCTGTCTGCTCTCCCGTGTGTGGGCGGCAGGCTGTGTTTCCGCTATGCGTTGGGCCTTGTGTGTGGGTGTCATTCTTGGGTCCACCTGTTGTCGGTCCCCGGGCTCTTTGGTGTTCCGTTTTGTATGTCTGGTTCATGGGTGCAGGGTGGTATGGGTGTTTCTGTGTGGTACTGGCGTACCTCTTCCCGACGGGGCCCATGTTCTACTGGGTGGTGTTGCCGCCGCTGTGTGCTTCGCCATGTTTGTCACACAGGGGTGTGTCCTGATGTTGCGTGACTTCACTGACATGTGGGCATCGGTTGTGTGACGTTGGGTGTTGTCCGTGAATTGGGCATTGGGGACATGACTGTGGCAGGCCTGTCACGTGTCATGTGCCTTCTGGGTGTGGCTGGTGTGTGTGGTGCTTGGTTGTGTCCCTGTGTTGTTTGTGTGCGACGCATACATGGCGTTATGGTTGGGCGCTGAGTTGTGCGCATGTGTGGCTGCGTCATCGCCGCTGTGCTGCGGTGCCGTGATGGGGTCGTTAGTTCCTGGTCCCAGGTGGTGTGCCCATGATAGTTGCGAGATGTTGCACTTTGCCCTGTGTTACATTTGTGGGTGCAGTGGTGGATGTGTCTTGTCCACGCAGGGGTGTTGGGGGGGTGCCATGTCCTCCTTTTCCGCACTTTCACTGTGTGCGCTGTTTGCGTGCCCTTGTTGTGTGTGTGCCTACCTGCGTCTCCGTGGTACGTTGCCTCCTTGGTGGTGCATCAGGTATAGCATGGGGAGGGCCTGCAGTGCTGGATTCATGCTCGGGGGGGTCGCCTCTTCGGTGTCTGTGCTCGGCGTTCGGGTTTCCGCCTCACTTTCACGTGCGGTGTCTCTTAGCCGTGGGAGCTGTTTGTTTGCGGCATCGTAATTTGTACGCCGGGCGGTACGTGATTTCGTCTGGCGGTGTGTCTCCATTAGGCTGCGCCGCTACGTGAGCGGGCGCACTTTGATGGCGGACGGCGTCGCTGGCTTGCCGGCGGTGTTTGGCTGCCTTTTCACATCGTAATTTGGCGGGCGTGTGGGCTGCGGCATGCGGGCGGTAACTGGTGATTTTTGCATCCGCCAGCACGGCGGTGGTGCTACCGCCCGCCATCCTAATGGGCCCCTAAATTACTTCCCACCCAATTCCCCTATAAACCCACAACCCGCTCCTAAAATAAATGACACAATTGACATAATTACCAATTAATTAATTAATAATAATTAACAACCAATTAATAATTAATTAATAATAAATTAATTCCCACACTTAACACTATAAATTCGAAATTAAATAAATAATAATAAATTAAAAATAATAATTAATTTATTATAATTAAATTACTTCCCACCCTATTCCCCTATAACCGTAGTGGCCCGTGGAGGGAGTGCCGCGGGGCGGTGGGGTGGGCGGGGGTAGTAAACTCCGGTCACGGCCGACCGGAGTAATGTAAACAAATAAATAAATAAAACGAATTTCGTTGCGCGCGCTGAAACGCCAAATGCTTTTCAGCGCGCGCAATGAAATTCGTTTTATTTATTTATTTGTTTACATTACTCCGGTCGGCCGTGACCGGAGTTTACTACCCCCCACCATACCCCTCCCCCGCCCCGCCTCACCGCCCCGTGGGCCGCTACTGTCCTATAAACCCACAACCCGCTACAGAACTAAAAAACGCAAAATGTAATTAACATAAAATTAATAACTACTAAAAATTTGACACATATACTAAAATACAAAAGCAATACTTATACAAAAAAAGATCACAAACTTTTAAAATACATACTAAAATACATAACACTAATCAAAAAATCGATATTTTAAACAACTATATTTTTGCAAACGATGTTAATGACTTCGAAATTTTCAAAAACAATATTTCTTACCTTAAAGTCGATATTCTTGACCACAATATTATTGCTGTCGATATTTCTGTATCACGATATTTCCAACTTGATATTTGTGTATGTCGACATTTCAAACTCGATATTCTGTCTGTGCACCAATCAATTGATGATCCTGATCATTTCTCTGTGTGTTTTCAATAAGGGCTTCCCTGTTGTTGATTTTTGCCCTTTTTAGAGATTTCCACAGGGTCGCTTCAGGGTAACCTTGTTGTTTAAGTTTTCGATCCAATATTTTAGCTTGTTTAGTGAAGTCTTCTCTTTGAAAAATAAAAACTTTTAAGATTTAACAGCTTCCATTCATGCTCTTTACGGAAGAACTTACAGTTCGGACAATTCATAAGGTACATGCTGGCTGGCTCTAGGAGGCTGTAGATACATTGTAACAACCTAATCTGCACCAAACAAAGCGGTGAGTGGCTAGTTTATTTGGCACAGAGAAGTACTTATATGTCAGGAATCAAGTGTACAGGAAATGATGAGCCACATTGCAGAGTGTGACATTTTGATTTCATCAGTGTGCTGCTTTCATATGTTCTACATGGAATGTATAGAGCGTGCCTTCTCTCTCTGCTGTTCCATATTCTATGTTCTGTTTGTGGCAGTTATCTTCTACCGGCTGAGCTGTTCAGACGTACTGTGCTGCTACTAAATAAATTCCTTAAAACCACTTACCTGCTGGTCCTCCTCGTCCTTACAAGTGGCGACGATTTATGGAGAAGACACCCTGCTACGTTTCCTTCACAGCACAGGTGCGGTGCTGTCTTCTGGACCCTCCGTGTCAAGAGAATTGGGCAGTTTAGAAGATCCTTTATCTTGTTTCCATGGTGGTGCTGTGTTCTAAGGATTCCTGAAAACCGCACCTTCCTGCAAGTTACCGATCCGTTCTGAGGTATTTTTTGACGCGTCGTTGGCGGCCTTCTTCTGCACTGGCCTATGTTATGCCTGTTGATCTTCACTCCTCCGAGCCTCCGCTGATAATGGTGACATATGTGATTACACGTCATCTCCGACGTTCTGTGCTTGGTTCTACCTCTGCCCAACTTCCTTTAAAGATTTGTACGTAACCTACGTACGGCGGCCATTTTGTTTGGCTTTCATCTCCATGGTAATGGTGTACCGTGACACTTTATATTTACTGCTGCCGTGTCACCTAATTGTACACCGCTGGGCGATATTTGTTGTTTGCTTTGCGCTACTTTCATTTGGCATTTGTGCGTCTCGCAACGGTGACACGTACACCTTCAGCACCGATTTCGCCATTCACTGCTGAGCGATTCTGTTGGTTGTTTGCTTGGCGCTATGTTTATTTGGCATTAGTGTGTCTCGCAACGGTGACACACACACCTTCTGCGCTGATTTCATTATTTTGGAATTGAAGAGTATCAAGACAGTGACAGGCACACTTTGCATGGTAGCGTGTTACAACAGTTATATTATAACGGTGATACGCACACCTTCAGCTGTGTCACTATCACTCCTACACTGTAGTGTATTACGACGGTGACACGCACACCTCTTATTTTGCATGTTACAATGGTGATACGCACACCTCAGGTACTTTACTTTATCTTTTATTATTATCACATATTTGGACAATTCTTGTGTTTGTTTTCCTATTGGTTTTTACCTATCATTGCAGTGATAGACCTATATATATATATACATATAGCCTTTTTAGGTCAAGCATTCGAGACCTCTTGTATATACTTTAGTATATACTTATTATATACTTATATGTGTATGTACTTTGTGGGGTCTGGAGATCAGCCCTAGGACTTGTCTGCTTCCGCTTAGGGACTTCTTTTTCTGTTCAATTGCCTCTATTTAACTGTCTTGATAGAAAACGACCAGCAGAGGTCAGTAAAATACCAGAATTGCTTTCTGCTGAGAGACTTTCCTTTTTTTATTTTTCTGGCAACTGCCTCTATTTAACTTTGTTGATAGAAAACGACCAGCAGAGGTTAGTAAAATACCAGAATTGCTTTCTGCTGAGAGACTTTCTTTCTTTTTATTTTTCTGGCAACTGCCTCTATTTAAATTTCTTGATAGAAAACGACCAGCTGAGGTCAGTAAAATACCAGAATCACTTTAGCATTCTCTAGATTCCAGTCCATAGAAATTGTCTTCCACGAGCACCCGTAGACAATAATATTTTTTTCAAATCTTGTATTTTCAGTAATATGACCACTGAAGGCCCTGATTTTATATTAAAAACAGAGCTTTGGACTTTACCATTTCCTGCTGAAAGGCAATATTTCTCTCCATGTGTTCCCATATCTGGCGTGTCACGCAGTTATGTGCTTACTTTCCCTCTATGTTAAAGAACAGTAGATGTTTCAGCACCCAGGCTAATGTGCTGCATAGCGAAATACATATAAGGTCCCAAAGGCGAGACTGATTGCATTGCAAATGCTTTTTCTTATTGTTGTGCCTATAGTGTTACAGTGACTTACACTCCTATATTTGTTCATTCATTCAGTGCTTTATGTAGTTGGAATTTTCATTTGCTTTTATACTTATTGTGTGTTAGTCATCCAACAAAATGCAGTTTGATTCTCCCAGCAAATTTTTGCAGAACAAAGGTGAGCCACCTATTCCATGGACTAGGTGGAAAGAAGAGTTTATTACGTATCTTAAAGCCATTGATGGGGAAAGGATGTCAGGAGAAAGGAAAAAAATATTTGTCTCCATTGTTTAGGTTCGGAAGGGCAAGTTGTGTATAGAACATTGCCTCCTGTCAGATCTGGTGGTGATCACAATGTCTATGATGAGGCTTTGTTACGCATTGAGAATCGTTTTAAGCCTACCACTAGTGTTGCCCTTAACAGATTCAAATTTTATACTAGAGCTCAAGAAGAAGGGGAAAGTTTTGATGAATTTCTTACGGCTTTGCGTGCTTTGTCTATTAATTGCAATTTTGGTATGATTACTGATGAGATGATAAGAGATCAAATTATTGTACATGTTAAAAGCAAAAAAGTACAAGAGCAGCTATGGATTATGGGTAATCCTAATTTAGAAGCTGCCATTAGTACTGCTAAAGTTCTTGAGCAATCAGAGAAGTGGATGAAATCTCTCAATAAGGATGTTAAAACCTCTGCATCTGGCGATGTAAAAAGTGTTACTCTAAGTTCTTCCAAAAATACCTTTAGCAACAAGAATAACAATTGTAAAGGTTTACATTGTTTTAGATGTGGCAATCCAGGTCATGTGGCTTCTTTTCCACGTTGCCCTGCCATTGGTAGAGAGTGTAGGAAGTGTGGGCGTCTAGGACACTTCTCTAAAATGTGCAAGGATACAAAAAAGAATTTTTCAGGCAGTTCATCTAAGAGTAAGGTTTCCTGTGTATCTGGTGAAAGTCTGGTGGAGAATGAACCGCATGCAGATCCTGAATTTGGAATTGTTGTTTCTATTTGCAATGTTCCTGTTGATACTTCAACATTCAATATTGGTCCTCCTAAGTGTCTGGTACATATTATGGGCAAAGAATTAGAGCTCATGGCAGATTCTGGCTCGCCTTGGACTATCATCACCAAAGAGTATTGCATCAAATGTTTTGGTGAATTAATTGATTTAAATTCTCTCATGGAGCCAGATATTGTTGCACAAAGTTTTGATGGGACCAAAATTGATATGATTGGGTTTAAAGAGCTTGAGATTGAATTTAAGGAATGGTCGGCACGCATCAAATTATACATTGCGGTTAAAGGTGTCAATGTGTTGGGGTGGCGTAATCAAGCCAAATTGGGTATCATTTTGAACCCTAGGAGCAAAGAGCCTGTTTCTGTTGTAACAGATTGTTTTTCCGATGTTGATTTTCCAAAACTTTATCCCAATGTATTTTCAGAACAGCTTGGCAAATTGGTTGGTTTCAGCCATAAAATTAAAGTCAAAGAGGGATCTTTACCTGTTAAGCAAAAACTTAGAGGTGTGCCCATCTTTGTAAGAGAAGAGTTAAAGAACATGTTAAATGAGATGTTTCAAGTAGGTATCATTGAAGAAGTTGAGTCCTCAGAATGGGTTTCTCCCATTGTTTTAGCCCGTAAACCTGACAAAAGTTTGAGACTTTGTGTGGACTTAAGAGCTCTCAATTCTAACTTGATCATTGATTGTCATCCTCTTCCTAACATCAATGAAATGGTATGCATGCTAGAAGGGGCTCACATTTTCTCCACGCTGGATCTCCGTTCGGCGTATCATCAGATTGAGCTTACGGAAGATTCCAGAAGATTCACTGCCTTCATAACACCACATGGTTTATTCCAGTTCAAACGGATGCCTTTTGGTTTGGCCTCTGCGGCCTCAGTGTTTCAGAGAGCTATGTACCATATATTCAAAGATCTTAGTGTCTTTGTCAAATGCTTTCAAGATGACATTCTAATTTTTTCCAAGAACAATGAAGATCATTTGTGTCATATCAAGCTGGTATGTGATAGACTACAAAATTTTGGTTTGACACTCAAGGCTGGAAAATGACATATTTTTTGTGAATCTGTTGATTATCTTGGCCATTCTCTGTCAGGTAATGGTGTTATGCCTAAAAACTCCCTGGTTGACGCTATTATCAAAGCTCCATCACCTGACAATAAAGAAAAACTGTTGTCTTTTGCAGGTCTTTGTAAATACTACAGCAAGTTTATACCTAATTTTGCTACTAAGATGGAACCCCTCAGGGAATTGACGAGGAAAACTTCAGATTTTTGCTGGTCTGAAAGATAAGAGTCTGCTTTCCAACTGATTAAGAGGGAGATTGTGGAGGCTCCTACTGTTAAATCATTTTGCCTTAACAAATTGTGTGTGATTACAGTTGATGCGAGTTTATATGGCTTGGGTGCTGTCTTGAGTGCTGTCTTGAGTCAAAGGTGTGCTAAAGAGGAGTGGTGTGTAGAGTTTGCTTCCAGAACTCTCTCTGAAACTGAAAGGAGGTATGCCGTTATTGAGAGAGAACTTTTAGCGTGCATTTGGACTATTGAGCATTTCAGAAAGGCAGCAGGTTCTTACTTAGAACTGATCATAAAGCTCTTGTTAGGATTTTGTCCCCTGGTGGTGGGTGGAATTCCACTGCATATATTGCTCACCTTACTTCTAGACTTCAGGAATATAATTTTGAGGTTGAGTTTGTTCCTGGTAAGAGTAATGTCACAGCGGATTGCTTGTCAAGGTTGCCTTGCTCTGATGATACCAGTCTTCACGCTGATCACTATTTGGATATGGTTGCTTCTCTTAAGGATTGTGTTTCTTCAGAATTTTCTTGTGTTTCTGAAGTTGAATGGAGAAAGGAAATGGATAATAATCCTGTATGCCTCTCCATTTTGAATTATTTAAGGTCCTGTTGGCCTAAACCTAAAAGTGCGTCACCTGAGTTGAGTCCTTTCTGTCAAGTTGCTGAAGAAATTGTGGAAGAGGGTGGCTTACTCTTTAAGAGTGGCAAGTTTATTCCCCCGTTGTTTTACAGAATAAAATTTTACTGCTTGCCCATGAGGGACATTTTGGCATGTCTTCCATGAAGCGTCTTATTAGACCCAATTTTTGGTGGCCAGGTCTTGACAAGATGGTGGATAGAATTGTCAGGGACTGTTCTTTCTGTATTAATGGTGACAAGATGCTCAGAGTTTTTTCTGCTCCTCTCAAACCTGTAACTTGGCCCGAATCACCTTGGCAAAAAGCTGCTTTTGATATTTCAGGTCCTTTCAAATGTTTACCTTTTGATGCTCGCTTTACTCTAGTTATGGTGGATTACCATTCTAAGTGGCTTGAGGTCAAGTTTGTTGCTAGTGCTACTTCTCTGGTTGTCATTTCTTTTTTCAAAGAGGTTTTTGCCAGGGAAGGTTGTCCGGAAGTCCTAGTTTCTGACAATGGAGTTAAACTTGTCTCTCAAGAAATGGAGGAGTTTTTCACCAAATGTGGGATCAGACACATCACCACTTCCCTGTATGAACCTAAGGAAAATGGTCAGGTGGAAAGATTCAATCGTGTTCTTAAAGATAGTATTGAGTCTGTTGGTGTGTCTGGTGAGCCTTGGAGAGATGTTTTGAGGAGGAGATTATGGATGTACCGTATTACTCCCCATTCTGTTACGGGTGTGAGTCCTTTTAGGCTTCTTAAGGGGAGAGATCCTGTTTTTGATATTTGCCCTTGGTGGATAAAGAAATCCTGTAAGCAGGTGGATGATATTGATTTGGATGTCATTGCTGGTAGGGTAAGGAGAAAGCAAGATAAAATGAAGGAAGCTTTTGATGAGAAATGGAAAGTTAGAGTTCCTGAATTTGTTGTTGGAGATTTTGTCAGGAACAAGAAACCTGGTTTTTTAGCCAGAGGTAGTTCCAGATTTGGTCCTCCTGTTAAAGTTGTGAAGGTGTGTAAAAACAGTGTGGTTACTCAGGATGGTAAGGTCTGGAATTTAAGAAGAGTTGTCAAATGCAGGTCTTGTGAAGACTCCAAGTTCACTGTTTTTAAAACTTCTTTGGGAAATCGTCCTGTTCCTGATGAAGGGTTGTCTGTTGCTTCAAGGGTTAAAATTAACAATAGAACCATTTCTGTGCCAATGTCAGGGTTCATAGGAGGTTTCCTCCCCTCAACCCTACCTTAGCTACCATTTCTACCTCCCACTCCCGCAAACAGAGGTCACAATTCCACAGTGACCTCAGTTGGCGGAATTGCTGCCGGCGCTGGACTTCTAACATGGCCGCCAGTCCGCCCGCGGTTCAGCGTTGCAGCTTACCGTAGAACCTTGGGGTTTGGTGAAGTGCGCTCCAACGTTCTACTGCGCACTTCACCAGAGTTTCTTCAGCGACAGCAGCTTCCCGCAGTGTCTCTGTTGCGTCAAGTTTAGTTAGGGTAGTTTCGGCGTGTGTGACGGCTAGTCTCGCCAGTACTTGAACTTCCGCGTTTCCCCTGACTCAAGGTTAGTGTTCTTTCTTCGGCGCATGCCCTGAACTTCTCTTGTGTTCGGCTCATGCTCGAGGCAAATCCCGTCATAGTTGTGCAATTGAGTTAACGTTAAAGGCGGGCGTGTATTTTTCCTCACGCTGCATTTTCCCAACTGTTCTGGGCTCAGAGACAGTATTCCTGTCGGAAAGCACTAATTCATTACAGACTACTCAAGGTATTAGGGTTGTAGTTCCTAACTAGTTCAATCTGTTATCGCTTAGTTTTCAACAATCTCTACTAAAAAGTTCCCTCTGCGTGTTTAAGTCTGACTGAGTTTTTTCCTATAAACTTAGTTAGTTCTCTCAACTTACCTGAATCTCTCCTCGGTGAAGCACTGCTGGATGAGACCCAATTCATCTTCTCCTGTAAACAAGAAAGATTACATGTTAATGCTCTATTATTCTACTCTACCTAAAACTTCTACAAGAGCAATACAGAAGAGAAGCTAAAGCCAAGGTTATTTCTGGTATGATAAGTTATCTTAATATATAATTAAGGACATACAGTTTATCTGGTAAGAATTTAGTCATTAAGTATTGTAATTGATTGTAGCCTATTAAGAAGAAAAGAAGATGCAGCTGAACAGGTGGATAAACGAATACCTGGAAGTCTCTTCTCTGTCCCCATCCCCTTTCCCCCCTTGGTACTTACCTGCGAAGGACTACAGAAAACCTAACAGGAACATACTGAAAGGGGCATTGGGAACTAGGCTTCATTCTGCTTCTGTGCGGTCAGGAACTAAAGAGTCCTTGGTTCTGACAGAGTGAAGTGCCCACGTTGGTACAAGCACCGAGCAGAATGGCAGAAGGTTTCGATCTTAAAAATGTAGGTAATATACTGGAAAACATCCAAAGGGACTTAGAAGCTGTTAGAGAGGAGAATAAAATTTTGAGACAAGAAATGATCAGCTCAAGGAGGGAAACAACTGAACTAGCCAGTAGATTGGGGGCGTCTCTTTCAGGGACGAGTCAAAAGACTTCAACCTTTGAAACTCAAAGTTCTACCACAAGTTCCTTATCCTTCACTCCCACACAGGTTGTCCACTCTTTGTCCCCTGTGATACCACTAGCCCCCCCTGAGCGATTTAGTGGTGACCCCCAAAAGGCCAAAATATGCTTAACTCAATGCTCTCTCCATTTCATGTGCCGCCCAACGATTTTTCCCGATGCTCAATCTCGTATCGCATTCATTCTTTCTTATCTCAGTGGGGACACTGCCTCGTGGTCCATGCCTTTAGTGACCAAGGACGACCCCATCTTGTACGATTTTGAAAGGCTTTAAGAGGGAATTTCTTCAAATTTTCGATAGGAGACAGGCGTCACAGGCCACGGATAATGAACTACTAGAGTTAAAACAAGGGAATCAAGAGCTGGTCACTTATCTGGCCCAATTCAACAAGCTTGTGGTGGAGACAGATTGGCCTGAGAACAAAAGAGCCGCAGTATTTTACAGAGGGTTAAGGGAAGAATTGAAGGACCCGCTGGCACAAATTCCGAATTGTCCAACAGAGATCTCTGCCTTAGTCGATTTGGTCTTGGAGATAGATTTTCGACAGAACGAACGAAAGGGAGAACGAAGGAGAGAATTTCGACCGAGTGTTCCTCGTTTTGATCGAATCAAGTCTGAAATTACTTGATCAACAGAAAATTCCACCGGAGTTGAACCAATGCAAATTGGGGCCGTCCGAGGTCCTTTATCCAAGGAGGAAAAGGAGAAAAGACGACAAAATAAATTGTGTTTGTATTGTGGAAGTAGTGGGCATTTCGTGAAGGCTTGCCTGAAGAGACCCAAGACTCCCATAAAGGAGAAGGAAAACTTGCAGCAACACCAGTAAGCGGAGTTGGACTGGTGGATGCGAGCGGAGAAACAAGTCCAATGAACCATCAATTGGCAAATACCCTGCAAGTATCCTCACCTCACCTAATCATGGCCATAACATTGAAATTTCGAAACGTGGTTTTGACGGACATCTCAGTGATGGTTGACTCAGGTGCAACCGGTAACGTCTGCGACCTGAAGTTCGCTGCTCATATAGGTCTACAGGCCATCAGAAAGGAAAAAAGTGAGGTCGTTAGAGCAGTAGACGGAACCAACTTAACGTCAGGACCAATAAAAAGCCATACGGAAAAGGTGCAAATGATTACTACAGAGGGCCACAGAGAAGTATTACAGTTCAACTTGATTGATGCTCCACAATTCCAACTAATCTTAGGACTTCCCTGGTTAATGGAGCACAATCCGTCCATCGATTGGGGAGCTCGAACGATCCAGTTAAATTCCGAATATTGCAGAAAACATTGCTTTGAAGAAAGAAATATCCAGTCAGAGTTCAGTGTAGCTGCACAACTTTGTGAGAAAGGAGCGTCGGTGTGTGTAATACAGACAACTGAAATTCCAGGAGAATACCGAGATTTTGCTGACGTATTCGACGAAGTTATGGCCGAGAAGTTACCACCACACAGACCTTATGACTGCAAGATCGATCTGGAACCAGGAGCGAACTTACCTTGCAGTCGTGTCTACGCCTTGACCGAGAAGGAAAACCTACATTTAAAAGAATATCTAAAGAAACACCTTGAGAACGGATTTATTAGACCATCTCAGTCCCCAGTCTCTTCTCCTCTCTTTTTCGTGCTGAAGAAGGGGGGAGATCTTAGGACTTGCATTGACTATAGGGCGATAAACAGGATAACTACAAAGAATCGATACCCTTTGCCCCTCATTTCGGTACTTTTAGACCAAGTAAAGGAAGCCAGGATCTACACAAAGCTAGACCTGCGCGGAACCTACCACTTGATTAGACTTTGGGAAGGTGACGAGTGGAAGATGGCCTTCCGGACCAAATATGGACTCTACGAATACCTTGTGATGCCGTATGGTTTGTGTAACGCTCCGGCAGCGTTCCAATATTTCATCAACGATGTATTGAGTGAATTCATCGACACATGCGCAATTGTGTACATAGACGATATCCTGATCTACTCCAACACAGAAGAAGAACATTGCGTGCAAGTGCGAGCCGTACTTAAACGCCTAAGAGAAGACTCCTTATATGCTAAGCTGGAGAAATGTATATTCAACACCAACAATGGGGAATATTTAGGATTCGTTTTGTCACCTTCCGGAATAACGATGGACGAACAGAAGGTGAAGGCTGTGACTGACTGGAAATCCCCCACAACCATCAAGGAGGTTCAGAGTTTCATTGGGTTCGCGAACTTCTACAGAAGGTTCATACACGAATTCTCCCAGAAAAGTTTACAGTTGACACGATTGTTGAAGAAAGGAGTAACATTCAAATGGTCAGAGGAAGCTGAAGAAGCCTTTGATTTGCTAAAAAAGACCTTTACCACTGCGCCAATATTACTTCAAGCAGATCCAAATGAACCTTTTTGCCTAGAAACAGATGCTTCAGAGTTGGCCATCGGGGAAATACTTTCTCAGAGGCATAAAGAAACGGGACAACTGCATCCAGTAGCCTACCGTTCCCGTAAGCTAAATCCAGCAGAATGTAACTATACCATCACGGAAAAAAAACTTTTAGCCATCAAGGATGCATTTAAAGATTGGAGGCATTATTTGATGGGTGCTAAGCACACAGTAACTGTATTCACTGACCACCGAAATTTGAAATTCTTAAGATCAGCCCGAACCCTCACTCCTCGTCAACTCCGATGGTCGCTTTACTTTGCAGATTATGACTTTGTTATAACCTACCGACCAGGTTCAAAGAATGGTAAAGCAGATGCATTATCTAGGTTGGATACGGAAAATCAAAAGAAAAACATTGATAACCAACTGATCATCCTAGAAGAAAAAATCATAGGAACAATATCTAAAGTACCTTTGGAAGAGCAACTTCGATTCGCTATGAATGAAACAGAAATCGAAGATTGGGCAGCTGAAGACTCACAACGAACTGTTCAAGATGGGTTGCCCTATCAAGGAAAAACCTTGTTTTTGCCTATCGAAGATCTTCAAAACAGAGCAATGTACGAGTGTCAGGACGATTCCCTGGCCAGCCATAAAGGAGTACGGAAGACAGAGGAATTGATCAAACGAAAGTTTTGGTGGCCTCATATGAGTCGTGACATATGCCAGTATGTTTTAGGATGCGAGATTTGTGCACGTGGAAAATCAGACAGGCAGGCTCCTAAAGGGCTTTTACAACCACTACCCACTCCCCCGTATCCTTGGCACACAGTCTCTTTAGACCTAATTGTAGACTTACCATCGTCCCTAGGTTTTGATACAATCCTAGTCTGTGTAGACACTTTCAGTAAAATGACTCACTTTACACCTATCAAAAGAATACCCACAGCAAAACAACTGTCCCATCTTTTTAACCAGAATGTAATTCGGCTTCATGGTGTTCCTAAGGTATTAATCACTGATAGGGGCTCCCAGTTTTTGTCACGGTTTTGGAAGGCCTATACCAAGGGGTTGTTTATTGACCATCGATACTCCACCAGTTTCCATCCAGTAACTGACGGGCAAACTGAGAGAACAAACCAAGAATTAGAGCAGTACCTCAGGCTTTATTTATTAGATGAAGAGGGTGATTGGCCAGAATACCTGTGGACAGCTGCGTTCGCTCATAATAACGCCCAAAATGTGTCCACTGGTTACTCCCCTTTTTTCGTGAATTACAGCAGACATCCTAATTCTCACATAGAATTTGGCAATGTAGAAGTTCCGGCAGCTCAGGAAATGGCCCAACACATAACTAAGATTCACCAAGAGGCAACTCAGAGTTTAACACTAGCTAAGGACCGTTACAAACACTTTGCTGATCTAAAGAGAAAGAAAGAACCCAATCTCCAAATAGGAGACCAAGTCTGGGAATCCGTAAGTTTCAACCACGTTTCGTGGGACCCTATCCTATTGAAAAAATCATCAACCCAGTTACTTATCGTTTAACTCTTCCAGAAACTACAAAGATACATCCGGTCTTTCATATTTCCTTAGTCAAAAAGGTTCAACCAGTTTTAAGACAAAAAACTCTCCCTGCTCCTCTGGTTATAGATGGAGATGTTGAATATGAGGTCAAAAGAATCTTAGACTCTAAAAAGATAAATGATGACCTTTACTACCTTATCGACTGGAAGGGTGAAGCACTGTTGGATGAGACCCAATTCATCTTCTCCTGCAAACAAGAAAGATTACATGTTAATACTCTATTATTCTACTCTACATAAAACTTCTACAAGAGCAATACAGAAGAGAAGCTAAAGCCAAGGTTATTTCTGGTAAGATAAGTTATCTTAATATATAATTAAGGACATACAGTTTATCTGGTAAGAATTTAGTCATTAAGTATTGTAATTGATTGTAGCCTATTAAGAAGAAACAAAGACGCAGCTGAACAGGCGGATAAACGAATACCTGGCAGTCTCTTCTCTGTCCCCATCCCCTTTCCCCCCTTGGTACTTACCTGCGAAGGACTACAGAAAACCTAACAGGAACGTACTGAAAGGGGCATTGGGAACTAGGCTTCATTCTGCTTCTGTGCGGTCAGGAACTAAAGAGTCCTTGGTTCTGACAGCCAAAGAGGTACAGTACTTAATGTTATCATTTTCTTCTGTTATTTTTTTATTTTTGTTTTCTTGTTTTGGTTTATTTTTTTGTTGTTGTTTCCTTTTGTGTTATGGGGTGAGATGTGTTACATTCTGATTTCATCAGTGTGCTGCTTTCATATGTTCTACAAGGAATGTTTAGAGCGTGCCTGCTCTCTCTACTGTTCCATGTTCTATGTTCTGTTTGTGGCAGTTATCTTCTACCGGCTGAGCTGTTCAGACGTACTGTGCTGCTACTAAATAAATTCCTTAAAACCACTTACCTGCTGGTCCTCCTCGTCCTTACACAGAGCATACAAAATGTTTACAGTAGATTTGGAGTACGAACTAGAGAGCTCCCTTGAGGCTAAGACAATATTTCATGACAAGCAAAACGGCAAAGATTGCCAACATTGGATTTAGGATTGGCATACATGTACTTAGCAGACACATATCCCAAGATAGTTCCATCAGAGAATTAAAGCATGTGAGAAACCAGGCCTTTTTGCAGTGCCCCCCCACTTTATGTCCCCATTTTTTATTACTAGATGTTTTTTTCTGACTCTGATGGTGCCCTGAGCTCTGAGTACATGGTAATTAGGTATAATTGCAATTGGTACTGACAACCTACCTGTAAGTCCCCAGTATACGGTAGGCCTGTAGGTTTAGAGGTCCAGTAGATTTAATGTACTTAAGATGCATTGCTTTGGTGCCTGCTGTCCTTTTAAAAGCCAGCCCTGCCTTGCAGGCTGCTTTTACAATAAAACTATCTCCAAATTCTACTTTGGAACTAAAGCTACTTCCAAAATATTAAACTACATGCTTTTTACATATAATACAATGCTAAGGTCTACCCTAGGTGCCACAAGGGTAGGGTGACATGTTAAAGTAAGCAGGGACATTATAAAAATATGTTTTATAATCCCTGGTGAGGAATAAACTGCCAAGTTCATTTTCCCCATCGTAGTGCATTAGCTCCATAGGTTAGCATGGGAAGGCTTTATTTAATTTAAAAAGTCTAACTATTGACAGGAGCGAGCTAAAATACTACTTCTAAGCATGATAATGATAGTTACAATAAATCAAGCAACTTGCCAAGGTTGAATTTATTATGACTTTTACAGAAAGAAGATATAGAACTTGCTTTTCTAATGTGCCTGAATTCAGCCCTGTAGCAGCCTCTTCTGATTGGCCAGCCTTTGACTGGCTTAGCCAAGCACTTTTGATTAGGTGTGAAGTGGCCTGGGCTGAAACAAAGGAGACATCTGGTATGAGGAGATCTGCTGCTGCAGAGCGAAAGGCAGGAAGGGGGCTGAGTAGCCAAACTGGTCTTTAAAGGGAGAAAGACAGTGAGGACAGGAACCAGACACACCTTCACTTCCTGCACCCCAGTCAGATGGGAGCCCCTATAATTGAATTAGCAGAAGGGCTGGAAGGGGAGTGTGAGGCAAAATTAGTCACACCTGTAGGTTGGGTCAGCCAGACCTGAAGCCCCAGGAAAGATGTTCTCCATTTTTTATTTTTTTAAAACAGTGCTTTCTGGGATAAGAATACGCCACACTTCAGGGGAAGTGGTGATCATTGAGGGTGGCACCCTGCATTTCATTGGACAGGGGTGCCCCCTGCTTGCCAGCCGAGAAATTTGGATAAATATGGGAGAGCTGCCCAGCAACTCAGATCCCTGCCTGGAAGAAACAAGAAGAAGGGCTGCCCTACTGAACCCCTGGCCTGCACCAAGAGGACTGCACTCTGAAGGACTGCACCTGTTGCATATTTTAGGCTTCAGCAAAAGAAGGACTTTGCCTTACTCTAAAGGTTTGAGGAGTGGTCTTCCTGAAAGCAACAGGTTACAAGAGCTCCACCTTCATCATCTCCACCAAGAAGAACCCAGCTGGACAGCTTTCAGTGGAATTTTAAGGATTTGGCCTAGTGCATTGTGGGTCTTGTAGTCCCAACATCCCAAGGAGCAACTCAGAGATTCTGGGACCTTGGATTGGTGTTGTGGACACTTCAAAAGCCCAAAAGGGCCTTTTGGAAAAAGATCCAGAAGTTTGGAATCATTTGGAGAATTTTTGTCAAAAGGCTTCATAAGTTGACCAACCTGTCGTTGAGAGTCAAGCCGGCAATGTCAAACCGTGACGTAGCCTGTAATCCAGGTTTGCCCCGCTGAAGCTCCAGAGTTTTTCGTCATCCACAAGTCTTCCAGGAGTTGATCGAAGTATCGCGCTGAGCCTAGCCGCTATAGTCGAATTGCAAGCCAGCCTGACAAGGAGACCCACTCGACATCGAGAAAAAAAGCTCCCAAAAAGTTACTAAGTTGGAAGGTAGAAACTTGACCGGGCCCTACCACTCATTGTATTTGTCCGCGCTCCATCGTGGTCAGCCGGAAACTTTGACTTTGTCCCGTACAAGTGCGACGAGATGTCCCAAGTAGGCACTTTTGACTTTTAAGCACTACAAAGTATTTGGGGCCTGATGTATGACCATTCAATTTTGTGAGTCGCACATTGCGTCGAATTGCGACTCGCAATTTGCAACTCGCAAAATTGAATGTACAACAGGATCTCAGACACTGTTTGTGATTCCTAATGGGGTTGCAAATTGCATGCCTCATTAATATTCATGAGGCAGTCGCAATTTGCGACCCCTTTGGGAATGGCTAGCACTCCCAGGGATGGTGGCCTGCTGGGGTCAGCAGACCACCATGTCTGGGACTGCTTTTTAAATAAAGCAGTTTTTTAAAAAATGCAGCCCGTTTTCCTTAAAGGAAATCGGGATGCATTTAAAAAAGAAAAATGAAACTTTTCAGTTTCATTTTTTAAGGGCAGGCAGTGGTCCCTGGGACCACTGCCTGCTCTTAAAAATATTTTTGCACACACTCACAAAGGGAAAGGGGTCTCCTGGGGACGCCTCTCCGTTTGCGAGTGGTTTACTACCTACTTGAAGTAGGTGGTAAACTACGAGTGTTTTGTGGCCGCAAATGCGGTCGCAATACAATGGTGCATTGCATTGACACTCGCTATTAGGAAGGGACGCCCCTTCCTAATAGCGAGAGTCGCAAATGCTATTTTGCGAGTCAATGACTGCAAAATGCTCAATAAAATATAAACAAATGAACTTTCCTTCGGTCTGCACATGAATGGTTACATAACCCATCATGGCAATAAGTGTGCATTTTTAAACGAAGAATGAAGGACACACCACGGAGGTGTTTTGGTCATGCCTACATCGCTAATGTTTGCAAAAGAACATGTGAAGTGCACTATTTCCTGAGCTATTTTAGCTGCACCACTTTTTCTATAGAGGCACGCGCACGTTTGTACACTTGTTAGTATAAATAAACATGCCTGAATCTGCAAAGGAAATATGTCCCAAGCTACGCTGATCAATTGCTACTTTTTCTTAAGATGGCTTCAACTTATTAACTTCTCACTGGTCATAGCTTCCAACCTTACCTACAACTGCATCTCTGGGAACAGGGATAACTGCATATCAGATTTCTTCATGTCTAATACTTGGTATGACCGGCTTCACTTTGGTATGCCCAACTTTACTTCGAGGGTAGAGGGTGACTTAAGTAGTAGATACCCTATTTCGGCCTTCTCCTCTCTTCTGGGCCGCACATCATAGCTCAACATTTATTTGTTATGTTGGGCATCGATAACAGTAGATTAAAGCAGCCCTTGCTTGATTCTATAACTAATTTTTTATTGCAAGTTCTCTTATGCACATTCCTTGCACATTCTAGATGATATAGTTATCAAGTCATGTATTTGAGGAAAAAACGAATCACCTATGTCCCTGTTACTTGCTTAGCTCCATAAATGCATTTCTACTAAGAACACCGAGATCCAATCCGGCTCGCTCCGATGGAAGGGCCTTCTAGGAGGGGGGGATTTTCACGGAAAAGAGGCAGGGTACAGGTGAGGGGGGTTAGCGGGGGGTGGGGGTGGAAAGGGGAAGAAGGGGGATCAATATAAAAAAACGTACCTGCTGCCCTCCATTGCATCGCGCTCGACTTCTCTCTTCTTCCATCTGAAGGCACAGGCTCCCAGCCTGCCCTGCGGCCAATCCTGAAGCTACTCTAGCATGAGAGCAGCTTCAGGATTGTCCTGAGAGCCCTCAATTTGCACTCCAGGACAGACTGTGAGTCTGTGCCTGTTCTCTCCAACCCAGCAGCATTGCTGGGTTGGAGAGAACTTTCACTGCGCATGATAGTTTGGCCGGCCGGAAACAGCCGGCCAAACCGTCATGCACAGTGAAGGGAGTGCACATACCACTCCCCTCAGTGCCTGTCATCACTGTGGCCCCGCCCCCAAGACTCGGGAAAGAAAAATAAAACGATAATAAAATGGGTTTTAAACCCGTTTTATTATCGTTTTATTTTTCATGATTTGGAGGATGCTGGCGGGGGGCGGTGCTCCTCTGCCATAGCGGAGGAGCCGCCCCGGGGGCCTTCTTGGTGGCAGCCACCAAATTTTGTAATGTGCTCCCATCAACAGTACAAAAAGCATGATCTTTTGCATTTTAGGAAGGCCTTAAAGGCCTGGCTGTAGGGGCAGTAACTGTCCTTCCTGCTTGCCATCCTCTCCCTCACTTCTTTCAGCGCCAGATCACCTGTATACATATTAGAGAGCTTTAGAAAGCTTATAACATAACATAACACATAACATAACGTAACATAACATAACATAACATAGCGTAACATAACGTAAAGTAACATAACATGTCCAACCAGAGGCCCCAAACCTGATGCTGCAGTAAATCAAAATCATATTTTCTATATCATTATTGGTGGAACATCAGCGTAATTCAATGGAAGACCTACTCGCCACACTGTATGAATACTCAGCTTGATTTCTTCTTTTTCTATGCCCCAGGTGCACCCTTCCCAGCTATAAACCTCACATACGCAGAAATGAGCAGCACTGGAATGAGAATAGTGCTAACGGTAAACATTACAAACACCATTGCAAGACCCATGAAATAGTGGAATCATACCATTCAAAATGAACTAAACCCATTGAACCACAAGCAAAACACCAACAGCCAAGTTTACAAATCGTATTTTTGCAATGTACACACCTACTAATTAGTGAATCTCACAAAACTGAAAAACACCTTCTTTTTAAACTTTGGGCTATATCTTGGTACCCTTCCCCCTTGGAATCATCGGTTTAACATTCACATCTACTATTCCAAAATGATAAAATTAGAAATTTAGACCTCTGTATTAAAATCACATCAAATAAATAACAACAGTCACAAAATAATTACAAATATAAAAATCAATAAATATCTTTGTTCATTTGTCCATTTATTTTTACAGTTCTAAGGTAATAGGGGTGAATGAGGAAGGTCCCAGATGGACCCCATACAATGGGCAATTCCCTACAGATGAACCCTTACCTTTTCTTGTTCGAAACTGTTAGCCTTTATAAAGAAGTTTTCATAATTATGTTCACAATATCAGAAAACAGGTGTCTCGATGGTCACTAATTAACTATCAAAAAGGTTTCCTATGGTTAAGCAAAGATGGAAAATCTTTTGTTGGGGTTGGGGACATTTTGCAATCTTTATGATGATCTTTAAAACACTTTGCAACTTTGCAAAGGCTGCACAGATTTTCGATTTGCCCTTGAGAATTGAAAACTCAGCAGAATGTAAACTAACAGAAAAAACTCTCAAATGATTGCCATTTTGCATAGCAAAGTTTCACAAATGTTAGACGTATAGATAAAAAGTCTATATACCTTTTCTAGCTTAGCTGGCTTTGATAAGAGTGAAAATAATATCACTAGGTAGTGAAAATTAATTACTATCTTGCAATATAAAAGAAGGCTTTGCTCAGTTGGAGGAAAACCATGAAACTTTGCAATTTTGTGGAAGGTGAAAATCATCATCAATTTCTAAAAACTTTGCCAGCAAATAATTTTTTTTGTTGTTGTTAGGATTGACTCATGCATCTGCACATTAAATTTGACACTTGAACATTTTTTTCTCCAGAAACATAACTGAAAGTATTACAAACATGAAGTCCTCTTGCACGATTCTTCATTAGTACCGTTGACATGAAGTCACAGTATAGCCAAACTAGCTAAAAATTAGGCATCAGTGTTTATGTCCATTCTGTTATCCAATACATTATGAATTGAGGGGAAATACAGACCATAGAACAGTTGAGAGGTAGCTCGCCATAGACGCCACTGCCTTATCTTAGCATGGTGGGTTAAATGGAACACTAAAACCTTAATAGTCTGCTCTAAAAGTGACATGTTTTCAGCAAATACTGGAATAGGCTATCCATTGCTTTATTAGATTATTCTTTTGGAAATTTACGGCATTTTTGCTGTTATCTTGACTTTAAGATAGATGAGAGTGATGAAAGCAAATCATTTACCGCAGTTCATAATGATGGGTAACTGTCCAAAGACTGCTCCTGACAGAAATAGACTGTCGAATCCGGAACCCATCCCATCTACAAATCATTTTGATAGGGTGAATAAAGATCACAAAGTTAATAATAGGTAGATTAGATGCCAAATATCACTGAAGCTTAATTTTGAAGGTGTATGTAAGTATGAGAAACTGGTCGCTGAACTACATAGTGTTGCTGCAACAGTACTAACTAGTAATACTAAGGGGTTGATTACAATGTCATTCAGAAAGGCTCCGAATGGGATTTGGGTCTTCCGAATACGATTCGGAACCCGTCTTTCCGACCGATTCAGAAAGCTTTCCGAACAACCGATTACGATGTTCGGAAAGTGTTCGGACTTTCCGACTCGGTTCCGGATGGCATTCGAAGGAACCGAGTCGTTTGGAGCCAACTTGTACAGGTCAACGGACCGCGTTTCCGACCGAGCGATTACGATGTCAGATTTGGACAGCCTTTCTGAATCGGTTGTTCGGACACGGATCGGCTGCCGGAATCTTACTTTGGGGGCCCGTAGCAAGCCCCCCTTCACCCAGAGCCTTCCGAATGGGGCCGTGGGGGTACCCGAGGGACCCCTCTTTGCAACCATGCACAGTGTGGCAGGCACCATGGCTTGCCTGCCACAGGGTGCATGATTTTCCCCACCCAGCTCTTTCTTCAATGCAAGCCTGTGTATTCGGTCGGAACACAGGCTCCCATTGAAGTCAATGGGAGTCCGACCGAATGGTACCCGGAACCATCGTAATCGGTCGGTCAGACACCTCAAATCCGATTCGGTCGGAAACCATTCAGAGACCGATTCAGTTGGAATGCTTTCCGAACTACATCGTAATCGACCCCTTAATCTAGCTTCAATAATAGTCCATACTGAACATGTATATTGAAGGAAGTCGCAAAAATATTTCCACTATTCGTATTCTAGCAATGATGGAGAAATGTTTTGCATCATTCATAAACAAAAGCAGCACTTACAAACCTTGTTTAAATTAAAGAAGTGAAATATGCATTTGGAAAATTGGTTGATAATGATTATGGCAGTCCAATTTCCTAATTGTAAGCTCTTCTGGAAGATGACTTGTGGGAGGCTGACTGATAATCAAATAAATAGGGCTCAGCCAATTGCTAGTAAAACCTGGCTAGATTTCTTACTCGTATTTTACAATAGAAACCTTCACTTTCTCCTTCTGAATTGGAAATTAGAAAATAAATGATATTGCAGTTAATGAATGTGAGGCAATTGATTTAATTAATTTCACAATTTCTTTAGATTCAAAAGGTCTAGATGTTCTACCAATAACATTCTGTAAAAGGGTGGGGTGGACAACTCTAAACCCTTTATTTCAATTACTCTTGTGCCGCCAACCAATACCAGAGAGTTGAGGAGGAGCTACATCAGTGTCTATCTTTAAAAATGATAATCCAACTAACTTGAGTGAATACCAAATACTAACCATGCTCAGTCCAACTCTCAAGCCGTTGATTAACCTTAATCTTTAGCACTACATGATCAATTACGCCCAAGAACCGCCATACAATAGCACAACTGAGATTTAAACAAGGACTATCAAAAACACAAAGAGTGGCTTTTTATCTTTTAACTTGTCAAACTCTAGTTATTGATGGTAGGCCCCTCCACTGTGGCTTCATAGATTTCACAAAAGCTCTTGACTGTGTCAATCTCAATTTACTCATGAAAAGATTGCAAAGGCTGGGGTTCCCTAAAAAAATTATACATATTGTCTTGGGGTGTTTTTCTTATACTTGGATCATAGAACTGATTAAAGTTTGTTTAAATTCCAGTGCAACGGTTCAGTGTAACATGTGTATGAGACGGTTTTATACTTGTACTGATGCTATATAACGTTTATCTAAGCAATTTAAGTACACCTGTTTATTGGCTGAAAGTTTTTGAACAATTACTTGAAGATATTTATGTAATTGCCTTGCGGTATGCCAATAATGTATTGCTGTGTGAATTTAAAGCTATAGGACTCTACACAACAATGGATGAAGTATCAACATGTACTAAAATTACCTCCTGGAGAATTTATTGCAAGAAAAGACAGGTGAAGATCTGTGGTAACAGTATCTTTAGAGGTAAACGGTCTATCAATGAGAACTTCATCGCAAAAGGTTGAAGCTAAAAGTATCTGGACATACAATTTAACAGCCAATTGGCATGGAGATAGGCTCTTGGTAGCTTCTCTTGCTAGCAAGAGGCACACTGCTCATGCTACTGGCACTCCTCTTAGACATTTCTATCATAAATATTGAGGTTACTTGTTACAACATTTAATGGATGACTATTAAACGTTGTAACAGTATTAAATTATGGCAATCCAATTCGGTTCCTGAGCATGAACTCTCCAATAGATCACATAGAAGGACCTATTCTGAGGCTGATCTTTAACTTCAGAATAGTACACAAGTTGATATTCTGTAATTGTAGTTTGTTCTAAAGTTAAGTTCAGCTACAAGGATCTTATTAATCCTTATTTCTCCATTAGTAGAGATATTCCTGGGTTACTTGCTTATAATATCTCCAACAAGACTTCAACTAGTTAAAAATGACCTTCAAAGAATTAGTACAAATTACTGCCTAAATTGGGGGCCGATTTCTGAAGTTCGTCCGCCATGGTGGTGGCGCCGGGACCGTCCGCAATACCTGCGGCGGTTCCGCACACCAAATCAGGATGTGACTGCCACCGTGACGGTCGCATCCTGCACCTTTAACATTGCGGTGGGTGCTGCTGACCGCTGCACCGCCGCGATGTTAAAAAATGCATGTGGTGCATTTCACTGCATACGTGGCAGGCACCACACGGTACCTGCCACTCGGTGCAGTGAAATGTAGGGGGGTACCATGGGTACCCCCCCAGTGCACATACACCTCCCCCAACATATTGGGGGCCCACAACGGGCCCCCGAAACCAATCTCCACCAGCCTTTCAATGGCGGTTTACCCGCTGCGGAAAGGCTGGCTGGAGACCGCATTGTAATTTGGAGGACGGTGCCTGCTAGGAACCACCACCATTTTCCGGATGCAGACCGCTCCGCCAGGCAATCGGAACGATTGCCTGTGGCGGTTCCGTGGCGGACGGTCTTTGCATCCGCCGCGGTCGCGATCTGGATCCCACCGCCATCGTAATCTGGCAGTGGGAAAATCGCGGTCCGATGTGGGAAGGACCGCCACCGCCGGGCTGGCGGTGACGGTCCTTCCGCCATCATAATTGCCCCCTTGGTTAGATGTTTCGGAACTAAAGACCTATTTTCAACGTTGGAATAGTACTAAGATAATATTTAAAACCAAAGCTTATGAGGCTGTATATGATTTGCCAATCAAATCTGAACTGTGAATAGTTGAAAATTCAAAAGTCAACAAGTTATATTCTGTGATCTACATGGGCAGGTCCAATGTGCCACAATATCAAATTCTTAAAAACACAGTCAGTACACAGAAATTGCTGTGTGTTCAACTTATCCACCTCCCGGATCTTATCGTGGGGGTCTGGGTGAGTTTTACTCCTTGGGAAAGATTTTTGTTCTTTTGTAATATCAATATCAAATCACTTATCCAATGATTGCATAATTGTGAATATTTGACTTGTTGGTTAGTGTTTTTGAATTAAAAAAGTGCAAAGCCCTATGCTAAATTGAATATTACGGAATTGCTGAACTTTGATGAAAAGTTCTTACTTGGGTTTTTAATTCATTATTATGATATTGTACATTTTATTTTAATTATTAAAAAATATTGTATGCTTACAAATGTTTTTTAACTGAAAAACAAAAATGAAAATGGAAAGCCTTCACGTGTGAATTTGCAGGGCAACTTTTAAATTGCATTGAAAGGAACTCAATACACAAGACCCGATTCACAAAGGGTGAACTATCAAACTGTCTTGTTACTTACCGGTAATCTTCATTACCCCGATTAGGGTCCTCCCCGTCCCAGTCCTTACTACGGGAGGCAGTCCTGCCTCGACCCAGCCAATCACAACACCAGTATTCAAAAACCTTACATAGGCCCCTCCCACCTACCGCCATGCCTATTATCAACAAGACTCCGACACAAACACAGCGGGAGGGAGGGAGGGTTGAGGACTGGGACGGGGAGGACACTAATCGGGGTAATGAAGATTACCGGTAAGTAAGAAGACATTACCCCCTCATGGGTCCTCCCCGTCCCAGTCCTTACTACGTGAGGAACTCACAAGCAGAAAACCAATAAAAAACGCAGGACACCAGGGATCCATGCAGAGTACAAATACTTTAATCAATAAAAGATCAATGAACAACAGCGTTCAAGACGCCAACAGACAAACTGTCAGCAGAGGCATGTAAAACATCAAGCCGATAATGTCGCACAAATGTGTGAAGAGACTGCCAGGTGGCCGCCCTACAAATCTCCTGGATAGAGACCCCCGCCGCCTCAGCCCAGGAAGCAGACACAGAACGCGTCGAACGAACCTGCACATGAGACGGAGGAGGCAAATCCAAAGACTTGTAAGATTGGCAGACCGCCAAACGCACCCACCGACTGATCGGTGGAAGTGAAACCTTCTTCCCCTTAGCCACACCCCCACAGGAGACAAACAGGGCAGGAGAAATCCGGAACCCCAGGGCACGTTGGAGGTAAATCTGGAGAGCCCTGCGAACATCCAAGGAAGGGGGAACAAGGGAATCCCCCTCAGTAGGCAAATCAGGAAGAATCACCTCCTGCTGCAAATGAAAACTTGAAGAAACCTTAGGCAGGAAAGCCGTATCAAGCCGCAAAACGACCCGATCCGGGAGGAACTGCAAATAAGGAAATGAAACGAGCAAGGCACCCAACTCACCCAACCGGCGAGCGGAGGTAATGGCCAACAGGAAAGCCACTTTAGCGGACAGCCATAACAAATCCGCCTCCATCAAAGGCTCAAAAGGGTGCAACTGCAGACCCCGCAAAACAGTAGGTAAATCCCAAGAAGGAACGAGAACAGTAGAAACCGGCCGACGAAGCCGAAAGCTCTGAAGAAGCCGACTAACCAAAGGGGCAACACCCTCCATGGAGGCCCCAGGATCCCGACAAGCATGAACCGCCGCCCAAAGGCCTTTCAAAAAACCATCGCAGAGAAAGTCCAACACAGAAGTAGGAACCCAAAGGACAGGATCCACCCCATGAGAAGAACACCAAGAAACAAAAGAACCCCAATGACGACCATAGCACTTAAGGGTCGAAGGGCGGCGAGACAACTGGATGTCACGAGCCACCACAGATGAACAGCCCAAAGACTCCAACGTCAGCCGCTCAAGAGCCAAGCCGTCAGCTGCAAACGACGAAGACAGGCAGAGACAGGAGCGGAAACTGAAGAGGAGACGGACACAAAGGAAGCCGGACAAACCGACCCTCCACCAGCCGCAATAGGGGAGGAAACCAAAGGCGGCGACGCCAGAAAGGAGCAATCAACAGGACCGAAACTTTCTCCTCCCGAATCTTCTGCAGCACCCTCGGGAGGAGGGGAATGGGAGGGAATGCATACAGAAGGCCCGAAGGCCAGGGAACCGAAAGAGCATCCACCGCCCAAGCCTGAGGACACAGCACCTCCGAACAAAACCGGGGCAGGAGAGAGTTGTGAGGAGACGCAAAAAGATCGATCCATGGAGTCCCGAACTGAAGGCAAAGGGACTGGAACAGAGGAAGAGAGAGATGGTACAGAACAGAAGATGGAAGGTTGCGGCTCAAAGCGACCGCATGAAAATTCAACTGTCCCGGAATGTACACCGCCCTCAAGGGCAACAGATGAGATTCCGACCAAGCACAAATCAAGGAGGCCAACACGTTCAGAGACGCGCACCTGGTCCCCCCCTGACGGTTCAGGTAACAACGAGCCACCTGGTTGTCGGTACGAACCAACAGATTCGTCCCGAGGAGATGAACCTGAAAGAACTGCACCGCCTCCCAGATGGCCGCCAACTCCCGCCAGTTCGAGGAACGGGCGCCGCCCCCCCAAGACCACCGACCCTTGGCTTCCAAGGACCCCAAAGTGGCCCCCCAACCCCAAAGACTGGCATCCGTCGTCAACAAAAGGGAGGAGGAAGACAAAACCGCACCCCTTCTCCAGATTGGGAGTGCAAAGCCACCAGTCCAAGTCCTGAATCAGAGCAGGAGAGAGAGGAACCAGAGCCTCGTAATCCGCCCGGGAGGGGTCACACCGAGCCAACAGATGAGTCACTAAGGGCTTGAGATGGAGGCGAGCCCAAGGAACCACAGCAGTGGTCACAGCCATCAATCCCTGGACCCGCAACCAAACACAAGCCGGGGCAGAGGGACGACTCAACAGATCCCACAACAGAGTCTGTAGGGAAAGGATCCGAACAGGAGGGAGAAACATCGCCCCCAGAGAGGTGTTGAACAGACCCCTGATGAACTGAAGTCTCTGAACAGGATCCAGATGAGACTTGGCCAAATTCACCTTGAACCCCAGCTTCTGGAACAGGGACAACGTAGCCTCCACCGCCAGAAGAGCCTGAGGAAAAGAGGAAGCAGAGACCAAACAATCATCAATATAGGGAAACACAGAGAAACCCTGATGTTGCAAAACCCCCACAGCAGGAGCCAATACCTTGGTAAAAGTCCTGGGAGCAGTGGAAAGGCCGAACGGCAGAACCCGAAACTGGAAATGCATCCCCTGGACCGCAAACCTCAGGAACCGCTGACTGGCAGGATGGACCGGAACATGAAAATAGGCGTCCTCCAAGTCCAGGGAAGCCAAAAAATCGCCCTCCTGGATGAGGGGAATGACGGACTGCAACGTGACCATCCGAAAATGATCCAACTGCACCAATTTGTTCAGGGAACGGAGATTCAATATGGGGCGGAAGGAACCATCGGGCTTTGGAACCAGAAACAGACGGGAATAGAACCCCAGGCCCACTTCCTCCACTGGAACCGGCACCACTGCCCCTTTCCGTAACAACATGGCGACGCCGGACAACATGGCAGATCGTCGCACGGGGTCTCTTGACAACGGGGTAACCAGAAAACAATCCAGAGGGGGAGGGCCCCGGAAGGGAATCTGGTAACCCCACCTGATGACAGACAAGACCCACTGGTCGGAAATCAGAGCTGACCAATGGTCCAGAAACAAACGAAGACGAGCCCCCACAGCTGCATAGTCACTTCTGTCCTTCTGTTGCTGCTGCTGAGGCCGGGATTTATAATGGAACGCGGTCCCCCGACCACGGGCCCGACCACGAAAGGGCTGAGAGGACAAAACCCCTTGAAACCCCTGCTTCTGGAAGAAATACCTTTTCTTAGGAGCAGGCTGAAAAGGCTTTAACAACTTCTTTTCCTCCGCAGAGCGCTGCACCATCGTATTCAAGCATCCCCAAAGAGACGGGGACCCTCAAAGGCAGTTTATGGACTAAGGCCTTCTGTGCAGCCTCAAGACGCCATGAGTTTTGTCCACAGAGACCTCCTTCTAGCCACCGCCGCCCCAGCAGCCGAGGAGAAAGCCCATAAGGAATCAAAAGTGACATCCGAGAGGAATTGCGCCAAGACCTCCATTTGAGCCAACACAGGAGTAGGGTCCCCTGATCCTGAAGACAGTCAAACAGCTTCTCGAAATCCTCAAGCAGGACCTGCGATGCATGGGCCGCATAAGTGCTAGCACGCACCCCAAAGTGAGAGCGGCGTAAGAACTTTGAGAGCAGACTCCACCTTACGCTCCACCGGATCAGACAGGAAGCCTCCACCGAAGACAAAGAGGAAGAGGAGGCTGCCATAGATGCCAAAAGAGAATTAACCTTCGGAATCGCAGGAAACTGGGAATCAAAGTCCGCCAGGCGATACCGCTTCCCCAGGAATCGCGGAATACCCTGCTTATCCACCTCAAGCCACTCTTTTGTGAGGATATCCTTCAGGACATCATGGAAGGGGAGGTCATCCACCACAGAGGAACTATACTGTGCGTAAAATCCCTCCTCAGCCAGGGATTTAGGGTCAAACCCAAGCACCTCACGAATATGGACCAGCATGTCAGAAAAAACCTTGCCCTGGACGTACTTTCCCTTAGGGGAATTGTCCATGTCCTCCTCATCATCCTTAGCCCGCTTAGCTGCAGGCTCCAGCAGCGCAGACTGGACCACAGAATTAATCAAGTCCTGTAAATCTGCTCTAGAAATCTGCAAGACGTCGTCCTCCTGCAGATCCTGAACATTATGCTGCTTTGAAATCACTTTAGCAGGCACAGGTGAAGAAGCCCCTTCACTCATGGCGAGAAATCCAGTGGCAAACAAACAGGAACTCACCACACAATCAAAGGAAGTGCCCAGCAACCTCCAATAAATACTGCCCCTAAACACCCAATCACGCAAAGGTGAGACTGGTGAAGGAAATAAAAAAAGGGCAGCCCTGTAGTCTCCACCCACAGCCACAGATCAAAAGATAATGGCCGCGGGGGCCGGAAGCTGCACGAGAGCCCCAGCGCCGGAACGACCCGGGGCCATGAAACCACAAAACTCCCCGCCCCAGCCCAGCACATGAACGGGGAGCGTCCCTGACCCCAGAACAGGAGCGCGGCCGAATGGAATACCGGAGCGGCCGCGCCGATAAAATAACAAGAAAACAATGCAGAAGACACAAAAAACTGCAAATCAAACACTCACGGCACCGTCCTGAAGGAAATCCAGACCAGGAAACAGGAACCGGGAGCACCAGCGTTCCGACCGCCGTCGGAGCAGAAAAAAAACAGGCATGGCGGTAGGTGGGAGGGGCTTATGTAAGTTTTTGAATACTGGCGTTGTGATTGGCTGGGTGGAGGCAGGACTGCCTCACGTAGTAAGGACTGGGACGGGGAGGACCCATGAGGGGGTAATGCGTGGCTCTCTTGTAGTACTTTTGGCTAATAGCTACATTCCAGGAGTAAGCCATGACAATATTAGAGAACGTGAATTAGAGTAACACAGCATTGTTGTCCATTAAAGTTCCGAATTGTTTCAGCTACTAATAGTGAACGATGCTCTGTCAACACTTGGATGGTCCTCAAAATGAAACAGCAAAATCTCAAACACTTTTGGTCATCCAATAAAAGGCATAAAATCCTGTGACAACTCAAAGCTTTCTGCGACAAATGTGGCTAGAGGCAGTGTTTGCCTCCACAATTGATTACAATCAAAAGCTACAGACTTCATGCAGAGGATTATACTCGCTTTACATTTACATTTTTTAAAGAGCTGTTATCCAATAGGCAATTGTCTTCCTAATCACATCAAGAAGGCAGGCCTAAGAGTTACAGTTTCTTTTGCAGGTGATGGCCTGAAGATTGTGCGACCCGGTAATAATATGTACTTAATTCAGCAGTCATTGATGTCCGTGGGTGGCGTATATGCCTTATTATCCATTACCATAAAAGGTTTTCAAGGCATTATCTAGTGCTCTGTTTCTGTTTACTCCTGCTATCAGTTTCCTGGCGTCTAACTGGGAAGTATGAGTCGGTATATGTATTCTCTAATGAAATTTGCAGTGCCACAGGAAAGAAAAAAACTGTGATAAATCTCATTTTGAATGCAGACCTTACTGGAAGCAGGGTTCAGACTCAGAAGAACACCTGCATTACAGAAGTCCCAGTCTGCATCTTTCCTCGTTATTTTTCAAATTGCTTCAGAAACAACGTTTATTTCACTCTCACTCCACTATCACATTTCTTTTCAATTATTATGTTACATTAAATTGCATGACTGTATTATATTTTGAAATGGTACATAAGTCAAATTCTGTTGCAAAACAAATAAAATAAAAAAAATGTATGGGTATTGAAGAATCTGATATACCGTTCACAACATTTAATTGTGAAATGTAGGTTTCCAGATTGTGTAAAGTGAAATTTAGCACGGTTTTTCAAATGGAACACAACCTTGTCCCTTTTTAAGAATTATACAAATGTAATCTTATTAATGTTTGTTTTATTTTTTCAAATTTTAAGGCTGAGGGACATGCATACGATTTAAAAAACTGAACCATTTGTGCTCAGGTGGGTCTCAGGGACGGGTTTCATAGACCTCTGATATAGTGCTCATTTGAACAACCTTATGCTCAATCCTGGGTTCTTTAGCTTTCGAGCAGCAAGGCTTGAATGAAGGAACTTAGGGGCATGTTTATAAGAGCTCTGCATTATGCTTGCAACAAGCAACCTGGTACATGCGTGACGCAAATCTCTAAGTCAGATTTATGAAGCCAACCAAAGCCACTTTGCATGGCTTTGAATGGCTTCAAAAATCTTGAGTAAGGCAACGCAGTGCAAATTGCTGCGTTGCCTTACTCTGCGCAAGGGAGGCGTTCCAGGGGTGTTGCGGTCAGTGTTTCCACACATTTCCCATGGTTTTTGATGTATTCCCAGATTTACAAGGACTTGTTAACCTGGGAATGTGCCAAGAAGATATACCTCCCAAGGAGAGCGTGACGAGGAGAAATATCTTTACTTCTCCTTGTTTTTTCCTTTTTCTACGAGTGCTGCATTCTGCCATGGTGCAAGGGTGCCCGCGTTGTAGCTAGGCTGCCAAAACGGCACCAGCGCAAGGGGAAAGGAATGCGCTGAACTGGATAAATACAGGGCATTCCTGCCCTTTCCCTGTGATGCAGGGCAGTGCAGCAAGGTGACTTGCAGTGTTGCCCTGTCCCACAAATCTCATAAATATACCTCTTAGTTTAAAGCATTTAACAGTACCAAGCAGCAAAATAAGACAGCCACACAACACTGAAGAAACACAACTCCAATTTATAGAAATAGAGTGTATTTTTATGAGTTTTCAGGGTGCATGTTGAGCAAAATAGACCAGAGGGTTCCTAAGACATGATTTTTCAAAGATTTTATCACTTTTAATTTTAACCGCAAAAAAGCATTGGTCAACAAAAAGTTTGCAAACTTTTTGAAAGTTTATAAAAGTTAGTTTGACTACTTTAGACCAGCTTGGGCGATCAAATCCAACAAGGTGGAGGCTAGGGGGGCAAATTGGGTAGGTTTAGACAGTTACCTGGTCACCAGAACATTTTTCCGTCCAGTTCCAGCCTTTATAGCACATCCACCATAGATGATAATTCAGCATTCCTCAGTCCACAAGTGGTGTGGGGCGACTTTGGCCACAGAGGTTGGGGTCCCACAAATTCCTCTTTCAGGCAGTAGAAGGACAGCAGAGGCTGGGCTTCTGGTTTCATGATACAATGGTTGGTGAAAAAACCTTTAATGGGGTCTTATGTCGCTCTGGAGTGACCAATACGTCTTTTAACGACAATCCTGTGTCCAGCTGACTCAGATGCAACTTTTTGTCCATCATAGATTGGTCTCTCAAAGTTCCCAGCAGCAGCTTACCTTCTCCGATGGCTAGTACTTTGCCGCTTTGAGCTATTTCAGCTCTTGCGTCTGGTGTCCCTGGAGCTGGTTCCAGGAGATCAAAAGCTATTCCTTCAAGTCACTGCTTTGGTCTGGGGATCAACCTTTCCCCGAGCTAGGAGCCATAGGCACACTCCAAACTTTGCTATCCCAAAGTGCAGCAGGTGCAGTCCAGCAGACGGTGTATCCTCTCTTGTGCAATTCCAAGGGCAGCAGGGCAGTCCTTCTTCTGTCCTCTTTCCAAATGCAGTGTGATCTGAGGTTCTGGGTGCCAGGGGTGCCATGTTTATCCTGGGAAAGTGCCCCAAGGGGACAATGTGGTAACTAGCCAATGGGCTACCAGCAATGTCTGGCAATGTGTGGCATCTGGCTATCCCAAAGTGCACTATTCTAGCCACTATCATGTGGTGTGGCTACCTGAGGGCTACACGCCCATGGGAAAATCGGTTTGGGGCCCTGTCTCCAGCTAGTCTACATGAACAAAGGGCAGCCCCTCAGAAGTGTTGCCACCATTTGCCTATCAAAGGTGGCTTCCCCTTTGAAACTCGCATTTTTGGCTAACACGCTGAGTGGCTTCCTGCAAGGGGGAGGTGACAGCTCTCCCTGCAGTGTGTTGCTATCTTTGCAAAGCCTGGGAGTCATTCACACTACTCCCCAGGTGGTCAAAAATCTGTCTGTGGGACAATTCCTGCATGAGGTCACTGGAACAGCTAGGACACAGAGTGGCAACTTTCTCAAAGTTGCTTTACTTTAATAGTGACATTAAATTTGACACGGGCATCAGGTCAGATTTAATGCCATGATTAAATTGATACCTTACAGTACCCAGTTAGATAGTCCCATTCAGAAGTTAGCCAGGCTGGGGTGCCAACCTGTAACCTTGTATTAGCCAATTGAGCTACTAGCTTTTCCACAGCAAAACGACAATATGAGGGGTTATACATGTCCCACTTAATAATATACAGCTCCCTGCCTCAGGGCTCTTTAGGCCTTCCTTAGGGGAGACTTACATATATAATTTTGGGAAGTGGTGGCTTTGTCGTTACTGGAAATGGCAAAGTCGAACTGGCAGTGTGACTACTGCCCTTCTGGTCTGCAGTGGCAGGCTGGGAGTCATTTTGTACCTTGTCACATACAGGGTGGCACAAACAGTGCTGCAGCCCTGGGTGGACACTGCCTCACATGCCCTTGGTACCCTGGGTACCATATACTAGGAGCTTATAAGTAAGTCAGTCATTGCCAATTGGTGATCGCCAATTCGACATACACTTTGTAAGGGGTGAGAACACTGGCACCTAGACACTTTGTAAGGGGTAATAACACTGGCACTGGGGTCTGATTAGCAGGCCTCAGTGCACTCTCAGAGTCGAAAACCCAGCAGCTAATAGTACAAATGGGGGCAAGAAGTGGGTGGAAACCTGCAAAAAGACTGTTTCCTTACAGGTAAGGATCATTTGGTGAGCCAGAGTTCACCCTAGACATAAGCTCAGATAGACACTGTTCGCTAAGGGCAGGAAAACCAGAGAGAATAAAAGGGTTCTTGTCAGATGAAGGAGGAGGCAACTCCCTGTCACCAGGCAATATACTATCTTTGATAGTTTTGTTATCTTATCAATGAAAAAGGTGTTTAAAAAATTCCAAATTTTTGCATGGCAGCAATTACCGTGGATAACCTAGTTGGTTTGGAGAGTTCAGTCACAGTTTTGAAGATGTCCTTAGATTTTTTGCCAGACTGTAAGATTTTACGAACGAAGAAGCTAGTCTTAGTGTGCAGGACTAATGCTGTGTAATAATTCAAACCTTTTTATAAAGGATTCTGTTGTCCAACGAGTAGTCTCTATGCCATTTCAGCTCTAATTGGCGGACCTTCAATTTGCCAAGTCATAGATCCTCAGAGAACCACTGAGAGGATAATGCCCACTTGGCAAGTTTAGCTTTGCGCATAGGGACATGTTTATCACAGGCTCTAAGTAGCCATTGAGCAATGTTTTCAACTATTTAGTAATGTTTTTATCCATAGAATACTCATTGTTGTTTAGAAGGGGCTTGGAATCAAGGAGTGTTGCATGAAAGATATCCTTATCGACCCAAGACCAATTGTGAGAGCATTTACTCCTGCCAGTAGTGATATTAAGTTTTTGAAGGCCATCAATATTGAATTTGATAATGAAATGATCAGACCATAAGCAAAGGAGCACTTTTATCCTTTTTGTTTTTTAAACATTTTTATTACATATAGGACTTGCAATAGCAACATTTGCGACATGATACAATAATATGACAGTTTTCTGTTCATTATACATCGTTTTCAACCAAAGACAAACATCATATCGTATATGCATCGTGGGTCTATTAGTGAATGCTTATTATACCAATTTAGTCATTGTTAGACCTGGTACCATTGGCGTGTGTCTCCCTTCCATTTTTCGCTGTTGTCTCCTCTGTTTTTTTTAAATTGTTTTTAATAATTTTTTTATTAAATAGAAACTTCTAATCATTGCATGCATTAATGTACAAACCATTAGACCTTAGAACATCAGGTGCATATCGTTTTACACAGGTATATACTCATACAATCAGATCAGATGCATAATGATTATTCCTAGACATTTCCATTTCCACAGTCGGGGATATACATAGGTCCCCTCACTCCATTTTTTGTCCCATTTCTTGGGACATCCTCTAGATTTAAACACTTCTTTTTCTGCAATCATACACTTGTCCAGTTCGGCCGCCCAGACATTTGTCGATGGTCACCCCGGTACCCCCCACTTCATTGCTATTGCTCTTTTACTAGTGTATAACCTAAGGTGACCAATTGTTGTTCTACTTCTGTGAGATCAGTCGCTTCCCAGATGTTGAGGAGCCCCAATGGTGGAGTGAGGCTAATCTCTTTCCCGAGTGCGTCTTGCATGTGTGTAGTTGCCCCCTCCCAAATGGCTCGTAGGGATTGACAGTCCAATATAGTATGATAAAAGGTGGCTTCATGGTGACACCCCCTCAGGCAAAATGCATCCTGCCTAGTCCCTATTTTTGCCAGTGTGACTCCGGTGAGGTATGTTCTGTGTAACATTTTTAATTGGATCAAACGGAAGTGGAGCGCAATGGCTGCTTCTCTTGGTGACATTAATGCTGTTTGCCAGTCCTCATCATCTATATCTCCGATGTCAGCTTGCCACCGACTACGGAGAGCCTGAAAAGGATCGGGTAAGTTATTACATAGCTTGCGATACGTTGAAGAAATAGCTTTGCTTGAGATTGGTTCAGAGAGCAGCCGATCTTCCAGTGGGGATGATTCCGGAAGGCCATCCATATCTGGGAGAGCGGTCGTTAGGGCATGACGGATCTGTAAATATCGGAACGTCTCTCCCCGAGCCATTTCATATTTCTCCTGCAGCTCCTGGAACGTTAGGACTTTACCTTTTTGAACAAGGTGGCCTATTTTGGAGAGTCCGATCGCATCCCATTTGTCGAACCCTGGTTGGTTGCACAAAAGTTCCAACTTCTGGGTGTACCACAACAGAGTGGACTGAGTCAGTACGCCAGCCCAGCCTAAGCGTTTAGTAGCCTGATGCCAAAGTTCCACTGTGCAGGCCGTGGGGCCCAGATATCTACCTTTTCGGACCTTTGCATACAGAGCACCAAGGTAACCCTCCCTCCCCATTTGATATCTGTCAAGCATATAGTCTGGGTCCAACGGAGAGCGATACAACCAGTGGTTTGCCACCACGAGCTGCGACGCCCAGTAGTAAAGTCGCATATTTGGAAGGGCAATCCCCCCATTGTACCACCCTTTAGTTAATGTATGCAGAGCTATATGGGGCGCCTTCCCACTCCACAGCAGTGATCTAACCTCATTGTCAATACTATTAAAATATGAGTCAGAAATCTTGTATGGGCAATTCTGAAGGACATACAAAAACCGTGGGAGAGCGAGCATCTTGAACAAGGCCGCCCGGCCTGGCAAGGATCTCCAATGAGCGACATCATTCCTTAGTCTATCCAATGGGGCAGCTAAGTTCCTGTCATGAAAAAGTTGAGGATCAGGGGTGATAAAAATCCCGAGGTAGCGAAAACCGTCAGTGGCCACTTCTAGCACGCATCCCGTGGGAAGTCGAGGAATTGAGCCCTTGAGAACAAATAAAACCGATTTAGCCCAATTAATGGCATAGCCTGAGTATTTGCCGAAGTTGGTGAAGATATTTAGGAGTCGATTTAGGGACGCACGGGGGGCGCCAAATACACCAGGATATCATCTGCATATAATGATATTCTGTCTTCATGTCCCTCCTCCCATTTCAGTCCTCTAAGTAGCACGTCACCGCGCACCCAGGATGCCAATGGTTCCAGGATCAGAGAGAAGATAAGGGGGGATAGTGGGCAACCCTGCCTGGTGCCCCTACCCAATGCAAACATCCGGGATATGCGATTGTTAACCTTGACTTGGCCACGCAGTTCTGTATAAAGCAATCTAATCCAGCCCTGAAATTTCGGGCCAAGCCCCAGGCGTTCCAGCACTTGAAAGAGATAGGGCCATTCAATGGAGTCAAACGCCATGGAGGCATCAAGGGAGAGCACTACAGCATCTTCATCTATATATAGTTGCCTCCCCAAAACACTGTGGAGAAGGCGGATATTCAATGCAGTGTTCCGTCCCGGCATAAAGCCAGATTGGTCAGCATGGACTAACGATGAGATTATCGGGATAAGACGATTAGCCAGGAGTTTGGCCAGGACCTTGGCCTCGACATTGATCAAAGAGATCGGTCGATAGGAACAGCAATTGTCAGCAGGTTTGCCAGGCTTCCGAATGACAACGATAGATGCCAATTGCTGATTGTCAGGTAGAACACCTTTGTCAAAGCTCTCAGTGAACATATTTTTAAGGTGGGGGGCGACTCGCGAGGCCACAGTCTTGAGGAATTCAATAGGGACGCCGTTAGGTCCCATTGCCTTCCCCGATTGGATATTAGTGATTGCCCGGCAAATTTCGTCTTCTGAAATGCCCACCTCGAGGGCATTCCTATCAACTGCGGATAAAGTGGGTAGGGTCATGTCTGCTAACAGTTGACGCGATTCCTCTGACGTGTACTTGGTGGAGGAGGTATAAACCTTCTCTAAGTGGTCTGCAAAGGCGTCTGCAACACCCTGTGGGTCAGTAATCTGCCCTGTTGTAGGTAGGGTCAGTCTAGGTACCCAGCGCTCCCCTTGTTCTCGTTTCTCCAACCAGGCTAACATCTTGCCCACCCTGTCTCCCATCTCATACACCTTGTGTTGCCTTTGTAACAGCCTGGCCCGCGTCTTTTCCTCGGCCAAGGTCTTGTATTCTAGCTGTTTGATGGCTAATTGATGTGTGGTGGCTTCACTAGGTGAGTGTGTATTTTGTGTTTCCAACTGTTGGAGCTCAGTCTCTAAAGTAAGCAACTGCTGGTTCTGCTTTCGGACATATCCTACTTTTAATGCTAATGCATGTCCCTTAATCACTGCCTTATATGCCTCCCACACGATCTGCGCCGAGTCTACGGAACCAGCATTTTCGGTAAAGTAGTGTTCTGTCTGGGTGGTCAGGCTCTCCCTTATGTCTGGGACCCTGAGCAACCATGGATTAAGGACTATACTATTACGGTGTGTGCGCTGAAAATAAGTAAGCTCAACCCACATTGGGGAGTGGTCCGAAATACCTCTCGGCAAGGCCTTTGGGTGCCTAAAGTGCCCGATGTCTGTCAGGTGTGTGAGGAAATAGTCGATGCGGGACATGCTCTTGTGTGCGTTGGAATAAAATGTGTAGTGCGTCACGTCGGGCTGTAGGGAGTGCCACACATCCGTCAGGCCCATTGCTCGAGTGAAATCCTCCATTTGTGTCGTTGGGCGGGTTAGGGGGCTTCGGGGATATCTGTCTTTCTGATCATCCATAGTCATATTAAAATATTAAAATCCCCCCCTACTATTAGTGTTCCCGTCGGGAGGTCAACAATGATTTTCCCAAGATCCGCAAGCGCCTCCTTGCCCAGGGTGGGGGGAAGGTATGCTGATACCACACTAAGCGGCTTTCCTTCCCAGCTAGCCTCTAATACTGCGAACCTCCCCTGGGGGTCTGCCCATGTGCGTGTCGGAGTGAGTCTACTAGCACAAGATACCTCTGTTCTGACCTATATTGCTTTCTGTGTGACCTGAACAGGTTCTAGTATGCCAATAAACCCACCATTGTTATGCAAAACCACCAAAGTTAAAACAAACAATGTTTTGTTCTTTATTTTATTGCATCTCTGGCATATTTTCTTTATACATTAAAAAGCTTTTTTTTTTTATATATAAATTACACTATTTTTATCTTTTTGTGTACATTTAAATAAAGGAAATACAAAAATACAGACATATATACAAACTGTTATTATCTCTTCAAACAGTAGCGCCAAGATTCATGGCTCACCCAAGACTAATTACTTTGAATATAAGTGTACTTAAACCCACAGCAACCTATAACTTGTTCATTCTCACCAAACACTCTCACTCATTCAGTCTACAGTCATACTTATAAACACAAATCACAAGAGATTCAACCCTATGAGGGGTCCCAAGTTGTATTCGAGAGATCAATATTTGTTATTGCCAACAGACACAGCTTCTGATGGAGTTGTCTCTCAAGGACCACTTCTCAGGGGTGATATTGGTCTACGCGCGTTTCAGTGGCCAAGCCACCTTCCTCAGGACCAAGATCTAATAGAAGAATCTCAGACACAGAAAAACCAGGGGTTGTCTGCGACAGTTAAAAAAGCCTGCTTGTTATTTCTTAGAAGAGCCGTGTATTGACAAATGTGCCAGCAGGCACCTGAATGCTCACACAAAGTCCCTGTTTAGAGCGTATAGTTTGGCTGTAGTTCAATCCTCATTGTTTGATATGTCTGCAATCTCACCCATTATTTACAAAATTATCGAGTCCGGCATTTCAATTATTAGTTATGGTGTATTCTTTAAAAGTAATGCTTCCCAACTCCGTAGCGTTGTTTCCTGGAGCAAGTAATCCGTACCCGGCATCTATACAGGGCGGCAGTGAGTGCAAGGCTCTTTCGAACAAGAATACCTGTGCCTCTAGAGCCGGAGGTGAACCCAGCGTGAACCAGGAGTTTATATCCCCACCGTGTAAGGGCCTGACATTTGTTTCCTACAAGATGTGTCTCCTGTAGGAGAACCAAATCTGGGACATGTCTCCTAAGATATTGTAGCACTATACCTCTTTTAATTTTGTCCCCTAGTCCATTGACGTTCCACGTCAGAACGGACAGTGAAGTCTCTGTTGTTTTTTCAACCATATGGTAGGCATGTGGGATCTACAGGAGCTCAGAGGCCCCGCGGGAGGAACAATAGACAGACCACTCGGCATAGTCTCCTCTGTTTTTGATATGTTGTTGCTGGTTTAGATGCTTTGGGCACTGTACCACTGCTATTCAGTGCCACAGTGCAAGTGCTCCCTATTGTAAATTGTTGTAATGAAATAGTGACTCCATGATTGGCTTATTTGATCTACTTGTCAGACCCTAGTACAGTGCACCATGTGTGCCCAGGGCCTGTAGATCAAATGCCGCTGGTGGGCTTGCAGCACTGGTTGTGCCACCCACGGAAACAGCTTGTAAAGTGTGTCTCAGGCCTGCCATTGCAGAGCCTGTGTGCAGTCTAGTACTGCCATGTCGACTTGGTAAGTGCACCCACTTATCAGTCCCCAAACCTTCCCTTTTCTACATGTTAGCCACCCCTAAGGTAGGCCCAAGGGCAGGGTGCATTGTAAGTAAAAGGTAGGACATGCCCTGGTGTATGTGGCATGTCCTGATAGTGAATTACAGCCAATTTTGTTTTTCACTATTACAACTAGGCTACCTGTCCCCATAGGCCAGAATGGGCAGTTTGATTATAACATCTTATAATCCTAACTGACCCAGGGAACATGGTAGAAAAACGAATTTAGTATGCCTGAACTCAGAATGTTAAAATACATCTTTTAATGTAGGTGATTTTTACATTCTGTGTTTGAAAATACCACTTTTAGGAAGTAGGTATTTTCTTGCCTAACCATCCAGCCTGCCTCTGCTAGGTTGTGTATTACTTGTCTGGTTTGTGAGTGACAGGAGAGCTTGGGCTCCAGCAGTCTGATGGGTCAGGGCTGGGCTGAATAGAAAGTAGGGGGCGGGGATTTCCTTTCACTCCCCTGAGCCCTCATAGAATAGAGAGTAGGGTTAGGAGATTTCCTTTCAGCTACCTGGGCCAGGTCTGCTTTCAACAATGCTGTCTCCACCTCCTGCCAGGAATCTGCACAGAACTGGTTTTGGTCAGGCACAGACACTCTCTGCCTTCAGAGACAAAGGATTTTTGAGTATAAATATTGGGGCCCAGAACCCAAGATTTTAGATCACTTCTGGGAACCAAGACGGACCTTTGCCAAGGAGAAGAAACCAAGGAAGCTGAAGGATTTGACTGCCCCTGTGCCAGTGTGCTATTTTCTGGGGTTGGCCTGCAGTGGTTACGTAATTGCCAAGGAAAGGGGAAAGAACTCTTATTGAACTTTCATCATCTTGAAGAAGAATCTCCAAGGGCTTGAACTGTGCTTGCCTCCTGCTGAAGTCTCAGGGACACAAGACTTCACTACCAGCTCTCCCCTGAATTTCCTTGCTGGGAATTCTGTCTGCAGAAGCCTGCGTAATGTTGGGAGCTGGAAGCGCGACTCAACGAGAAGAAGCGTGACGCCGCCGCAGTTGTTGCCGTCGCATCCCGGAGAAGCGTGTCGCCACCGCAAGGGTCGCCGTCGCATCACCGGAGAAGAGTGTCGCCACCGTAAGGGCCGTCGTCGCATCACCGGAGAAGCGTGTCGCAGGGCCTGTCGCGGCTCAGAAGTTACAGAGTTCGCCGCAAGGCCATCGGGTGTGCATGCATTGCCTTCATGTCGTCGCATCGCATCAAGGGCGCCATCTTCTCGCATCGCACCGGACCGTCACAACGCATCGAAGCACCATCTTGTCGCTTCGTAACCGGAACGCAGTAAGGGATCGACGCATCACCTCCTATCCGGTAAGGAACAGACGCATCGCCTACTTTGCGCAAGCACTGAGGAAAAGAAGCAGCGCCTCCCCCGAAGCAAGAAACCGATGCATCGCTCTTCCTGCGACCCTTTTGTTTGTTTTGCGATACGCATTTAAGTTTAGGTACTTTGTGAGAAACGTGTCGCATTTACCATCAACTTTAAACTAAGCAATTTCTACCATTTTTAAGTCTATTTCTGTTTACAGTATTGTGGATTTTTTTCGTTTGGGTCTTGTGTTAAGTCTATATAAAGAATATTTATTTTTATAAAACCTGTGTGGTGTCCATCTGTAGTGTTTTCACTGTATTACTGTATGTGTTCACAAATGCTTTACACACTGCCTCTGAGATAAGCCTGCCTGCTCGTGCCAAGCTACCACAGGGTTGAGCAGGGGTTATTTTAGGAGTGTAGCCCCCTTACCCTGACTAGAAGCAAGGGTCCCTATTTGGACAAAGGTCAAACCATTGCCAACTAGAGATCCCCAGTTCTAACAGTCATCATCGTCTGAAATTGGTTCTATGGTTGGTGGGATACAGATGCCTCCCCTGAATGTATTCCATTTCCCCCACATTCGCTCCTATTTTTTAGGACACCCTCTGTGAATATATGTAGCCTTTTCGGCCGCCATGGCCATGCCATTTCCTTACACCAATCTCCCAACAGTGGAGTAGTATGAGACCCCCAGAGTCTGGCAATGTTTCGGTTCGCTATTACCATATCTAATGTGGCCAAAGCTTGGGCCGTATGGTTTAGGTCTGTTGCTTCCCAGACATTTAGGAGACATCGTTTAGGGTCAGGTGGTACTGGAGCCTCACTAACCTGCGTGATTGTGGTCATAACTGTTGCCCAGTAGGTTTTATTAGTGGTGCATTCCCATATTGTATGATAAAAGGTGCCTATCTCCCCACACTGTCGCAGGCAGCATTGGTCACTGGTCCTTCCCATCTTGCATAATGTCACTCTTGTGAAGTAGGTCCTGTGGAGTATTTTGAGCTGTACTAGGCGCAGTCGTGAGGATACCGCCACCTCTCCTGGGGACTCCAGCGCCTCCTGCCAGTCAGTGTCATCTAAGTCACCCACATTGGCCTGCCATTTTTCTCGGAGTAGTTGTGTAGGGTCCAGCTGATTATTTACGATTTTCTGGTATGTTAGGGATATGGCTTTCTTATTCATGTAATCTGTAAGGAGTCTATCCTCCAATGGGGAGGCTTCCGGAAGGACAGTATCAGGCGGGATGACCGCTTCCAGTGCATGCTTAACTTGTAGGTAACGGAACATCTCAGAGGGCGCCATCTCGTACTGATCTTGCAGTTGTGCAAAGGTAATGACTTTTCCTGCTTTCCAGAGGTCACCCACCCGTGAGAGTCCTATTATGTCCCATTGTCTGAACCCCTTACTCTTGCCCAGTTTACCCAGTCTGCCGGTTTCCCATAATGGGGTTTGTTGCGTTAATCTATCGTTCCAGCCCAGGTTTCTCAGTACAGTGTACCATAAGTGAACAGTGTGTGCAGTAGGCCCTAAGAGGTCCGTTGAACATTTTCTATTATATAGAATTCGGTTGAGTCTCCCGCTCCCCAGGGCAAATCTATCTAACCAGTAAGCCAGGTCGGTTTGAGGCAAATGTAGCCATTGGTTAATGACTGCCAATTAGGAGGCCCAGTAATAGGTCTGGACATTTGGGAGCACAATTTCGCCGTCGTACCAGCTCTTAACCAGTTTAGCCGTGGCTATCCTGGCGGGCTTGCCATCCCAGAGGAGGTTATTCACCTCCGAGTCTATGGATCGGAAATAAGACGCAGGGACCAAGAAGGGGGTGTTGTGGAGGGCGTAGAGAAATCTGGGGAGCGCCATCATTTTGTAGAGCGCTGCCCGTCCCAGCAGGGGGAGGGGTAGTGACTGCCAATGCTTGGCATCTTGGCGCAATCTGTGTAGAGGTCCCAGAAGGTTTTTGGTCATAAACTCGTCCGGGTCTGGTGTGACATGAATCCCCAAATATTTTAAGCTGTTTGTTGCTATCTGCACCTCACAGCCTCTAGGGAGCATTGGAGGGGGGCCGCTCAGTATATAGAGTACCGATTTACCCCAATTAATAGTACAGCCAGAACACTTCCCATATATTTCGCAAATATTCAGAAGTCTGTGCAGAGAGCATTTTGGGGATGCCATTTATAGCAGAATATCGTCTGCATATAGAGATATGCGGTCTTCCCACCCCTCCGTCCAGCGGAGCCCTCAGATAATTGAGTCCTTCCTTATCCAAGCTGCCAATGGTTCTAATATGAAGGTGAAGACGAGTGGTAATAGGGGGCAACCCTGCCTTGTTCCACGTCCCAGAGGAAAGTCGTTGGAGGTATGTCCGTTAGCCACCACATGTGCAAGTGGTTTGGTGTAGAGTAGCCAAACCCAGGAGCAGAATTTTGGCCCGAACCCCAGGTGTTTGAGGACTGCAAAAAGGAAGGGCCACTCGACTGAGTCGAAGGCCATGCTTGCGTCAAGTGACAATATAACTGCCTCTTCCTGGATGGTGTGTTTGCGGCTCAGAACACTATGTAGGCATCTGAGATTCAACGCTGTATTTCTACCAGGCATGAATCCGGATTGATCCAGATGTACCAGCTTCAATAGATGGGGTGTCAGTCTGTTGGCTAACATTTTAGCTAATATCTTGGCCTCTGCATTAATCAAAGAGATGGGACGGTAGGAGGCGCTGTCCTGGGCCGGCTTACCAGGTTTGTGAATGGCTACTATAGTCGCTATGCGTTGGTCTTTGGGGAGTTCTCCCTCTTCCCGACTGGCTTCATACATTTTTAACAAGTGGGGGGCAAGGGTGGTGGCTGCTCGCTTGTAGAGTTCAATGGGTATGCCATTGGGGCCTAAGGATTTGCCTGATTGTATATTTTTAATGGCTATTGTTAACTCGTCTGTTGTTAGGTCTGCTTCCAATAATTGGGCCTCGCCCTGTGTGAGTGTTGGTAGTTGTATATCTCTAAGGAACGCTGCTGCGTCCTGCAAACTCTATTGTGGACGTCGGGGCATAAACGTGTTCGTAGTGAAGCGCTAATGTGTCCACTATTTCTTGCGGGTCTGTTGTGATATCCCCACTATCTAAACGCAGTTCCTTCACCCATCTGTCCGCTCGCGCCCTTTTGTTTAGCCATGCCAGTAATTTTCCGGCCTTGTCCCCAATCTTGTGTACTCTGTGGCGGGTAGCTGTGAGTCTGGCTCTGGCATCTTCCCATAGATATTCTTTATATTCTTGTTGCTTTACATGCAACTGGTGTGCGTTTGCGTCAGTTGGGTTTTGGGAATGTGTTCTCTCCAGTTGGCTCACGTCCCGTTCTAAGGCCGCCACCAGTTTTTCCATCTCTTCTTTATGGCCTGAAATCAGAGACATGGCCTATCCGCGGAGAACAGGTTTATAGGCTTCCCATAGGATCAGTGGGGAGGATACCGAGGGTTCGTTTTCTGTAAAGTAATGTTTTGTGTAGTGAGCAAACCCTTCCAAATCTTGGGGCTCTGCAAATAGCCAGGATATATCGGGTATATGCGGCGACGTGTCGGGGCATATGAGGCATATTGAGCAAAAACAGGCGAGTGCTCTGAGATGCCTCTAGGTAAGTGAGTCACCTCTGAGAATCTCCCCACACTATCTGGTGATGCGAGAATGTAGTCGATTCTGGAGAGACTATTGTGTGCGCCAGAGTGGAAGGTATATTGGCGCGCCTGTGGGAATTGGAAGCGACAAGTGTCGATCAGGCCTAAGGCGTCCATAAAGTCCGCGAAGGTAGAGTGTGTACGGTGCTGTCTAACGGGCGTTCGGTCCAGGGCATCATCAAGGGTGGTGTTAAAATCGCCTCCTATCAATAATTCTCCCACTGGGAGCATTAGAAGGAATGCGCCTAGTGCTGGGAAGGCCAGTGAGTGGAGTGCGGGGGGGATATACACAGTAACCAGATTAAGTGTGCACCCTTCCCACTGACACGATACAGCGGCAAATCGACCCTGGTCATTCGCGTAGGTGTGTTGTATGATCAATGGGAATTGTTTCCTAATTAAGATCCCCACACCTCTGGAACCTGATGTGAACTCGGAGGGAACCGCTAATTTGAAACCCCACCTGTCCAAGGCCTTGCATGTCGATCCCACCAAGTGGGTTTCTTGTAACATAACTACTGCTGGTGCCTTATGCTTAAGATATTGCAACACAAGCCCTCTCTTCAGTTTGTCCCTCAATCCATTCACATTCCAGGAGATGAGTGGTAACTGTGGTGTATGTATAGAGTGGTTCAGGGGTGTAGGAGTACCACGAGTAGCATATGTGGGTGTTTGTGTCTAGAGAGCGGATTTTGCTGGATGTCCTTATTGGATAGTGAGGCGGAAATATCGCTCAGAAGCTTGCAAGTCGTGTCAACACTCGTTTTAAACAATATGAAACAATGTAAATGAGAACTATCAAACCCCATTATATGACCCTCCCTGTCTCCCTGCATGACAGACTTAAAACTACCCGCCTCCCAAACAATGCAGAGTGCATAGTATCCATTTCCCGTTACCTTCGTGGGGGAGAGCAACTCCAATATCCCCCCCAGAACATCCCTGAGAATCTAGTATATGACAATAACAGTTTTTAATTCGGTGCATTAGTAAACATTTGTGCGGTAGCCTTAAATTATGTGGCATCAGACATCAAGTCATTAGGTGTCTCTTGTTGGTTCGAGAACATCGACAGGTGTGGTTAACTATCAAGCATATGCTCAGTCATGTCTACAAAGGTTTCTAGCGAAATTGCGTATCTCGTGGAGCACACACGCATTACAGTTCAGTATATTAGAAAGTCAATCATGCAGCTGATAGTCTCTTGAAAGGGAGACATTCTACCTGTCTCAGCATCGCTCGAGCGCCTCACCGTTGTCGGAGCATGCTGCTTCCGGTGCGGGTTGTCTGATTTCTGGTGAGTGACGAATCTGTTTGTTGTTCGCCTTTCCGGGTTTAGCGACCGTGCGTCAGCCCTCGAGCCACTCCTGGGCCTTCTCGGGTGTATTAAAGAACCATGCTTTCCCCTCCGCCTCCACCCTCAGCTTAGCTGGAAAGAGCATAGAGTATTTCATCTCCCTATTTCGCAGTTCCTTCTTGACATCAAAGAAGCCTCTGCTTTGTCACTGCAGCCGTGTAGTCAGGAAAGAAAGTTATTGTACTGTGTTTGAAGCGCACTGGAGGCGCTACTCTTGCCGTCTGTAGAATGAGATCACGATCGCGGAAGTTAAAAATGCGGGCCAGAATAGGTCTGGGGGGGCACCCGGTCTGGGCCTACCACCTGGGACGCGGTGCGCTCTTTCCACTGTGAAGTGATGGGAGAGGCCCCTAGGCTACAGAAGTTGTTTGATGAGATCCTCTACGAACAGGTCCATTGCTGGTCCTCCCACCCCTTCCGGCACACCGATTATTCGGACGTTGTTTCATTGCGATCGGCCTTCATAATCATCCAGCTTTGCCGCCATAGCCTTACATTCAGTGTCTAGCTGGCGCACTTGACGTTTGAGTTCAGTGGTATCGTCGCGTAAGGTCCCTGTTGCTGTTTCTACTTCTGCTACTCTTGCGCTCATGTTCTTGAAGTCAGCTCTGATCAGTGAGAGTTCCACCGATATTGTGCCAATCCGTGAATCGAGGGCTGTGTGTACTTTGTTTAAGGTAGACATTATATCTTGCAACGTAATCTCTGACCCTTCCGGTGAGGCATTGTCCGGTGCGTGTGTGGCTGGCTGACCCGACGTTTCTTGTTGGGCTGTGGCCCAAGTGTACTTGTCCAATTTTGTCTGGTGCGCTGAGCGTTGGCCCCGTCCTCCCATCACGGCGTGCCGCAAGCCATGCCGCACTGCGTTAAAGACGTGGGTGGTGGTACTCACCGCTGCCTGCCTGTGCAACACACCGTCACACGCAGCCTTTCGGGTTTCTCACCACTAGATCAAGACGCTGTTGTTTGTGCGCAGCCGGTAGAGGAACGTAAGGGTCGCCACCTTTAGGGCTCTCAGGGGGGCCGACAGCCGGCGCGGGTAGTTGCGCGTTGTGCTCCGTGGAGTTGACTGTTCAATATTCCGTTTACCCCAGCAAGTGCACTTATTTGGTCAGAGCTGCCTCCTCTCCTGGTGTAGGAGACCTTGAGTCCCGCTGCGAGTAGCAGTCCGTGAATGTGGTCTGTCCCCCCTTGCCCCCACCGAGGCACGAGGATTGATGGCGTAGGAAATTGGGACGTAAGGCCTATCACCACTTCAGTGCCTGGATGTTATCCCCCTATATGAGTCCCCAAATGGCGGATAGCGCTGGGGGGGAGGAGAAAAATTTCGGGGCACCCCCGCACGATGTTCGGTGTTGTGTGGGGTCGGCGCAGCACGCCGAGGCTGTACTGTTCGTGTGGATCGCAGATGATATCAGCGCAGGTCAGAGGGGACCATTGATATAAATGGCCAGACTTCGGAGAGGTAGAGCTGCAACATCCCCTGTCTTGAGGCGGAATAGGCTGCGATCTGTCTTTTGGCCTCAGGAAGTAGTAACAAGGCCGTTTGTACCTGCGGGCCGCCCCTACGTTGGGACGGCGTTGCGGAGATTCAGGGCGATGCGCAGAGATGCCAGCTCCCGTGTGAAGCGCAGATCGCAGCAGCTCAGGCCAGAGGGAGCCAGGGGTGTCACTGGTACTCGCCACTGCGTTCACCAGTGTGGCGCTAAGGGATGCGGTGCTGCGGGAGAGTTCCCAAGTATCTGTGCTCCAGCCGGGGGTGGAGGGTCTTCTGTGAACAAGGCTGCGGGTCTCACGTTTACGCCAGGTCCCGGCTCTTCTTTACGACCCAGGCCACGATCACCTTCCTCGATGCTGCCGCTGACTGTGGTGTTTGTTCCACGTCGCGGGCAGCTTGTTACATGCCCGGGTCCTTCCGACGCCTATTTCCCTGCTCTTGTGGGTGATGGAGCTGTGGATAAATGTACGGATAGACTTGGATGTTTGTGGGGGTTCGGAGCGGCTCTAGGCGGCGGCCATTTAGATCGGCTGCTAGCCACGCCCCCACTTTTATCCTTGTTAATAAAAGGTTCTTCGCCAAAACTTTTGCAATAGTGTGACCTTTAATATGATTTGAGACGAAGATCTACTGATCTACATTAATACTCTTTCAGAGTTCCAATTAGACACGGGACTTTTGGCACATGTTATCTTCAATAATCCAATAGTCTCCTACAATAATAAGTTTTGAATGATCAACTAAAAACTGAAAGATCACTTCAAAAAACAACTGAGTAAAGGTAGACATGTAGTTAGGATGCCAACAAACAATTATAAAGGACTGGTTTAAAAGCTCTGATTTTCTAACTAGAATCTCAGTGTCTGGATTATGTTGAAATTGAAGTGGAGCCAATTTAATTTTCTCAGCAATAATGACAGCCACACCCACACCAGTCTAGCCAAATTGTATATTAATTTGGTGAATATAGTAATTATCAGGTAGGGCAGCCAGAATATCTGCTGTGGACTCATCTGTTAACCAGGTGTCCGATAGAAACAAGTTATCAGGGTTTTCTATGTCAAGTAGGTGAACAACCTCTAAATTATGCTTCACGAAAGACCGAGTGTTCAGGTAGATAGCCGAGAGGGTATTGCAGTGACTCCACGTGTGAGTGTCAATATTAGGTTTCACACTTGGGCCAACTTTCTTAAATGTGCACTCGTCCACAATATACGGGAAAAGACTGCGAGCAGTAGATAAAAGTCAAAATGTTTCTAAGTTAATAAATATCTGATGACTAACGGGATAACTCATCAAGTGGAAAGATGTGAGCTGGAATAAAGATGTGCTCCTGCATAATGGCTGGCCCCTTGTCCCGGTTGGGCAGGGTGAGCACAGACGGGCTTGCCAGCAGCATGGCCATACCCCAGCCTGGATTGAATAGGGGGGGGCAGATGTCCACTAGTGAGTTAAACCTTTCCTTGCTGGATGTCGGAGCTATGAATTTGCTTGATAGGATTATGCACAAGTATCAATGTGCCAAAATATTAGTTCTTATTTCCTGGTTTTGATTGAAACACTCCTTGTTGCATGTGATGTATATCTAAGAGCCTGATTACAAGCACGGCGGTGCATAGGACCGCTGTACTCACGGTGGCCGTACGACCACGACCACACTGCGGCACTGTGCGCCGCATTCTGAGGGTGGCAGTTGGACCACCACAGGACTGCCGCCTCCACCGGGATCCAGAATCCCACAGCGTGGCGGTGACAGTCTGAGACAGGAATATGCTGGCGGTGCTGCAGCACCACCACCGAGCATATTCCAAGTTGCCAAACCACCACTCTTTCCATGGTGGTGAGCCCGCCATGAAAAGAGTGGTTCTTGTGGCAACTAAGGGGGATCTAATAGGTCCTGCTGCCACCTCTGGGCCCAGGGGGTGCATGCAGGTGGGAAAATGTAGTGCCCCTGGAATTTGCACCCCCAGTTCCTGCACAGTGTGGCATGTATGCCACACCGTGCAGGAAGATGCAGTCTGCATGTTAAGCTCTTCTATCAGCCTGATAGACCGTCGCTGTCAGACAGCTGCAGCACCTCCTGCCAGACTGGGATTTAACTCCTAATCTGGTGGGCGGGAGCAACACAGCTTTGGCAGTCCTACAGCGGATGGCGCGTTGAACCGTCCACTGTGGGACCGCCAAAGTCGTAGTCAGGCTTTAAATCAATAACTTGTATAGTATTTAAAAAAGCATTTAATTGATGAAGCATTAAATAAAACAAATATAAGTGGTATTGAAAATTATACTCATTTTAGTTTTGTTCATGAAAATTGTAATATTTCTTGTGGTCTGAGGACTGTGTTTACTCTGTTGTGTTTAAGACCTTCTTAGTTTGACCAGTATTTTGGCAATCTACCTTTCATTCTTCTGGTGCAGTGTTGGTTTATTAGGATTTGTTTGGGTGACTGAGCTTTCCATCCACAGAGGAGATACCTATCACATTTTAGAACTTTCTACTTGCCTGTGAGACTTCATCTGGGTCCAGCTCTTGTGCCTGTCTTCAGCTCCTAGACCGCTCTGCTTGTATTTTAGACTTCTGTACAGGAGGTAGCAGCATCTCTTCAGGCTCCACCTTCAGAATCCAGATCATCTGAGCCTAGCACATCACCCACATTCCTGTAGCCTTGTTTGTGCTCTCCAGTGTTGACGAGCTAGGGCTCATCAGCTCCAGAGTTTCAGCTCTAGCAATTGCTTCGCTGTTCTTTCTTTGGTATACTAAGAGATCCAGATCATAGTAAGACTTGTTATTCAATTAGGGATACAGTTTGTGTGCTTTTCACAAATTTCAGCCTTTCACACATGAAGACTGCATTTGGAACTAGTGAACCAACTGAGGTGTTTTATCTGGTGTTACAGTGCTGTAAACCTGGTCCTTTTAATGCAGCATTCAAAAGTCACCTGGTTTCATGCAGGTTGCCCATTAGAGGTTTCTTTTTGGTCTTAGTATTTTTAGATCCCCAGCACTCTCAGTTACATTTCAATGCAAGAAATAATGCATACAGACTCTTCCACCAGGTGTGTAGTACTCGTGAATGTTTCTGTGTAGCATTTTGTTATTATTATTTAAGGAGTAGCATTGCCCAATCTGTATTAACCTTGCTTGTATTACATCCACAGCACAATCAAATATCCATTTACAACTTGTTCTGAACATAGTTTTTACTGAGAGGAGAGGGCTAGATTATTTTACTGGTATGTAAGCAGATAGGCAATTCCAGGTTTCACTGTTGTAAGAATGAACTGAACTTGTTCAATTCAATTCAAATATCTTTATTCGGTTATAATAAACAATAACCATAAAGCACAATAAATTTCATAGTTAAAAATAGTTTCTGTGCCACCAGAGTACATAATTACAAATCACATTATAATAGATTTCCGAACGTTAAAAACTTTTTTTAAAACGCAATAACAGATGCAATAACAAATTCATTTTCTAAAAATTGCAGTACTAAAAATGCAGGTCGGCAATTTCTCAGACCGAGATTCTTTAAAACAGGAATAATCCATGTCTTTCTCGGTATATCATAATATTTACAAAAAAACGTAATATGGATAGTTGATTGTACTGAGACGTCATCACACGGGCACTTACACAAATCTCTAGACCAATCATTTACTGCAGGAAAACTTAAGAATCTATATAAAATATTCAGTCTAAAACGTGTCAGCAAGAAACGGTCAAAATCACCATCTATTAAGAGTATATACGGCTGTATTGTTGGAGTCAGCAAAGTTAGATGATGGGCTTGTACCGTAGACTTTCTCATTTCATTAGTGGCTCTAATTTCACCCAAAAGACACTTACAACTGGCTTTAAGGACTTTTCTGGGTACACTGCGCATAGAAAGAGGCTCAGTAAAATATTCCAGGTGTCCTAATTTTAAAAGAAACTGTTTCACATATTCCAACCATCTTATATGTTTAACACCATCAGACCCTAGCGCGTCTGCCAATATATAATGATTAAAACCAGTTTCATCTGACATCCAGATTCTATGCCAGAGAAGGACAGGCTGAATCTTAATCGTATCTCCAAATATGGCATACCCATTTCCAGGTGACAGATATAGTTTGAAGTGCTTTCTGGTAGGGCCAGAAGAAACTTTAAAAAAGTATTTTCTGCAATCTGCAGTATATTTACGTCTGCGTAGCCCCATATACCCGCTCCATAAGTGGCTATAGCCACACATTTAGCCCTATAAATGTGTAGGAGTTCCGCCGGTGGGCGCCTTCCTAGTTTGCGGCTAAAGTTTGATAGGGCCATTAGCGACTTAACAAACAGCAGACGTCTAGTTTTAACTGCCTCAGACCATGATCCTGTCCTATCAAATAGTATTCCTAAGTATGAAAATGTTTTGGTACACTCTATCGGCCTTCCATCTATAAATAGAGTTTTGATCCTCTTATTTGACCCGGCCCCGCAATTCATTGTGTACGTTTTGGAAAAATTGATTGTGAGTCCCAAATTCAGCATAAAATTAGAGAATGAATTAACAACCCTTTGGAGACCGAGCGGTGTACGGGCCATTAAAACCGCATCGTCTGCGTACAGGAGTGCAGGGATGGGGCACTTCGCCGCCTTTGGTAGATCCCTGCACTCCTTAACTAAAATAGTTTCTAAGTTATTTATGTATAGTGTGAAGAGAAATGGGGCAAGGACACAGCCTTGCCTCACACCTCTCCCCACTCTAAAGTGACTAGTGCATTCTCCCCCCAACCCATATCTGACCTTAGCCTTTGCCCCTGTATAAAGCTGCCTTAAAAATACAATTATTAAAACATCCACGCCCAAGCCTTCTAAAATTGTCCACAGCTTGTCGTGAATGACACAATCAGAAGCTGCCGTTAAGTCGACAAAAGTCATAAATAATCTTCCCTTTTTAGCCCTTGTATATTTATCCAATAAGATATGCAGATTAAGGCCCTGCTCGACTGTACCCAGGCCCCTACGGAACCCATATTGCAGGTCGCTTATGACATCTTGTTCTTCTGCCCATACCTGCATTCTATCTAATAAAACCCGCCCAATGATCTTAACTGTTGAATCCAGCAGTGAGATCGGGCAGTAGCAAGCAGGATTCATCCTGTCTCCCTTTTTAAAAATTGGCACGATAATAGATTCGTACCAAGTTGGTAGGAAACCACATACGCTGCATGCATTAAAAACCTGAGTTAAAAGTGGTCCCCGTAAGGCTAAATTTGATTTAAAAAGGTCAACAGGAATGCCATCGGGCCCTGGGGCCTTGCCACCCAAACTTGACTTAATTGCCGCTGTAACCTCGCTAAGTGTAAAGTCCAATCTTAATTCTTGTGCCATAACATCCATGTTCAGGATGGTTCCCTGAGCATCTGTTACCGGGTTGTTATACAATTTTGAGTAGTGTTGTATCCACTCTGGTTCGGAAATGGCAATCTCCATGGATGCTATATCTTTATCAGCTAAAAAGGGCGCATTCACCGCCTTCCAGAAGCCTGAAAAGTCACGACTTTTAGAAGCGTCGTGTAAGGCATGCCAAGCTTCCTCTTTTAAAGCAGTCTTTCTTGCTTTGAGTGCACATTTATAGTTTCTTCTTGCCTCTCTAATATGTTCCTTATTTTTTACTGTGGCATGAACGGAATATTTAAGTTTAGTATATGCCTTTGTGCATTCCGTGTCAAACCACCCTTGTTTATTAGTAGGTTTCCTCTTAGCTCCAACGAAAAGTGTTTTTTAATATAGTTTGAGATAGCCAAAAAGTTTTCCATAATTTCTTGACTGGGAGACTTTTCATCCAAGCACAACAAAAACATACTTTTACAATTCGACACAACTTTTGTAATAAATTCCTCAGTATCCACAGTAGCCCATCTAAGTGCATATCCATTTTGCCTACTCAGGGCAATATTATCAACATTATCAGCAGAAATAGTTCTGGCGTTAATACTCAGGTTAAGCACCATCACATCTACACTTAGAGGAAAATGGTCGCTTAGGGCAATCTCATGTGTCTTAAAATTTTTAAGACATGAAGAATATCTGCTCTAAGATAATATAAAATCTATGGTAGAAAATATACCTCGACCATTAAAGGTAGGGCTAAAAGGAACCATGGGTGAGCACAAATTATTACAAATCCTAAATCAAACATAAACATAATATCATTCAAAGAATCGCCATACAGTGTATGTGGAAAGTGTGCGAAACTGACACCTTTCTCATATGTTAGACCACAAACCTCTTTATCGGCATATTTACATAGGGGGGAATTAAAGTCCCCACCCCATATCACAAATACCTCCTTATTTAGACGAGTATGTAGACTGTGTAAATGTCGGCTCAAGGATTTCAATATTTCATTAATCGTCTCGGGTGTCGCATTATTATAGAAGTTCAGTACAACCATGCAGAGAGTACGATCTATGTGCAAACTAATTATATGATAATAAGGTTCAGTGGCTGTTAATTAAATTTTCCCTATGTTCAGGTAGTTTGAAATATACGTACACAGCCCCCCTTTAGCTCTGCCGAATAATGATGTGATAGCTGGAGTGTGGAAAGTTGAACCTGTTACTATTTCCATCCTAGCGATCTTACACACAATAAATCACAGCCAGCCTATATGATGTGACCACTCTGTAGATGCACACTTTGCTCCTGCAGCACCAGAGACGGCACCATAGGGGTAATTGTATGTTCTCCTGCGATTTAAGTGTATTTCCCTTCCTTTCGTGGAAGGCAACTTAGAATTGTTCTGTGGTAAATGCCTAGTGTTTAATTCATTTTTAGAATACAGCAGAGTAATGCACAATGCTCTCAATGGGCAAGTTGGATTGTCGTTGTAGCTCTGGCTGTAGAGGCCTTTAACTTAAAGAGTATAGGCTAACTTCATTACCTCTGCTATAAACAGTAAATCAATTAGTTCTCCTCCCATGATCACATTTTGCTGATGTTCTGTGACAGTGTATTCCCCATTGCACACACATTCTTTTACAGATGTTCCTTTGTAGTAATGACCCTTAATGTTATGGATATAGTGCCAGACTAGTGAGGACAGAAGTCTTCAAAGCTAAATGTGAGCCCCTTTCTCAACACATTAAATGAAAGGGTCATTTCACCTCACTGCTTCTTGGTCGAGGATCTCGGATCTCTCGGATAGTCAGTGATTCATTAAAACTTTATTTGGCTTAAAAAGCCATAAAAGAACATAGATCAAAACATATAACACATACAGTTCATTTCATACATTTGGCATAAAAAAACAATTCATTTAAACAAGTACATCTACAATATGAGGTAAGTCCAAAACCGGCCCCACATGATATCCCAGTTAACAGTATCTCTTCCTGATAAAAAATGACCCTCTAATAAAACTTATGACAGCAGGACAAATCTCTGGCAAATCGAGATTCAGTAAGAATCTATAACCTTCCTGATGTGAAGTAAAACTGAGCAAACGCAGAAGTGGAAGTAGAAAATTCGACATTACTGTTTTATAAAGTGCACAGAAGAGCAAAAAGTGCAAAGTGCTTTGTCTGTCGATAATATCACAAGGGCAGGGGGGAAGATTCTCACACAATCCCTCTTGATGTGGGAAAGCTAGAAGAAAATGCAGTGTCCCCAAACGGAGCCTAGTTAAATAAAATCTGTTTGTGTATTTTTAATATCAAATAGATACATTTTCATCACTTGGCTATATGCAATGATGTGATAGTTTACCAGGGAGATGAGCTGAGCGGCTTGCTGCCTACGCTTAAGAACTAAAGCTGACTTTATTTGGGCTCTAGCTGAGCGGGACATTTGGGCTGGGTCCTTGAAAATGCTTATAAATCCCAACCCACTAAGAGTATGCTTCTCGTACCCAATCCAAGGTATGGCCTCTGCATTGCCCAGGGCCAGACTGTCTTGGAGAATATATTTCGAAAGTTCTAGTTCCGATGTTTGCCAAATTTGTAACCAAAGTGCCAAACTCAGAATATTCCCTACATATTTTAGTCCTACCTCTGAGTGACAAAAAAAGGTTGAGGCTCCCTGCAGAATCATCAAAAGTCTTCGGAAGAAGCTGTTCTCTACAATTTGGTCTAGAGTCTAGAGCAGTCACAGTACCCCCCTTATGTTGCAATTGAGAGGCACTTAGCTTTATATAAGGCAATCATTTATCGCACTGGTCTATGGCCTAACTTGGCTGCAAAACAAAAAATTGCTTCCATGGCTCTATTTGTTTGTTGCACCCCCAATACCAACAGTGGGTACCAATTTAATTGTGAATCAAAAGGAAGTTTGCTCAGCATGCCCCATAATTTGGACTGGTTGACCATGTAGAAAGCACAGGACAGTTCCATGAATGCTAGATGTAAAGAGCCTTTCATGGACTTGGTGTACTTGCCAACAATGAGCGATATATTTAGACACTGCTCAACCATGCCCATTCCTTGTCTAAGGCCGTATTGGGTTTCCGAGAGAATGTTACTTGAGGCAGCTCATACCTCCAGTCCTGCCAGAAGGATCCTACCCATCTTAGCTGTTGAATCAAATAAGGAAATTAGCCTATAGCAGGCCGGGTCGGCTCTATCGCCTTATTTAAAAATCGATACTACAATGGCCTCTTTCCATGTTGAGGGAAGTGGGCCAATAATGGCAACTCTAAATATTTAAGTAAGCATAGAGGCCCAGAAATCAGAGTTATCTTTAAACAAGTCCACAGGGACTCCATTCGGCCCTGGAGCTTTCCTGTGCCTGCTTTGCTTAATAGCTACCTCCACTTCTTTCACTGTGATTGACTGGCTAAGCTGGAGTGCAAATTCCCTATCTCTCTCCGTATAAAGCCCCATTTCTTGATTATCGACGTCCTTGTTTAAGGGGGTGAAAATTCAGGAAAAATGTTTTACCCATACCATCTCTGAGACTAGGCAATCTATATTGGATGGTGGTCCTTCCGAAAATAATGGGCGGTTAACAACATCCCAAAATTGCTTCCTGTCTTTTGAACCCCCAGCGGTCAAATAATCAGAAGAGGCCTCATTTCTGAGTTCATCCTTCCTAGCTTGAATAGTAGTAGTATGCTTTTCACGCAACAACAATAGTAAACAAATAGTAAGCAAATAGTAGTAGTAGTAGTAGTCCACCGAGTCATTATTTCAAAGTTTCGAGCGAATCCCAGAAATGCTCGGAGAACAGTTGGGGGCTGTAGTGACAAACATAGAACAATTCTGCAGGGGCCACTTTGGGCGTCAATCATTTTCTTGCAGATTGCTTCGAGCAGAAAAACAATTACTTATCAGCAATAAAGGAGATTGTGGGCGAACCGCCAAATTGCCATTTCCCTGCCATTTGGTAAGTGCCACTCTATGCAATTGTCATAAAGGTCTATAGAAATAACCCAGTGGAAGTGCTCTAATTCGACGGGAGGAGTCAGCTAAGTATCTGAGAGCTGATAGTAAGTTTCTCACCAGCCATAGAGTCCTGAAGTTTACAATCACGCAGTCCCCTGGAGATAAATTTGGTTCAATCAATCAATCAGGGTTTGTAGGGTCTCAAGGCACTGAGGGATGGGTGTGAGCAGCTCCGTTGGGGTCATTTGAAGAGCCAGGTCTTGAGGTCCTTCCTGAATTGGTGCAGTGTCGGGCTTCGCCGAAGGTGTAGGGGGAAGTCGTTCCAGGTCTTGGCTGAGAAGTAGGAGAAGGACCTTCCATCTGCTCTGGTCCTGTAGAAGCGTGAGACGGTGGCTAGGGAGAGGTCGGCTGAGTAGAGGTTTCTCTTTGGGGTATGGAAGGAGATGCGGTCGTTGAGGTATTGGGGTCCAGTGTTGTGGAGGGCCTTGTGTTGTTATGGCCTACCCCTGGAACTCTTCTAACTGTCAGTATCTCAGTTGATAGATCGTCCACCCATCCTGAATTAACTCTAAGCCAGTGCATGACTTTGTGTTTCAAGTCCACCTCAGACTCTATCTTTTCTGTATTTAAAGGAGGGCTTGATCAGGAATAATAACAAACGGGGTTGATTCGGGGGGAGATGAAAATACTGCTGGTGTAAATGGTTATATAATGTTCTTCCATCTTCCTGTTGGATTACCCACCCCCGTGGCAGTAGGGAAGGCTGCCCTTTCAGGGACTACTGGTAATAAAGCCCCTGGGCGGTTTCTGCTAGACCTCGGAATAGCAGGTGCTGTAATTTCCATCGATCTGGATAGGAGCTGAGTATGCAAGTCAACAGGCCTGGGACTTAGATGTGAGTTTAGGGCAGGTTGGACCTATCTTAAATGAGCCTTACCTTTTGGCTTAAACTTCGATTGACCATGGGAAAACAGGATGTTATCAATCCCCTGCTCAATTTTAGCTGGTAGATCCTCTTTCAAAGATGTTAACTGCAATTCGAACTTGGTAACTAAAGTGTTGCAATGAATTTTTAACACTGCAGTCAGTTGCACCACCAGAGGGGGGGTGGTACTCTCTTCATGGAGCTCGTTGTTAAAGGAAGGTCCTCTAGACTCCCCCACCAGGGCTGGCTGGTGCTGGAGTTTCCTTTTGGAAACTACCCACTTACTGTGTCTGCTTTTCTTTGAATGGGGTGAATTCGGTTGAGAAGAGGATTCTGCAATGTCAGTGCCAAATCCACAGTGGAAATAGCTACCTCACATGGCACTTCCGGATGACCACAGCCCTGTAGTTCACAAATCCACCTGATAGAATTAGTGGTCATGCTACCACTTAGGCTGCCACCCCTTCCACCTCTACTCCAGGCTCTGATGCACCTGTTTCTGGGGTTATTAAATTGCTACACTCCATCTGTGTCTTTTGCTGGGGGCCAATAGATAAAGATATGGTGTTCTACCGAACTGCATCAATTTTCTCCTCTACCCGCCCTATTTCGGAGTTTATATTTACTGATGAGGGCCCTGGATTTTCCTTTTACTCATGGTCTTCAATGCACTGAAGCAAGAAACTTGGAGTTCAAATAAACAGGTTAAACAACCCCTTGTAGGAAAATCTTACCTTCAGAAAGGGGAGAAGAAAGAGGGGTGGCTCAGCCCTGCCTTTTCTGGCCATGGACGGTCACAGATGGCCCGCTCTTTGCCTGGTCCACGCCCAGGCATGCTCCCAGGCGGGTCCCATGAGCATCCTGCTTGTGTGAATGTCAGATCGTTTTTGAGTGCTGTTGCAGTGTTCAGTGGCGTGCCCCTCCTCCTTGAAGCAAGATAACCACTGGGGGATGAAGTCCCACCCTGGCAGAGAGTGAAAGCAGTGATTTTTTGGACCCCCGTGCCGTGGGAATGTCATAGCACTTTTGAGTGCTGTTGCAGCATTCAATAAAAAGCAAAAAAACAAAACTTGATACGGCGGAATTGATAAAAAATAATAATAATTTCTAAACCTGAAGGAAACCTTAATTAATCCCTCAAGGGAGAAATATTCTCTTCAAACCATTTGCCTTATTGGAAAAGCACTCACACCGGTCTGAGATCCAGATGTTTGTCTCTATGCATATATTTGTCAAATATCTACATCAACATACAAAAAAGTAATACAAAAAAATTATGTACATATACATTTAACATACATAAACAATCATATAGTGTCTTCTGTCTCACAAACAGAATCCTTGTTGCCCGAATTTCTTAAAGGGCTGCGATAAACAATTTTTTTACCAACTATGGTTCGCAACCCATATCGTCAAGATAGCTCTTGTGCCAACACCAATCAGGGGAGTAATAAGTCTCAACCACTTTCTATACTAGATGGTGTTGTGAATTTCCTTTTTATCAGTGTCAAAATTGTAAGGGCTTCTTTCATCTATCAGGTCGACGCGTTTCAGCCCGTTTCGTCTGGGCCACGTTGCAGCATTCAATGACATGCCCCTCCTCCTTGGAGCAAGATGACCTCTGGGGGACAAAGTCCAACCCCAGCAGAGAGTGAAAGCGGTGATTTTTCAGACCCCCTCTATCAGACAATCCTGCTTTTGGCTTATTGGTGTTGAGGTTATTTCCTTCTTGTCAAAGTGTTCCTGATCTCTTAAAAGTCCTTTATACTTGGACATGGGCAATGTGTGCTCTGATTTGGGAGTGTACTGTCAGCAGTGTGCTGCAACTCACACCAGCTTCATTACAAGTGTTTGCGTCTTTGTGCATTTCAGCATTTTTATGTGCTCTTGTGACAACAGTTTCTATTTAGCACTGTAAACTAATGCTTATCCTTCTGTTATGTTATGTTAATTTCGACTTGTATAGCGCCTAATACCAACAGGTCTCTAAGCGCTTCAAGAAGATCAGCGTCAGTTCCAGGTGGGATGGTAATATAGTTAGGCCCAGGCTTCTGTGTACAGGAGGGTTTCGAGTTTTTTTCTGAATGGAAGAAGGCGTCCTTCCACACGGAGCTGACTAGGCAGCTTGTTCCAGAGTGGCGGTATCAGGACTGAGAAGGCACGTCCTCCTTTAGTAGTGTAGTGAAAGCGTGGGCATTTTAGGAGGCCCTCAGTAGAGGACCTAAGTGAGCGGCCAGGGACATATCTCTCCAGGCGTTCTTTGATGTAGTGGGGTGCCTGTCCGAAGAGGGCCTTATGCGTAATACAGAGTCCTTTGAATTTGGCCCTCTGTTTGATGGGCAGCCAGTGAAGTTGTTGCAGAAGGGGTGATGCCCGCGTGCGTCTAGGTAGTTTGAAGATTAGCCTAGCGGCATCATTCATCACCACCTGAAGTTTGCCCAACAGTGAGTCTGGTAGTCCAATATAGAGTGAATTCCCATAATCCAGCCTGGCCAGGATCAGGGCGGCCACCAATGTCTTCATGGTAGAGAGGGAGAGGATGGGTGAAAGTCTCCTCAGCAGCCTGAGTAGGCTGACGCAGGTACCGAACACGGTAGAAACTTGATCAGCCAATGAAAGTTTGGCATCAATTTTGATTCCTAAACTTTTTACCACCGTTGCTGGGACTGGGTAATCACCCAGTTCGAGTGGCCAGTAAAGAGAGTTCCAAGGATTGCTCTCATTGGTGACGGCCAGGACCTCCGTCTTGTCTGGGTTAATCTTAAGAGAGTTGGCCGTCATCCACTTAACCGTAAATCGCAGTATGTCTTTTGCCCGGGAGTGGGCCTGTGGGGTGTCTTCTATTTGGAGTAAAATTTGCGTGTCATCCGCATAGTTGAAAACCTGACAGTCCATCAAGGCGAGGGCCTTAATTAGAGGCCTGAGGTATATATTAAACAAGAGGGGGGAGAGTGCTGACCCCTGCGGAACTCCGCAGGGGATAGCTCCCCTCTCTGAGACCCAGTCACCCATCTGAATTTTTTGGGTGCGGTCGGTCAGGAAAGAGGTAATCCATTGGAGAATTGGGCCGCCAATCCCAATGTCTTGTATTCTTTTCAGAAGTTGGGAGTGGTTGACCGTGTCGAACGCTGCCGACAGGTCTAGAAGGACTAGGGCACATGGCTTCTTGCTGTCTGCTTTGTTCCTGATGTCGTCAAGTATTGACAGCATCTCCAGCTCGGTGCTATGATGAGCACGGAAGCCGGCCTGCCTGTCTCCCAGGAGGTGATGGTCCTCTATAAAGCTGGATAGGGTTTGCAAGACCTACTGTTCTAAGATTTTGGCCATGAATGGGAGTTGAGATATGGGCCTAAAGTTTTTCATATTGGAACTATCCGCTCCTGCCTTCTTGAGTAACGGAATTACTCTGGCTTCTTTGAAGAGACTGGGAACCTTCCCGGTTTCCAGCGAGCGGTTCAGCAGGGCTACAATATCTCCCTCAATCTCTGGAAGGGCTAATTTGAAGAACTAACTAACATAAGGTTGCTAGCTTAAGGCCCATTCTGATGTTCTTCTTTGTTCGCCTGTGGCATTACAATCCTTTTAGTCAGTATGCTCTTGAAAAATGTAGCCTTTTCTGTAGATTTTGGTCTTATCTCAGTTTTGGGTCCATTCTGGAAAGCTTGAAGACAGGAATGTTCCATTTTCTAATGATGGATGTGACAAGTTAGATATGTGTTCACACTGCCACTGTAGTTCTTCTTTTGAATTTTCAGTAGCATTTGAACACTTTAAAGGGTCATTGATGAGGAGAAGCAATATTGCCTAAACTGTTGATTGGAGTTCATTTTGTTCTCTTTCATGGGCACAGTCGACATCAATCCCACCTTCTCTGTGTGAAGGGTCAGGAATTTTTATTTGCTCATGTGAAGTGTGGAGGGGCTAAAATAAAATTCAAGGGCAAGGGTGGTTGTAAGTTTCCCTGGCATGCCCCTACCTCATAACGTAAGAACTGTGATGTGCAATAGGAATCAGTGTAATAGAAATGGCTAGTCAGTAATCACAGCATTATCATGGTAACAGACGACTGTGGTCCCATTGACCTTCTATTATGATTTATTATGATTCTTTTATCATTGACAAAATTTGATGGTTCAGCACCTTTATCTTTTGTATTCTTGATAGGTCAGCACAATTCTTCTTAGTATCCTTATTTCGTATAGTTAAACTCCTTATAAATTTTCAACTCCCATATCGATGAGTTGTCAATAAAACATATGGGCCTTATGGTAAAAGAATTCCGTGCACACCGATTCCCCTTACGCCCAAAACGCTAATCAAAGTATTGCGGCCAAGCGCTATTATGAGGGCACCACTTTAAGTTTGTTCTAATATGTGGTAAAATCAATTTCTTATTATCCTTATTTCATATAGTTAGACTCCTGATAAATTTTCAATTCCTGTATCAGTGAGTTATTGGTTTAATATCAACATAGATAAAAGTTTTCTTGCATGTCATGAGATTAGTGCAATTAGATCTATTTGTACATATTTTAAATAGTTTTTTGTATCTATGTGTATTTTGTAGCCCTGAAGAAATCTGTGAGGATGAAACGCGTTGGCTACGGCTACTGGCTTTAAGAAACTAATAAAAGAAGAAGAATATGAATAACAGCACTATCGTCCAAATGTTGTATTGAAGACTTTGAATTATATGTACCCTGTGTAGAAATGCTAAAAAGAATTGTGCTGAACGATCAAGAATCCAAACCATAAGGATGCTGAACCATCAAATGTTGTCTATGTTTGGAGTTTTCTCTGCTGGAAGTTGAGAGGTTTTGAACTTCTGGTTCTGTGCACCATTAGAACTGTGTTAAATTGGTTTCACTGTGGTGGTGGGTGTGGTATTATTCTGCCTCAACCCCTTTTGTATTGCTTTGCTTTGTGATTCTCTTATCATTGATAATATAAACAATCAAGATTTTTCCTGCTCCGCAAAAAACGAGTATTTATTTAGACTATCAGCCTTACATTGATCAATAAGAAATTAATTATTTTATATTAAAAATGCCCTATTGCTTTACTTCCTTTTATGTGAAAATGCGGTAAGTATAGCTGCCCATCTATGAAGGTGAATGTGGTTCCAGGGTAGCATCAAAAGGCATTTTTCACCATGTTACAAAGTTACCTTTTCGATTCTGAAGACATAGAACAAACTTCACAAAAGCTATAGGGTGCCTGGGGGAGATTTACATAATAGTACTTAATATAGTAAGAACTAGGTAAATATCTGTAACTCACAAAAGAACAAAATCTCACTTTTACCAGCAGAAATTTAAATTTTGAATTGAATGAATTTGAATTCCTACATTCAAAGTTCTACTCTGAGAGTAAGGAAGGGAGCATTTGCAATGGATATGCCACCATAAATGAGTAATCCTCCTGTTAAAATGGCAGTACCTTCAAGGTTCCAATGAAGTGGCCAGAGGAAGGCAATATAAACCAAATAACACATATGTAAATGAATAACTCATTCACAAAACCTCTCACATGGCATATACTGACTCTAATGTGAGTTGTAGGATTCACTTATGTGGTTTGGAACTAATTCGGAGATCCTACAATTATCCCTCTGTGCCAATGGCGCGGTATTAGGGCAAGGTGCATAGTACAAAATACAGACTACTTACAAAAGTGATAAAGGAACATAAAAGCATTGTTAGCAAATGAAGCAATGAGTTAGAAGAAACACTCATATCTATCAAGAATATGCATGACACATATTAGTGTGGAAATTAACATTTGAGTGGATATTGTGGGATGGCAAACCACCCAAATGATGCACATTGAGCCTCACACCAATCAAGAACAGATACAATTTAAACAGAGGCATTAACCCCTATGTGAGTTTTGCCTAGCTATGAAGACCAGGCTCAATTTATGTAGCTCTACTGATCATCACTGAATTCCTATGGCATCCTAAATTGATGGGATGGAATGCTACCCGAGCAATTGTCATTGGTGAGACTATTTGTAAACATTCCTCCCATCACCTTTTGTGTGAGTGATGTAATGCCCTAAGTGGCTAAGAGTATGCCCAGATGGGGGTCCCTTGCTCACTCTGCTATAGGATCCAAAGCTACTCCTCACCGACAAGACCTAACAAGGCCAAAACGAGTGAGGGGTTGCTTGTGTTCCCTTCTGGAGCGGGATTCACCTGTCAGTTCAGGATGAACTGTTCCCATGAGGGGCAGGATCAGCACAGATTTGCATAAGGTGGGCCTTTGTTTACAGTGGCACAGCGTTTGAAAAGCAATGAGTTGAAATGCTACTCCGCGCAATTGCCAGTGGTTACCCAATTTGCTAGCATTCCTCTTATCAGCGTTTGGTTCAAATGCTCAGTGTTTGGATTAAAAATGAACTCTCCAGGCAGAAATACTGGAGGACTTAGGTAAGCTATTGGTGTATACAATGGTCTGATCCTGAGAGTCAAGGATGGATCTCCTCCAGTTTTGATGCCCTAAATGCATCCTTGGAAACAGTGATGTTCAGGAACTCTAAACATGCAGTAAAAAGCGACCTTTACAAACAAAGGGACTAATTTATTTGTTGTGAGCCAAGCACGCCAAGCAGGCAATAATTTCTAAAGGACTGGTAGGATCCTTTATCATGCCGTCGATATCGAGAAACATTTCAGGTTCGGTTGCTTGCTCCAAAACTGCCGGGATAGGATAATAGAACCTATGGGGGAGAGCAAACTCCGGGAGCTCGAGCTCACATCTTGCCTCAAACTTACGGGCATGCTCTCGAGTCTTTGGTTCACGGCAGTGCTATCTCGGGTGTCTCTCCTGCAGCGGCTGGGGCTGTTGTGGTGGATTTCCGGAGAGACGCACACCTGTGGATTGCGGAGGTCACGTACGGAAGGCGGGCGGCGGTCCGGAGGTGGCTGTCTGAGGCGGTTTGAAACAATGCCCCCTAAAACCGGCCGCGGTAAGGTCCGCAGCACGATGGAGAGCTCTGGCATTGCAGGATCACGGGACGGGGAGAAGAAGAGTGATCCGGCCTCGGTTAAGAAGGACGGCTCCCGCGTAGAGAGCAGCGGTAAGAAGAATGTTCCATCTTTGTTTTTTACAAATAAAACAAAGAAACACCCCCTCCCAGTGCAGGCAAGTCCAGGGAAGGTCCAGAGTGGCAAGAACAATAAAGGGGGAGACAATCTACCGCTAAATAGTGTACTTAATCAAGATGGCTCAAATGATGACACCCTTATGGGCGAGAAAGAGAGTGATGGGGGCATTTTGGATGATATACTTCAAACTGTGGAACCGGCCCCCGAAGCTGCTGAATTAATAAGACCCCCATACAATGCTATAGCCTCAAATCTATCGACTAGTCTGATGAAGGATCAGGAATTTGCATTTGGCAACCATGAGGCTCTCAATGATAAAGACAATGTATGCGATCAGTATACAGCCAAAGAAGTTGACTCAGGAGACTATTTTTTTTCTCTGTCTGATCCCTCCGATACCTCAGAGGATGAGTGTGATGCAAAAGTACAGGCTAAGCAAAAAGCTGGTTCCTTCAACAGTGGGCATAGGGGGCTAAGTAAATTCAGCTGAATGACCCTGGGACTGATCTACCAGGTACACCTGAGAATAGCCCTAAAACCGTACGCAAGAGAGATGAGCCTCGCATGGGGCTCCAGACCACTGAAAATATAGAACCCCTACAATGGGATTATTCCTTTCTAGGCGAGTCTGGGGTAAATGGAGAGGTTAAGGAACCGCAATCAAATGCATTGGCCCTGGAGAAACCAGAGGATATTTCACTTGCTGATATATATAAAAGTATAATGGCCCACAGAGAAGAAACGCATATTGAAAGCCAACGTACACAGGGAGCTTGTCGTAAACTGCAGAATTCTGTAAGAAGGATTGCTAAATCATGCTCCGAATTTGTTGTAAGGTTTAATGTGGCTGAAACACGCATTTAAAATCTGGAAGATGAGCTAGCTATACAAAAAGCAGCAACGGAAGCTATGTGCATGGCCAAAGATGATACCCTTTGGAAACTTACAGATTTGGAAAATCGCCTACGGCGTAATAACTTGCGGGTTTTGGACATTCCTGAGGGGGCCGAAGGGCAAGATGCTCGGAAATTTATAATTGAGCTCTTTTCAGAGGCCTTTCCGGGGTTAACTCAGTGGGACTGGAGTAGGGAGTTTCAGCGGGCACATAGATTTCCCTTTATACAGCGTACTAGACCAGGGCAGGCCACCTCTCGACCAAGAGCAATTTTAATATCATTAAATAATTTTTTGGCTCGCGAAGCAGTCTATGATTTGGCTCGCCCTGATCGGAAAAAAAAGGGAAAAGGGATAGAATTTTTTGTGCGCCCAGATTATTGTCCCCTAACAGTTGAAAAGAGATGGCAGTTAAGACAGCTTATTACGCCGTTACAGGATAAAGGAGCACAAGCTTATCTATTAAACCCAGCTAAGCTGAAGGTCATTCACAAGGAGCATGTCCGATTTTTTACCGGTGAACTGGCTGCTAAAGAATATTTGCAATCTTTGTAATTTTTGTGTAGGCAAGTGGGAAAGGAAAAAAAAACAAGAAGAGAAAAATAATAAATCCTCGTTAGGAGGGAGGGTTGTAAAATTAGCTGAATGTAAAATTAGCCATAACTGGCAGGATATATAGGATGTTTTCTTCTTCCTCTTTCCCCTTTTTCCTTCCTCTTTAGTATTTTGTTTGTTTTATTTTGATGGGTGTTAGGGGTGGGGACGGGTCGGGGGTGGTATATAAGGTTTAATGGGGTAGAGCAACCCGGGGGGGCAGAAGCTTGTCCCATCTTGGAGACCCTGAGTCTCTCAGCCTCGTGTTTTGGTAGGGGTGGGGGAGGGGCAGGGCCGCGTCTGAGGCCCTGCAGGGCTTGGGGTTACAGGGGGCACAGGGTGTGGGGGTGCACAAGGCAAATCAATCCATGATGATGATATAGTAATACAAAATATGAACTACATGTATATAAGGTACGGGATCCTAATGTGTAAGGATATGTTTAGAATCGATGGGTGACAAGAATATCAGATCAGGTTTACGGATATGTACCCTAAATGTTTGTGGGTTAAATAACTATGGGAAGAGACAGAGGGTGGCTGCAGAGTTGCGGATGCTGCAGCCAGATTTAGTCTGCATCCAAGAAACGCACATTGCATGGGGCAAAAGAAAATTATTGACGGAACTAGGTCTATCAGTATTGGTATGTACCCAACAGTCAACAACCACACCTGGTGTGGCTATCTTAGCAAAAAATACCATTCAGGGAACGGCAAGAGTTTCGGCTGATAAACAGGGGAGGTGGGCTATAGCCGAATGTATAATTGGCAATATTAAATGTACGGTCTGTTCTGTATATGGCTCGAATCTGGATGAGGTGTTAGTATTAGAGACCCTGAATTTGGAATTAGCATTGTGGCCCACACCATTAATTTTGTGCGTAGACTTTAATATCCATTTAGAACCGCAGGGCCTGAAACTCGCGGCTAGCCAGTAAAAGGGAAGGAAACCTAAAGTGTTTAAAGTATTACAACACCTTTTGGCGGACCATGGCTTGGTTGATGCATGGGCCAATTTACGAGGGTCTGAGCATGGATATACATTTTATTCACACCCACACCGGAAGTTTGTACGATTAGATTATTTTTTTGTGTCAAATACAATATTGTCACAAGCTGATATAGAAGTGCACCCACGGATCACATCAGATCACGGACCACTGGTTTTGAGTCTGCAGGCTCTCAGGGTAGGCGGTAGGCCCAGATCGTTTACCTTTGACAGGAAATTATTATTTGTTGAGGTGTATGTGGAACATATGAAGGGGTGGATTAATCAATTTTTAATTATAAACCGTAATTCTACTGGGCCTGGCTTTGTTTGGGATGCTTTAAAGGCCGGATTCAGGGGGGAGACCCTCAGCTTTGGGTTATATAAGCAGAGAAAACTGCAAGTGGCAGTTGTGGAATTGTGTACAAAATTGACAAATGCTAAAGTCAATCTTATGCGGGGGATACATGCAAAAAGTGATACAATTGATGTAGCGTTATTGCAGGCAGAAGTTGCTCGCTGTAAGGCTAAAATAAATTCACAGTGGAGCAAAGAAATAGCTATGAAATATGAGCTTAGTAAGCAACAAAGCTATGAGTATGGTGAGGCGGCTGGGCGTTGTTTGGCCCAAAGACTTCGGTCAAGAGAGGCGGCCCAAAGGATTGGATCCGTAGTCAATATTCTTGGGGATTCAGTAGATACTCCTGTCGGGATCCTTAAAGTATTCCATGATTTCTATGATGCCTTGTACACCGGAGAGTTTTATGATGGGCAGGCAAGTGAGACACTTTTGCAGAGTCTTAATTGTGGAAAGCTGAGTCCCCAAGATATAGAAATATTGGAGGCACCTATAACGCTTGAAGAGCTAGAGGCAGCGATTAATAACCTAGCGAGTGGCAAAGCGGCAGGGCCTGATAAACTTCCTCTGGAGGTTTATAAAACGTTTTTTGGAGAGCTGAAAGCTGATATGTTGGCTACTTTCCAGCAAGCACAATTAGGTGTTGCTCCTTTGACTTGGGACGAGGCCAGTATAATTGTTTTTTTAAAAAAGGGCAAACCACCAGAGATGCCTGGTTCTTACCGCCCTATATCATTATTGAATGTAGACGGTAAGATTTATGCTAAAATCTTAGCGACCCGATTGGCTGATGTTATTACTCCATTGGTTATGATTCGACAACATGGGTTTATACCCAAGAGGGATACAACCAATCATATTAACAGGGTGGTAACCCTATTAGATATAGCTAAAGTTATGGAGAGTAAATTCGGCTTGATTTTATTAGATGCCGAAAAGGCATTCGATCGGGTCGCATGGGAATTTTTATGGGCAGTTTTACGACAGCTTGGCTTTCAACACGGTTTTATCACAGCTATTCAGGCCCTATACCGACGCCCGACTGCCAAAATTTGTTTAATGGGCCTTGAATCGGATTCGGTATATATTTCACAAGGTACAAGGCAGGGATGTCCGTGTTCCCCTTTGTTGTTTTCTTTATTTATTAATCCCTTTTTAATGATGTTAGAAAAGAACTCGGGGATAGAGCCAATATTTTGGAGGCAGCAGTATTATCGGGTGTTCGCGTACGCGGACGACATTGCTGTGGTCACAACAAATTTAACTTCCGCTATGCCGAAGATAGAACAGTTGGCCCTTGAGTTTGGAGCAGTTTCTGGCTATAAACTTAATGTGTCTAAAACACAAATTCTCTCTCTGAATCAGGAAAATTATAGTGATCATCGTGTAATGAGTGAGGTAACATATCTGGGTGTTAAACTGAGGACCTGTTTAGACACATTAGTAGAAGTGAACTGGCAGACTATCTTGAGATCCGTTCGCAATCAATTAGATCGCGGTGAATGTCTACATTTGACATTGGTGGGGCGATGTAACGTTTTGAAAATGTTGGTACTACCCAGGGTATTATATTTTTTTCGATCTGTTCCATTAGAAATTTCCCGTGCCCAGCTATCCTTACTTCAGTCAATCTGTGCTAGGTTTTTATGGGCTCAGGGGAAGACTCGAAGAGCTATGCATTTTATGGTCCTCCCGAAGGAGAAAGGCGGTTGGGCTGTTCCTGATTTTACTCTATATTATTATGTGTGCATGCTTCAAAATATGCGCATCTTAATGACTGGGGAAGAGGTCCCTTCCAGAGCAAACTTTCCGTCCATTTATCAGATGCTACTGGGTGACGGTGTTAAGAATCGGCTGTTTGTGATGCTTGAGCCTAGTTATTATAAAAAAAACAGGTTTAAGGTTTTAAACGCTGCCTATAAAGTTTGGAAGATTATTCGTAAATCCTATAAATTTACTAGGGTGTCTTATTATACGCCTATGTCAGCAACAGGGCTATTACCACCTATATTTTGGGATAGGATAGTAGATAATTGGAAGATGAAAGGCATCTTATGTGTTGGTGACTTGTGTGAGAATGGGACTTTGATGTCTTTCGAGATGTTAGCTGAGAAATATAACTTGCCCAGGGTTGAATTTTTTAAATTTTTACAAATTCGTGATTATTTATGTAAGAGTCAATGGAGGATTGAGGTGAACCCCCTTGAAGAAGCTATTAGGAAAAAGGCACGGATTGGCACTCTCTATAATATATTATTGGATACCCAGGTTGATGACTTAGATAAACATAAAACTAAGGGGCCGATTCCGATTCCGGCCGGAAATCTCTCCGACCGAGCCGGACCCGGAGAGAATTCCGACCGAATCGGACCCCAGCAGTCCGACCGGACGAGTACGATGCATTCGCATGCTATCGGACTCGATTCGGTCGGACTCCCATTGAAGTCAATGGGAGCCGGTCGTACGACGCGTACGCGGGCTCCCATTGACTCAATGGGTGCGAGGTGAACAAGGGCGCCCCCTACAGTGGGTACACGTCCATGTGCATCGCGGCGTACATGCACAGGTAGGGGGGACCCATGGGTCCCACCTGTGTGCGACTTGCGCGCCTACGCGTTCAGGGGGGGTCCGACCCCCAAAGTCCGGCTCCGTCAGCTCTTTCGAGCCAGACGGCGCGAGTCAGTCGGACTGCTTGTGTCGCGCATCGTACTTACCTGGCCGGGAAACGTCTCCATAGCGCGGTGCGAGTCGTGTCCGTGCGAGTCGGTCGGAGCGTGTTGAAGCCGCGTACGAGTCGGTCGGCGATTTCGCGGGAGCATGCATCGTACTCGCTCGGCCGGACCCGCGTACGATTCGGTCGGGAAACAGGGCTCCGAATCGGATCCGGTAAATCCGAATCCGATTCGGAGCACTACCGGCCGAGATCGGAATCGGCCCCTAAGTGGGATGATAGGCTTGGGTGTCAGGATGCTCGTGTGGAAGATTCTATTGAGCTGGCCGGGAAGCTTTTGATGACGGCGAATCTTCGGGCACAGCACTATAAGACTATATTTAATTTATATTACACTCCAGCTAGGATGCTAAAATGGGGAGGTGTTAATGATGGGAGGTGTTTTCGATGCGGTACCGAAGAAGCTGACATCGTACATATTTTTTCTCTTGCGGGCACCTAAATAAATTTTTAATGCATATAGAGTGCTTTTTAGCTGAAATAACGGGGAAGCCATAATATTATCTGACTCCCATATGTTGTTGGGGGTAGCAGAGAGCGAAGGTCGGGATCAGACGGGCTATAAATCTCGATATCTGATTTTTTTAGCTACGGCCACGGCTAGACTTTGCATTGCATCAATGTGGTTACAGAAAGATGCCCCGACTTTTGAGCTATGAAAGGCTAGATTTTTCACGATGTTCAATCTAGAGTATGGCTTATACTCTCTAAAGGGCTCTCGTAAGAGGAAGTTGGGGATGGAGATATGGGGTCCTTTGTTGGCATATATGGAGGACTGAACATTTATGTATTTGTGTTCAAGTATTAGCATTTTGATTGTGTTCAAGCACTAGCATTTTGATATATCCTTAGGATGTAGACATGGTGGTGTCTGAAACATGTACTGTATATTCTTAAATTGTTAAAATCAGCACTTTTGAAATCTGGGTAATAGTATGAAATATGTATTTTGTGGAATTTAATGTGTCAATTATTGATTGTATGTTCCGTTTCTTTTGTCTGTATTTAGGATCATGTTTTATAAGTTTTAACTACTGTGGGTTTATATATGTAACTAAATCATCATGGATTGAATAAAATAAAAAAATAAAAAAAGGACTGGTAGGATCCGCCTACCCTTTCCTATTGATTCCTGTCAATGCTTTTTGCAGTTTGGTATAGGACTCCGTCAACATGATGGAGTCTTAGATCAGGCTGTGTTCTCTTTTATTTCAAAAAGAAAATCCAGGAGCAGGATTTTCTTTTTGAAAATAAAAAAAATAATGCACCCCTCGCCATAGGAGTCTTTTCCCATGGCGAGGGGGGCATTTAGTGTTTTTTTTTGCAATCCCTTACAGCCAGGATTTGCTTGGCACTGATGGACAGCAAAAAACAGCTATATGTCCTAAGTGGGTAAACGGACATTTAGCCAATTCTCTGACAGCCCTTACTCCATCGGAGAGGTTTGACCACAGCGTTGACGGAGTAATCACTGTGTAGTAATGAGGTCCACCCAGGTAGGATGTAGATTAATTTGATTTATTGAAGTCTGTTACATGTAGATAAGATCTTGTGAAACAGGTAGTTGAGTTCTGTAGAGCAGCCCCACCAGGAGCAGCCTGCCTGCTGCTCAGCCCATTCTCAACTGTCACACTTCACCTCTCAGGCACCCAACATTCCAATACGCATCATCACTCCAACAGTCCATGCAGCACACAGCACACAGCACACAGCACATTCACACTGGCTGAGCAGGTGGTAAAAATGGCAGAACAATAACATGAGCAGGATACTACATATCCCCCATTCTTATACAACAGAAGCATATGTCCTATACCATAAATAAGATATAACAATAAGAACCCAAGAAAGGAATAAAAGAGAGGAACACTAATGAAACAGAATAAATGTGATAGAAAAGAACAGATAGGAACGAGCGAAGAGATAGGTGAAAGAAAACTAAGAGGAAGCAATGGGTAAATATACACAAATGGAAACAACCCATAGTCTCCAACAAAGAAAAACATAAGAGAAGAAAACAGTGATAAGGCGGAGGAAAAAACAGGTAGCAGAAAGGCATAAACACATGGATGACTACACTCCAAACACACCCACTGGCCAGACAGGCATGCAAGGAAGAAAGACATAGCACGACACGAACTGAACATCAGCTTTACACCCAGACACACAGAGAAGTGAGGGACGGATCCCCTCCTAAACAAGGAAGAAATAGAAAGAAACTACAATGAGGGAAAGGCTGGGGACAAGGAAGACTAACAACCAATATAGTCCAGATACCAAGGATGAAAAGAGTATGTAACATCACGAGGAGAAGTGGACAGGAGAGAAAACAGAGAAGATGAGAAGGAAATACAATGAGTATAACTCATCTCCCCTATTTTCACATCGACAATATAATAATATAAGCATAACGTAAGGTATAACTAACAGCAAAGTCTTAGTCTAGACTGAACATAAACTGTATCCCAAACGGGGATAGATAATGTAGACAATGGGAATGAACCCAATAAGACACACCCTGTGTGAGGGTAACAATATACGAATGGTACGTGAAGATGGGACTGAAACCCATAAGCTACCCCCAACATAAGGGCAAAAGCTAATGTAAATGGGACTGACGCCCATGACCTACCCTTGACATGAGGGCGTAAGCTAATGTGAATGGGACTGAACCCAATAAGACACACCCTGACTGAGGGTAACAGTGTACGAGAAGATGGGACTAAAACCCATGACCTACCCCTGACTAGGGGGTGGTGACCTAATGTAAATGGGACTGAAACCCATGACCTACCCCGAATAAAAGGGCGCACGCTAATGTGAATGGGACTGAAACCCGTGACCTACCCAAGACATAAGGATGGGTAGCTAAAGTAAATGGGACAAGACCCATACAACGATGCCCTGTGTAAGGGTTGAAAACGTAAATCACCCATGTAGGCAAATGTACTAAGAGAGTGTGGGGTTGGAACACATACCGATCCCTCATGTAAGGGAGAAAAAAGTTAAATATAAAAAACATGCGAAAGGAACAATGTAGCCATACCCAGAGAGATCAGATGTGTGTCCAATGACACAAGATGTAAAATAATATGCACTTTAGCCCACCAATTAATCCATGGTGTATATATGTGGGCATCTAAGGAGCTATGTATAATCATATAAGTATGGCACATAAAATAATGAATGTCAAAAGACACCAAAATATTATTGCCAAATGTCACGAGCAAATGCCTTCAAATATGGCGCAAATACAAAAGATAGAAGCATTACTGTAAATTCAGCCCAGTACACAATAGGCCAATAAACAGAAGAAAAGAGACAAATGCTGGCAGACAAAGTTTAGGATGTGCAAGGCACCTCAATCCTGTGAGGTCCACGCAGATAGGATGTAGATTAATTTGATTTATTGAAGTCTGTTACATGTAGATAAGATCTTGTGAAACAGGTAGTTGAGTTCTGTAGAGTAGCCCCACCAGGAGCAGGCTGCCTGCTGCTCAGCCCATTCTCAACTGTCACACTTCACCTCTCAGGCACCCAACATTCCAATACGCATCATCACTCCAACATTCCATGCAGCACACAGCACATTCACACTGGCTGAGCAGGTGGTGAAAATGGCAGAACAATAACATGAGCAGGATACTACACACTGCCGTGGCCAAACTATGGTCTGCCCGCATTTAAATCAGGAGAGCGGACCATTATGTTGGCTCCATCAACATATAAATTAGGCTCAAACTGTCTTGCAGATGTTTGTAGGGGACTGTAACAACATGCAGATGTTCTCAGTGCTCTATGTGCATCTATACTCGAAGTTGCACTTTGGGAACCCTGATGATGGAGTGTGGAACCTTCACTACTACAAAAGGGCTGGATCAACCAATGTCTTGCTTGGAAGAAACTGTGCAGGGAAATCTGTTAGGAACCTTGGTAGAGGAAGGACAGTCAAATACAGTATCAGCTGGGGATTTCCATCCCCTCACCTAGGTGTAAGAGGATCTAGAAGCAGGCACCAGTGGGGTGATAAAGGGCTGAGACACCAGCCTGGATATCAGATAGAACCAAAGTTTGTGGGGAAGTCAGAGGTGCATGAGTCCTCCATGCAACAGGACCTGGCTAAGGTTGACATTAACTCGATTTGGCATATGTACCACCTATCGCCTAACCCTTTTCTGGCTAAAGACACCATCAACCAGAAGTGTATCAGTTTTTCCTTTACCCTGGCACCTCCACATCAACAGTCAGCCCATCAAACCTATGAGGTCTTCTAAAACTTGGACGCGTTATGTGCTAGGCAGCAAATGGTGGTTGCAGAGATAATGCCAGTAATGCAGCACGGACATTGGAGCCAAAGTCAACAAGAACCAGATAGAATAGTCGAAATACCAGTTTTTTAAACAGTACAGGAAAGCAACATTCCTCTTCGGATGCACCAATAACCCAAGCTGGTATCCTTCAACTCCAAAACATAAGTCTGCGCTACAGCACGAGACATTTCCCATCCACCTGCACATAGTTAAGTGTATGAGTGCTATATGATGGGATCTTTGGATGAGACATCTTTGGAGAAGCTTTTGAATATGGAAAGTGAAATGCAATATTGATGAGGTTGTTACATGAAGTGGCAATCTGGTCATACATGATGTAGAAGAACAGGGGCAACATTTTCTACTATACATTATTTTGGTATCCCTCGTGTTTTTATGTTCAATTTTTCCTTTCTTTCTGACATCATTGACAGGTAAACAAATGCTAACTCCTTTACTGAAAAAATCTAACTGCCTTAAGCCCTTGGAATGTATCTGATGTATCGGACCGTGGTTGACAAAATATTTAGGACCAGGCTTACTAAGGCTTTGCGCCAGTGCAAAGAGACATAAAGTGGCGCATGGTATTATATTTACTATTCAGGGTGAAAATTGTTTTGCACTAGAAAGGTGGCCTTTTTTGTGTGCAAAAAGTGCTTTGTGCTGGTTTGTATCACTTTACGTCAAGGGGGTGTTCCTAGGGCTGATCTGCATAAATGTGGGTCAATAGGTTTTGAAGCAAAGCCCTGTCTACTAAGATAGCTAGAGCAGCTTTGCAAAGAAAACGAAAGCCTTATTGAAGCAGGTGTTAACAAGGGGAAATGTTTTCTACTCCAACAATAATGCATTCCATGTGTGCTGTAGGCAACAATGCATATCCTAAGAGATACGTCTGAATTTGTCTAGACATAAGAATTTGTAGTGGAATGGGTTGCTTCAAGTACAAATCCTACTCTAGACAACGCACTTCCACCACTTGGACCATTATGGGAGGTTATGCATTGGGCAATGCAGCAAGCGCAAGCCAGTCTCAGCAGATATGGCTCCGCATTAAGAATGGCTCGCGTATGAATTACCCAACACCTCAGTGCCCATTTTGGAACAGTAGTTGCAGGTGGTGGGGACGGCAAACGTTTGGAGATCAGACCTTACTTTTCATCATTAAGTTTTAGCCCAAAGTAACCAGAGAAAAGTCAGAAAATGGAGATGAAAAGATGACGAGAAAGATAAAATAATAACGTTCGTGTAAGAAAGCAGGGATGAAAAAATAATCTGCAAGAGATAAATACAAGGAGTGCATGCAGTATGGTGGAAGAAAGAGGCATGAAGTCAAGAAAATGGGTGACCTTTGTTATTCGGCATCCAAGGTCAGGCTCTTGGGAAACACTTTGCCACTTACATTTTTGTTAACAAATTAAGCACTGCACCACCTAGATAAATCCACATACAATTCTTTCCTTTAGATGTTTTCTCTCAAAAGAGTGTAAAAAATGTTGGAGTGGTGTTTGCTACTACCTTAGGCAGGTCAGCTAAACAGTAACTGCTTCCGGTTGGTGAGGTTGAAATACAATCCTCCCATAGAGCCTTCTATTGCTAGCAGTGGTAGTCACAGGCTCTGTCTGGGGTTACCAGAGCACCAGATTAATTAGCCACAAACTATACAGAATTGCTTCCGTGGAGCCTGTTGCTGGGGAAGAGATTTAGGGGCATATTAGCAAGACCGGCGATAAAATTATCGCCGTTTTAGCGGCAGGAAACTGCCGCTAAAACGGCGATAATGGGCTTGCTAATATGCGTTATAGAATTCCAATAGAAGCCCAGGTTAGATGTGCAGGACATCTAACCTGGGCTCTATTGGTTAGATGTGCAGGACATCTAACCTGGGCTTCTATTGGAATTCTATAACGCATATTAGCAAGCCCATTATCGCCGTTTTAGCGGCAGTTTCCTGCCGCTAAAACAGCGATAATTTTATCGCCGGTCTTGCTAATATGCCCCGATATGTCTTCCCCTTTTCATCAGGGACACTGCTGTTCTTGGGGTCAGCGCCTCAAGTTTACCCCCCTCTTGCCTGCTCGGACGCCATTTTGTGCTGTGTCAGAAACACTGATGCGGATAACGCATTTATGGAAGGTAACTGTATGGGAAGGTGGTTTATAAAAATGATGACTGGAGGTGTACAATATGATCCTTCAGCTTCCCATCACATGCAGTACATTCCTTTCAAAGATAACGTCAGCGTTGCTATCTCTCTCCCATTACATACACAGGCTTCACGAACAGCATGTAAAGCAGAGGGACGTTTTGCAGGGATTACCGAAGTGAGAGATTCCAGAGTGATGTAAGTGCGAAGAAAGCGGTCCTTTGTGTATTTCACACATACACGGTGTATCCTTCACTTAGGCAGCTGTAGGAACAGAGCCTATATATAACTATGGGCCGTTTCCTTCCAAGGGAACACTTCTCATTTCAATATGTGAAGTTTTTCTACGCATTGTAAAGAAATTAATTAACAGGGGAAGACGACTTGTTACTGAGACATCCATGGTTTAAGTGATAAGCACTGTGGAACAGATGAAAGTTCAGATGAATTCTTGTCAGAGAAAATGTCAGAAAGGTTTTACAATATAGAATAGCTAAGTACCAAAGAACAAGGGCAAATACCGTATTAATACATTTAGATAGTTTCTCAATTGGTACCTGTGCAGGACTTGAATGAGGGCGTATTTATTGTTTTATTTGTTTAATTACTTCTTTTGTTTTACGTGGCATAAAACATGTTAATGCTCCTGAGTGTCAAGGGGATAGTGGGGAAGTAGATTAGTAGGGAAGGCAAGGGAGCACTAACTCTAGGTTGTTGGACTGCTAGTCGAGAGCAGTGTCAAGGCCAGAATCAAGCATCAGCTCCCACATGCATTACTCACCCACTGAGCGCCATGATGGCAGGCTTCTCTACAGGGCTTACTTGAATATTTTGGTTTTGAAGAGTTTTTTGATGGATTAAGTACACCCCAGGGTACTCCTAAATACCTTGTTGCTTTGATTTTGCAGCTTGTACCTCTGCAGGCGGCTCTGAGTTGAATCCAGAACTCCATTTGGAGACATTTAAGAAAGGTTTAAGGTTTTTTTTCTGATGCGAAGAGATAATCTTGCTTCCTGACTTTTCGCCTACTGAAACATGTTAAAGAGATTATTGAGGAATCATTGTTCACTAAATTTCAGAAGGACAAGTTTGCCAACATTGAGCACCTGGTTAGCTCCACTCTGGGGTTAGCTTCTGGACTGGGAGGTTCCTCCCTTCTAGGACTGGCATGATCGTTAGAACAACTATAGCTGAAAGTGGGCACCATTGGCCGTTGTGATTATTTTGTGGTGAGTGTTAAGTTTGAGTAAAAGATTAAATAGATTGGAGACCTTTATTTTCTACCAAAGGAATGGGACTGTCCCAACGATGCTGATGATGAGAATAGAGGTGCCCAGGCCTCATTCCCTCATTTGGGACCATGTGGTTATACTTAAAAAAAAAAAAACAGACCAAATCAGAGGGTTACCTATCCATGATTCTTTTAATTACAAAACTAAATGTTACCACATTTTTGGCATAAAGAGAAAAACTATTTGTCTTCGAGTGTTTAATTTATTGGGAACACTGTGAGTATTGAGGTTCACTTATTTTTATAGAGGCACTCGTGGTGGGTCAAAAAAAGACAATTTGTAACTGTATTGATTTTAAAAACTGTTATGTGGCAAGTTGAGGTGTCCTACTGTGATCAAATAAAAATAACATTTATAATAAATAAGCAACCCCTGGCACGAATTTTAAGTCCCAGTGTCGGGTGTACTACAACTTTCTTTGGTTATTTATTGATGGCTATCTGGAGGACCTTCATGTGGAATACAATGGCAGGTATCCCTGATATGTTGGTGGTGACAATTTTTGCCATATGATAAATATTCCTGGTATTTGATGGTGTCAAATGGACATAGAAGGCACAGTCTATCTGTGTGCCATGGTGGTATATGGCAGTGGTTGGTGAAAATGACACGTTTGTGTTTGGGAAGCAAAATGCATTTTTCTAAAAAATCGAAATCTGGTGTTTTTCAGTTTTTTTCATGAAAATGCCAAGCTTCAGTTTAAGAGGATTACGCTTATTTGTCCAAAACGAGTATTTTGCACTTCATGGTGAAATGGGCTTTTTTTCAGAAACTTTGAAGCTGTTGTTTTCAAAGTATGTCTGAATCATATTAAGAGCTTAAAGTTGAATGACAAGTCAGCTTGAGCTGGAAAACATATGCTAGGTTTTGTTCTTATGTTCCAGAGGGCACTTCTTCCCATGGTTGTTACTTTATGGCTCCTGTGTCAGCATTTTATCATCAATATTGACAGCACATTTATCAGGCATGGCCAGCAACTCATGGAGTAGCACGGGTTCTCTGAAGTTCTGTAGCTGCTCCCAAATCCTTCAGCATCCTGGCAGGTAAAACACCTTATAATGAATAAAACTGTGGAGTACCAATTGCAGACTCCCTGCAGGCCCTGTTTGGAGGATTGAGAGCCACTGGGACCTTATTGCGTGGTTTCATGATAAGAAATTTCAGAAGACCCTAATTCCTGGCCAGGCTCACGATGGAGCCCATGGAGTCTGACGGGTGCTCTCTGAATCTAAGTGTCATCTGTCTGAGTCAACAGGAGTGAACAGGAATAAGCACTCTGACTCTGCAGGCGGAGCTAAAAGCAGTTGGAATTTGCATCTCAGGTGGTGATTCTCCGTCTGTGGACAGCTACCTTGCACCGATATGCCTTTGCTGCTAATGAGTGGTGCTGGAAACCAGCACGTGGGGGCAGGCTCTCATGACGGAAGAGGAAGGTCTTTGAGGGAGTCCCTGCAATAACATCCTGATAAGGAACTGTTAGAACTGGGGGTCTCTAGTTGGCAATGGTTTGCACCTTTGTCCAAATAGGGACCCTTGCTTCTAGTCAGGTTAAGGGGGATACACTCCTAAAATAACCCCTGCTCACCCCCTGGTAGCTTGGCACGAGCAGACAGGCTTATCTCAGAGGCAGTGTGTAAAGCATTTGGGAACACATACAGTAATACAGTGAAAACACTACAGATGGACACCACACAGGTTGTTATGTAAAAATAAGTAATCTTTATATAGACTTATCACAAGACCCAATAGTAAAAATCCACAATACTGTACTCAAAAATAGACTTTAAAAGGTTATAAAATAGTTCAGTTCTCTCAAGTTGTAAATGCAACACTTTACTCTCAATGTACCTTGAATGCGTAACGCAAAGAAAACAAAAGGGTCGCAGGGAAGGTGATGCGTCGGTTCCTTACACTCAGGGGAGTGGATGCGTCGGTTCCTTACTGCTGCGCAGGGGAGTTGATGCTCGCTTCCTTACTGTGTGGGGAGGTGATGCGTCGGTTTCTTACTGCTTTCCGGTGCGATGCGACAAGATGGCACCTCGATGCGATACTCTTCTCCGGTACGATGCGACAAAATGGCGTCTTGGTTGCGATGTGACAACGTTGGTGTGATGCGTGCACGCCCGACGGCCGTGCGGCGACTCGATGATCTTTGGAGCTGCGACAGGCCCTGCGACGCGCTTCTCCGGTGATGCGACGATGACCTCTGTGGCAGCGTCCCGCTTCTCCGGTGATGCGCCGCGCTTCGGCGATGCGAGGATGACAGTGGCAGCGGCGTCTCGCTTCCTTGGCGATGCGATGACCGCGGCTGCGGCGGCGACACGCTTCTCGTTGTTGCGTCGCGCTTCCAGCTCCCAGCGACACGCAGTCTCTCAGAAGGCCCAGCACAACAGCAGGCACTTCAATTCCCAGCAAGGGAATGCAGGGGGGGAGCTGGTTGGTGAAGTCTTGTATCCCTGAGACTTCAGGCAGGAGGCAAGCTCTAGTTCAAGCCCTTGGAGATTCTCTTCTTCAAGATGACAAAGCACAGCAAAGTCTTTTCTCCTGTCCTTGGTAGAAAGCAACCACTGCAGGCCAACCCCAATCAGCAAAACAGCACAGGGGCAGTACTCCTCCTTCAGCTTCTCCGGTTCTTCTCCTTGGCAACAGGTTTCTTGATTTCCCAGAAGTGATCTAATTTCCTAGGGGTCTGGGTCCCCTTTTATACACAGTTTCTCTTTGTTCTCTGAAGGCAGAGAGGCCTCTGCCTAGTCCAAAACCAGTTCTGGTCAGTCCTGGAGCACTTTGTTTTTCTGACTCCTTCTTTCCTTTGTGAGTGAGGGGCAGAGCCATCAGACGCCCGGCAGGAGGTGGAGCCAGCATTGTGGAAGGCAGGCACAGCCCTATTCAGACCCAGGTGCAACTCCTCCCTCCACTCTTGATGCAGATCTTTCTATTCAGCCCTGTGCTGACTCACCCTGTCTCCTGTAGCCACCCCCAGCCCCTGTCACTCAATCTCCAGACAAGGAATACACAACCTAGCAGAGGCAGGCTTGGAAGTTTAGGCAAGAAAATACCCACTTTCTAAAAGTGGTATTTTCAAACACAGAATGTTAAAACCAACTTCACTAAAAGATGTATTTTATCATTCTGAGTTCAGGCATACTAAATTCGTTTTTCTACCATGTTCCTGGGTCAGTTAGGATTATAAGGTGTAATAATCAAACTGCCCATTCTGGCCTATGGAGAACAGGTAGCCTTGCAATAGTGAAAAACGAAAATGGCTGTAATTCACTATTAGGACATGCCACACACACCAGGGCATGTCCTACCTTATACTTACAATGCACCCTGCCCTTGGGCCTACCTTAGGGGTGTCTGATATGAAGATAAGGGAAGGTTTAGGGACTGGCAAGTGGGTGCACTTGCCAAGTCGACATGGCAGTCACAGACCGCACACAGGCTCTGCAATGGCAGGCCTGAGACACATTTTACAAGCTGCTTCTGTGGGTGGCACAACCAGTGCTGCAAGCCCACCAGCAGCATTGGATTTACAAGCCCTGGGCACACTCAGTGCACTGTACTAGGGACTGACAAGTAAACCAATCATCCAATCATGGAGTCACTAATCCATACATCAATTTACAGTAGGGAGCACTTGCACTGTGGCACTGAACAGCAGTGGCACAGTGCCCAAAAGCATCTAAAACCAGCAAAACATAAGAGGCAACAGCAAAAAATGGAAGGGAGACCCACGCCAATGGTGCCAAGTCTAACACGTGTCCCCTCCAGCTGAAATGTGGGGAGAACTACCCTTCCTCCTGGGAGTTCTCATCACTAAGGCGGAAAAATCTGGACAGACCATCAGCATTGGCGTGTTCTGTACCAGGGCGGTGTTCCACCGTGAAGTCCATCCCCTGTAGGGAAATGGACCACCTCAACAGTTTTGGGTTCTCACCCCTCATCTGCATTAACCATCTGAGGGGCCTGTGGTCTGTCTGAACCCGGAAGTGAGTCCCAAACAAGTATGGTCTCAACTTCTTCAGTGCCCAGACCACAGCAAATGCCTCACGTTCAATCGCACTCCACCTCTGTTCCCGTGGGAGTAACCTCCTACTAATAAAGGCTACAGGTTGGTCTAGGCCCTCCTCATTCATCTGTGAAAGCACAGCCCCAACACCATGCTCTGAAGCATCTGTCTGCACAATGAATTCCCTTGAGAAGTTGGGCGCCTGAAGCACGGGCGCCGTGCACATGGCAGATTTCAGGGCATCAAAAGCCTTTTGGCAGGCATCAGTCCAGTTCACTTTCCTGGGCTGCTTCCTGGAAGTCAGCTCAGTCAAGGGTGCAACAATGTTGCCATACCCCTTGACAAACCTCCTGTAATACCCGGTGAGTCCTAAGAAGGCTCTCACCTCTGTCTGGGTTTTGGGGGTTCCCAAGCCAGGATGGTATCTATCTTGGGTTGTAGGGGCGCCACCTGGCCGCTCCCAACCTGGTGTCCCAAGTACACCACAGAACCCTGCCCGATCTGGCACTTACTCGCCTTGATCGTGAGGCCTGCCCTCCGCAGCGCCTTCAACACTTCCCAGAGGTGGTGCAGATGTTCCTCCCAAGTGGCGCTGAACACTGCAATGTCATCCAGGTAGGCGGCACTGAAATCCTCCAGCCCAGCCAACACCTGGTTGACCAACCTCTGAAAGGTGGCAGGGGCATTCTTCATCCCAAAGGGCATCACCCGGAATTGGTAGTGCCCATCTGGTGTGGAGAATGCTGACCTCTCTTTGGCCCCATCAGTTAAGGCAATCTGCCAGTATCCAGACGTTAGATCAAACGTGCTGAGGTACCGGGCAGCCCCTAACCGATCAATGAGCTCATCAGCTCTGGGGATGGGGTGCGCGTCAGTCCTGGTGACTGAATTGAGTCCTCGGTAGTCCACACAGAACCGGAGTTCGGGTGTGGCACCAGGCGCGGCAGCCTTTGGGACCAAGACCACTGGGCTGGCCCAAGGGCTGTTAGAGGACTCAATCACCCCTAAGGCAAACATCTTGGAGACCTCCTTCTTGATGCAAGCTCTCACCCTGTCAGTCACTCTGTAAGTTTTGTGCTTCACAGGAGGACTGTCCCCAGTGTCCACATCATGGATGCACCATTCAGTGATACTGGGAGTCAGGGAGAACAGATCAGAAAACTGCCCCAACAGTTGGCGACAGTCATTCTGCTGCTCAGGGGTCAGGGTGGGAGAGAGGTTCACACCATCCACTGACCCATCTTGCTCTTTTGCATACAGGAGGTCAGGAAGAGGTTCAGTCTCCTCTTCCATCCCAGCATCTGTTGCTAAGAGCATGCCCACTTCAGACCTCTCAAAGTGGGGCTTCAGGCGGTTCACATGCAGGACCCGCAAGGGGTTCCTGGGAGACTGCAAGTCCACCAAGTAGGTGACATCACTCTTGCGCTCCACCACCTCAAATGGTCCGGTCCACTTATCCTGGAGCGCACAGGGCTCCACTGGGGCCATGACCCAAACCTTTTGTCCAGGCTGAAACTCGATCAGAGTGGCATTCTGATCATGCCAACGTTTCATCTCTTCCTGGCTGGCTTCCAGATTCGCCTCAGCGTGTTGTCTGAAACGCCGAGTCTGGTTCCTGAAGGCCAGCATGTAACTAAATACATCCTGGGGAGTTTTCCTGGGAGCTTCCTCCTAGCCTTCCTTGACCAGACTCAGAGGTCCTCTTACAGGATGGCCGTACAGCAGTTCAAAGGGACTGAACCCTAAGGACTTCTGGGGCACCTCTCTGTAAGCAAAGAGCAGGCATGGCAAGAGGACGTCCCACTTACGCCTCATGGGTTCTTCAAGACCCATAATCATGCTTTTCAGGGTCCGGTTGAATCTCTCAACCAGCCCATTACCTTGGGGGTGGTAAGGAGTGGTGAACTTATAGGTTACACCACACTCCTGCCACAGGGACTTCATATACTTGGAAATGAAGTTGGTACCACGGTCGGACACCACCTCCTTGGAGAACCCCACACGGGAGAAAATCCCCATCAGTGCACGTCCCACCACGGGGGCCGTCACTGTCCGAAGAGGGATGGCTTCCGGGTACCGGGTGGCATGGTCCACCAAGACCAGGATGAACCTGTTGCCCATGGCTGTCTTGGGATCCAGAGGCCCCACAATGTCAATACCCACCCTCTCAAAGGGGGTGCTGACAACAGGGAAAGGTTGGAGAGGAGCCTTGTGCTTCCTCCCACTCTTACCACTTGCCTGGCAAGTCTGACAGGTCCTGCAATGAGTATCTGAACTCTTGCGCATTTGGGGCCAATGAAAGTGGGTGACAAGCCTTTGAAAGGTCTTGTCTTGCCCCAAATGTCCTGCTAAAGGCACATCATGAGCCAGACCCAGTAGGAAGGCTCTGAAGCGCTGGGGTACCACCAGCACACGGGCTGACCCAGGCTCAGCAACCTTAGGCTCACTATACAGGAGACCATTCTCCCAGTAGATCCAGTGTGATCCAGACTGATCACCTGCTGCCTGGCTTGCAGCCTGTTGCCGCAAGCCCTCAAGAGAAGGTCACTTCTTCTGCTCCTCGCAGAACTCTTCCCTGGAGGGGCCTCCTTCCTGCTGCCAATGGGTCAGCTCAGGCAGGTCCCCCAGTTCAGCCACTTGTTCCCCTGTAGGTTCCAGGGCATCCCCCTCAAGGTCTGCCTCCTCCTGGACCGTGGGAACTTCGGGGGCCGGTTTCCCGTGCCCCCGCCTCCTCTCTTTAAGGCAGGCACCTGGGCCTTTCTTCCAGGCTCCAGGTCCTCCTGAATACCCTTACCGGCTGCCATTGACCGAGTGGTCACACACGCCCACTCTGGCAGACCCAACATCTCCAAATGAGACCTCTGCTCCACCTTCGCCCAAGGGGAGCTCTCCAAATCATTGCCTAGCAGACAGTCAACAGGCATGGCTGGCCTCACAGGTACTTGAAGGATACCTGAGACCCCCCCCCCACTCAAAGGGAACCTGGGCCACCTTGCAGTGGCTCTCTGAGTTGTCAGCGGCAACTACAGGGTAGAATACGTTGGGGACCACCTGCTCCTCAGACACCAGCCGACAACTGACAGCTGTCACACTGGCCCCGGTGTCTCTGAGAGCCTCCACCCTATGGCCATTGATGGTCACCCACTGCCTGTATTTTTTAGTGTTATCAGGCAGCTGGGTCCTAGGGACCATCTCACTGTCTCCTAAAGAGACCAGGGACATCTCTGCGGGACCCCACCCACCTTGGGCACCCAACTCCTCCCCCAGGGCTACACTAGCCATCTGCCGGGGTGGTGCACCAGTGGGTGCAGTGGTCACGGTATTGGGGCACTTGGGACTTCCTACAAAGTGACCCACCTGACCACAACTAAAACATGCTTTGGGCCCCTTCTGAACAGACTTATCTGTTGGGACCCATGGACTTTTCTCAGTGGGAGGCTGGGAACCCTTACCTTGGTTCTCTTGGGGTTTACTTTGGGGCCCTTTTTGGAACTCCTTCTGTTTACCCTTGTCCCCCCCACTCTTCTGCTGGGGACCCTGCCCACCTTTGGCGGAGTCTCCCACAAGACCCTTGTGGACCCGGGTACTGACCCAGCGGTCCGCCTCCTCAGCAAGCTTCCTAGGATTAGTCAGCTTACTGTCAACAAGGTGCTGGCGTAGCTCTGGAAAACAACTACTGGACAAGTGCTCCCATGCAATTAAATCATAGAACCCCTGCAAGTCATTTACTTTGCTACCCTTCACCCATCCATCCAATGCTCTGCAAAAATAAGACACATACTCCACCCAGGTACTAGACTCCAGCTTTTTGCAGTTCCTAAACTTCTGCCTATAAAGCTCTGGAGTTAACCCATACCTTGCCACTAAAGCTTCCTTCAGGTGGGCATAGGACATCTGATCCTCTGTGGGCAAGGCTAGCAAGGTTTCCCTTCCCTCACCTGTAAAGCGGCCCCACAACCCCACTCCCCAATCCTTCTCAGGGACCCGGTGTGATGTCATGGCGATCTCATATGCTTTAAACCATTGCCCAATGTCCTCCCCCTTCATGAAATCCTTAATAACCTCCTTGGGGATGTATACTCTACTTTCTACAGGCACTGGAGGTGTGCTGCCACCAGAGGGAGTGATCTCTAGGCTCCTAGCCTTTAGCTCTAGCTCCCTCACCACTCTCTCATGCTCTAAAAGCATCCTTTTTTCTTCCATGGCCAACCTCTTACTTTCCAACACCAATTTCTTGTGCTCAAGGCTATCATGGCTTCCCTGTTTCAGTTTGGCCATTTCCATTTCATGCATCCTGCTTTTGTCCCTGTCCTCCAGCTCCTCTGGAGACAGGCCCTTTTGAGAAACACTGCTGCCCTACCTGGAAGGCACTCTCCTCCCGGGTAAGCCTAATGGCCCCTCAAGCTGCTCATCTAAATTCTCTGCCTCCTCCACAGGCTCCTCGGGCTGCCCACCGGCATTCCGTGCTTCCAACCAGGCCCTCAGCGCCTTTTGAAGCTCCTCCTTCCTGGTGAGGCCTCTCATAGAGATTTTAAACTTTTTACAAACGGCTTTGAGCTCTGGCACAGTGTAGGTATCAACCCTATCTTCTTCAAATTCAATATCTGCAGGTGCAATGGATCCTCTTTTGCTCATTGTGAAAATTGGCAGTTCTCAACAAAAATAAAGGTTCCCAGGAAAAAAAGTCCTTTCAAAATGTATGTGGTCGCGTATTGGTCTGCACTCACTAGTAGTGTACACCAATCACTGTATATGAATCACAAATGCAAGTCCAAATCCTCACCGCTGACCACCAATGTTAGAACTGGGGGTCTCTAGTTGGCAATGGTTTGCACCTTTGTCCAAATAGGGACCCTTGCTTCTAGTCAGGATAAGGGGGATACACTCCTAAAATAACCCCTGCTCACCCCCTGGTAGCTTGGCACGAGCAGACAGGCTTATCTCAGAGGCAGTGTGTAAAGCATTTGGGAACACATACAGTAATACAGTGAAAACACTACAGATGGACACCACACAGGTTGTTATGTAAAAATAAGTAATCTTTATATAGACTTATCACAAGACCCAATAGCAAAAATCCACAATACTGTACTCAAAAATAGACTTTAAAAGGTTATAAAATAGTTCAGTTCTCTCAAGTTGTAAATGCAACACTTTACTCTCAATGTACCTTGAATGCGTAACGCAAAGAAAACAAAAGGGTCGCAGGGAAGGTGATGCGTCGGTTCCTTACACTCAGGGAGTGGATGCGTCGGTTCCTTACTGCTGCGCAGGGGAGTTGATGCTCGCTTCCTTACTGTGTGGGGAGGTGATGCGTTGGTTTCTTACTGCTTTCCGGTGCGATGCGACAAGATGGCACCTCGATGCGATACTCTTCTCCGGTACGATGCGACAAAATGGCGTCTTGGTTGCGATGTGACAACGTTGGTGTGATGCGTGCACGCCCGACGGCCGTGCGGCGACTCGATGATCTTTGGAGCCGCGACAGGCCCTGCGACGCGCTTCTCCGGTGATGCGACGATGACCTCTGTGGCAGCGTCCCGCTTCTCCGGTGATGCGCCGCGCTTCGGCGATGCGAGGATGACAGCGGCAGCGGCGTCTCGCTTCCTTGGCGATGCGATGACCGCGGCTGCGGCGGCGACACGCTTCTCGTTGTTGCGTCGCGCTTCCAGCTCCCAGCGACACGCAGTCTCTCAGAAGGCCCAGCACAACAGCAGGCACTTCAATTCCCAGCAAGGGAATGCAGGGGGAGCTGGTTGGTGAAGTCTTGTATCCCTGAGACTTCAGGCAGGAGGCAAGCTCTAGTTCAAGCCCTTGGAGATTCTCTTCTTCAAGATGACAAAGCACAGCAAAGTCTTTTCTCCTGTCCTTGGTAGAAAGCAACCACTGCAGGCCAACCCCAATCAGCAAAACAGCACAGGGGCAGTACTCCTCCTTCAGCTTCTCCGGTTCTTCTCCTTGGCAACAGGTTTCTTGATTTCCCAGAAGTGATCTAATTTCCTAGGGGTCTGGGTCCCCTTTTTATACACAGTTTCTCTTTGTTCTCTGAAGGCAGAGAGGCCTCTGCCTAGTCCAAAACCAGTTCTGGTCAGTCCTGGAGCACTTTGTTTTTCTGACTCCTTCTTTCCTTTGTGAGTGAGGGGCAGAGCCATCAGACGCCCGGCAGGAGGTGGAGCCAGCATTGTGGAAGGCAGGCACAGCCCTATTCAGACCCAGGTGCAACTCCTCCCTCCACTCTGGATGCAGATCTTTCTATTCAGCCCTGTGCTGACTCACCCTGTCTCCTGTAGCCACCCCCAGCCCCTGTCACTCAATCTCCAGACAAGGAATACACAACCTAGCAGAGGCAGGCTTGGAAGTTTAGGCAAGAAAATACCCACTTTCTAAAAGTGGTATTTTCAAACACAGAATGTTAAAACCAACTTCACTAAAAGATGTATTTTATCATTCTGAGTTCAGGCATACTAAATTCGTTTTTCTACCATGTTCCCTGGGTCAGTTAGGATTATAAGGTGTAATAATCAAACTGCCCATTCTGGCCTATGGAGAACAGGTAGCCTTGCAATAGTGAAAAACGAAAATGGCTGAAATTCACTATTAGGACATGCCACACACACCAGGGCATGTCCTACCTTATACTTACAATGCACCCTGCCCTTGGGCCTACCTTAGGGATGTCTGATATGAAGATAAGGGAAGGTTTAGGGACTGGCAAGTGGGTGCACTTGCCAAGTTGACATGGCAGTCACAGACCGCACACAGGCTCTGCAATGGCAGGCCTGAGACACATTTTACAAGCTGCTTCTGTGGGTGGCACAACCAGTGCTGCAAGCCCACCAGCAGCATTGGATTTACAAGCCCTGGGCACACTCAGTGCACTGTACTAGGGACTGACAAGTAAACCAATCATCCAATCATGGAGTCACTAATCCATACATCAATTTACAGTAGGGAGCACTTGCACTGTGGCACTGAACAGCAGTGGCACAGTGCCCAAAAGCATCTAAAACCAGCAAAACATAAGAGGCAACAGCAAAAAAATGGAAGGGAGACCCACGCCAATGGTGCCAAGTCTAACAGGAACAGATCAAACAACAGCACATTCTATCGGGAGCTCCACATATCAGGATTGAGGAGTGTGGTAAAAGCCTAAAAATGGAGGTGAGGTAGGGCAAGGCTCAGAGTACAATGGAATTTATGGGAAAAAGATTGATATTGGTGATTGTGATCTGTTAATTGTCTGGTGGCTTGGGCAGTGGATGTGCTGGTGGACGACTCGCTAAGGAGAAATGTATGGTGCCACGGGGAGAACCTCCTTATAGGGCCATTATGCTGAAGACGTACAATGAGGGACTTGGTCACTAGGGCTACTACAATTAACATATTCACTCTGGGAGATGATCAATAAGTAATATTGCAAATTTCAGGCTGATTGGCAATCACACACCACACACACCCCTGCTAATGCAAAATGCAGATGGATTGAGTCTGTGGTGTTTGTATGCATTCCTACTTTCTATGACTTTTGCCTGCTTGATGTCGAAGGATGTGGTTCTATAACACTGACTGCAACTCAGTCCTGTGTGGATGCCCTAAGTGAAGCCCTGTCTTGAACTGGTTGCCTTTGGGAGTTTAAATATTAGATTCTGTGCCTGTGATCATCAGCCACTATAGTGGGTAAACCTAAATCTACCAGAGACATTGGTGCGGGCGGAACATCTCAGAAAGCAGTGGGCATCTGTGAAGAGAAGTTAGGGTATGAGATAATGACAATGACGTGCATTACCACTCTGAAGTAGATGAACTTGATAAATACTGGAGGCTATTGCTTCTTCCAGAAAGAATAGGGTAGCCAAAATAGACATGACAATATTAGACACTGGCTTCTTGAGAGATGATCACAAGAAGTTGGCTGACAGAGTCTAGTTGAAGGAGAACTCCCTGGCTAAACTGCAACCTAACACCAATGACTTAAAGGCGGCGGTACTGGAGCTCACAGAGAGCATGAGATACCTAGATTATAGAGGAGAGGTCTTCAAAGGATGCTCTAGTTGCAACAAAATATGAGTCGCTGGCCTCCAGAGGGCATGAAAGATGGTGAGATGGTTTTGTATTTGGAGAAGTGACTTGGGTTTGAGGTAGTGCCCCAGTGACTAACCATTTTTTTGTGCACTGGAGAGAGCACATAGGGTGCCTGCCTAAAGGACACCTCTGGTGCACCACCCAGTCCAGTGGTCGCATGACAACTGAATTTCTGAAACAGACGCCTCATTCTGCAGAAAGACTGCAGTTACTGCAAACCAAAGTTGAAAACAGCACAGTCCTTATTTTCGCAGACGATACGGTGGCAGTTGAAAAACAACACAGAACATGCTTTTTGGATGTCAGAAGACAAAGCCAGGAGATGGGTCTGAGATACATGATGTTGTTTCTTGCCAAGCTAAAGGTAATCGACGGTGATGGAGCTTTGTTATTCACAAACCTAAGGACATGTTGCAATGGCTGGATGTGCAGAGGAGTAGTGGAACTGACAAAAAGCTAATTAACACCCCACTGCTGCAATGACGCAGAAAAAGATGCACAGATATTGCAAGATTAAAAGACATACAAGAAGGTTGACAAGGGCAGAGATAAAGGCAGCAGTGGCAATGGTGAACAGTCACCATCCACGAAGATCACGGTGCAGCATCCGAAATCTTTCTCGAGATTCAACCAGCCAGCCTCTGAGTACCAGCAGAGGAAAAATGTTAAGCTACCCAATGTCACTCCAATGTCAACCAACTCATATTGTTGACAGCTGGTATTTGAAGTACAACCAGTAACTGATACAGGTAGGGTCGTAGCTTGGTCAGTAAGATTGGAGGGGTGTGAGCATCAGATTTCCCGACCATCATACTGGCAAATAATGTTAAAATACATTATATGACAAGCATGCATGAGAGGGGCTTAAGAGGAAGTGGAAAGGAAGAGCAATACAGATTAATAAGAGTACTAAATGAGAGAAACAATATTTTGTAAAATAAACATTTTTAGGGCTTTCAAAACAGAGATGAGAAAGAGTGTGTGTTCTTTGTCAGTGTGTGTATGCAAAAATCATACATGAAATCCAACAGACACCTCACCATACCCGACTGAAAACACCTGTACCAAACTATTCTTCTGAAAATACATTTATTGGGGGGGGGACAACCCAAACACCCCCCCCCCCTGAAACTACGCCCCCGAATACAGGTCTCAGGTGTTGCTTAGACTCGAACTTGGGAATAACTGATTTCTGACAGAGGCGTCTGAGCTTTAGAAGCTGGTACATGACACACAAGAAGCAGTATGGGACCCACACGGCATGGAGTGTCCAGAGGAGAGGGGGCTCCAGTGTATGGAAGCATCTCCCCAGAGCAGAGAACACAGCCTGAGGTGTATTAGCAGTCCGATGGGATTTGACAGAAGCACACATCCTTTGTACATTGTGATTTTATGTTTTGACGGTTGTGCGTTTCCCCCAAATGGTGAGATTTTCTACAAAAAGTTTTAGTGATATAAACATCATGCAAAACACAATTGTATTATACAATTATCTATTGTTTTAAAATAAAAGAAAGCTTACAAACATTGTAAATCTTCACAGGCAGAGCTGTACAATTTTAAATGCCCCTGAAAATGTCAACCAAACAGAAGGCACTTGCACACCTGAAGTTACATATGCCATTGCCCTGGCATTCTGGAGACTGCAGAGTGAAATAAAGTTGTCATATGCAATTCGCTACATTATATTCAACAGTAAATCACTCAAATTGACATACACTATTATTTATCCATCAGTTCAAGAAGTAAGTGAATCTTTATTTCATAAGGGCATAATCTTTAAAACAGCCGATTTAATTTTTGCTTTTTCCCATACTTGTTTCCACTGAGTTGAATAATATTGCTGGGTTTGCCTGAGAGAGTTTAATGACATATGATGGATGAGTGCTACACTGAAGCCCTGCTGCACAGTATGACTGGTGTGGAAAGGGACTGGTGAAATCGAATGTAGTTTATTGCCCAGTACTGAGGAGTGGCATTTTGCTCTCAAAACATTATAACCCACACTGAATGTGCAATGAGGAATAGGTGTTGTGTAATATTTTTGTCTGAGTGCAAATATTTAATATCTGTAAAGAAACGTTTTATGTCTTCCAAGAGCTTACATTTATAGTGAGTATGTACGAACATTAGTAATAGAGATTACCAAATAGTGATTCTTTGTGAATCGCTATTTGTTAATCGCTATCACAAATGTACTAGAGTGAAATCTGGCCCTGATTTCCAAATTAGCGGGTCTCAAATAGACTTACCTCATGAATATTAATGAGGTAGGTCACAATTTGTGACCCAATAGGATTTGCTGCTATCACAGGGGTGGTGGCCTGCTGGGGTCAGCAGACCACCATGTCTGTGATTGCTTTTAAATACAGCTATCTTTTTTTTTCAAAACGCAGCCCGTTATTCTTAAAGTAAAACTGGATGTCTTTCAAAAGAAAAATGAAACATTTAATTTTTACCTTTGAAGAATAGGCAGTGATCCGTGGGATCACTGCCTACTCTTAAAAATATATTTTCAGAACTGCTCTACGGGAAGGCGTACCAAGGGGACCCCTGCCCATTTGTGAATGGATTACCACCAACTTTTAATTGGTGGTAAAGTGCAAATGTTTAGCAACTGCATTTTAGTCACTAAACATTACTATATACCATTCAGAATCACAATTTGGAAAGGACACCCTGAACACGCCCCTTACAAATAGCGATTCTGTTTTCGTTCGCAGACCCAAACTGGGATTCAGTAACAAGTTGCCGAATTGCAAATTGGTGTTTGGACATTACAAAAAGCATTTTTGCAGTTGAATGCAAGCAGTAGCTGCGGTCAGGTAAGAACAATGTAATTTACTTTTTATAACGTATTGGTAAGGGACTTTTTTGTAAGGAGAGATGGAGGGAGGTAGATGGCAAATATTTATTTAAAAAATGTATGTACTTTGTTTTAACCGGTTTTACGTCCCCATACAGGTTGTTTTTGAATGTGCCCATCGGGACGGTTGTTTTTTTTCCAACATAGGTTTAAAACCTTTCTGAATTCAAGCGTACATTTACATTTTTTTGCGTTTCACCCAAAACAGTAAGTTCAGGGGGAATGTTTATGTGGGAGTAGGTTTGAGGAGTCAATCCTTGGGGATTACTCACCTGTTTTTGTCGTCAAACCATTCTTATTAAATTTGTGATTGTGGGAATACTACTGGCAACGTGCATGGGATCTTCTGGGCTACCTCCCCCAAAACTGAGTCACAGGGTTCATTTGAGGTGGCAGAAACTAACTTTATTTGTTGAATATATTCCCTTACTTTAATCTCCATTACAGAAGCAGAGTGGTTATGCTCTGTGGTTCTTTCCACTGTGTCAACAAGAGTAATCGCTCTGCCTTTACAATGTGATGGAAAATATTCAACACACCTCCAATGACTCATTGGCTCAGTTAATCTCTCCTTACAATAAATATGGCCACAATATTTTAATAGTCTATTACCATGTTTTGGTTTAATATAACTGTCTTGACTTGCATTTTCCATTGTTAAATGATTTGCAAAAAAAAAGCAGAAAAGAAATTATATGAGTATGATGTTATGATACTGTTTATTATTTTCTTCCTTATGATTGGTCATGTAGAGAAATAAAGAGATTGTAAGGTTAACTGATGGAATCTGTTAAGAAAATAGGTTAATAGGCACCTTTGAAACTGTCAAAATAAAATGTATGTTAGTTTCCTGCTTTCAAAAGAGAAAATGGTTATTATTTTTCATTCATATTTTATGCACAATAATTTACTTCCTTGATCTTTTGTTTTTCAGGTATGGTCTTTGTTTCTTTGTAGTTTATCAAAGGTTATAAATAGATTTATAAATTATTTTCTACTTTTTATGCATTTCTGAAATGTATGTGTCTATTTTGTACTTTCAATTTGTTCACCTTACTTTTTTTTTATAACAATAATGGTTTTTTTTCATTGCAGATATATAGAATACAACAAGCCAACCATGTCAAACGGTCATTACAGTTAACGTCAAGAGCCATACAAATCCCAGCAACAATTACATTCATTCTAAGCCATATTTCGCCCACAATCATCCCCATATTCTCTTGTGTTTGTGAGGGCAGCCTCTGGCCACATACACCGGCTCTTCAAGCTTCGCGCACCAGTCCAATTCTTTTTGCCACACTTGTATAAATGGAGGTTGTGGAGCAGTCCAGGCATGGATCATGTCCATTTGGCCATGAGCATACCCAAGCCCACAAGCGCCCTCTCTCCTCTGGATCCCCGACCTCTTCAAGTAAGCCCAATAGTGCCACCCATGGGTTAGTTGCGATGGGACACCCCAACACCCGAGAAAGGGTGTGGAACACAACCCTCTAGTATTGGGAGATCACCGGGCAGCCCCTCCCCATGTGGAAGAAGTCTGTTTCTCTCTCTCTGCATCATGGCCAGTCTGGGAATGCACATAGGTGTGGAGGTACTTAAATTGAATCAGGCAGAACCTAGAGGAAATTGCTAGCTGTCTTGGTGCAATGAGGGCCTCCCACCATTCCGAGTCTTCCAGTGTGCCCACCCACCCTTCCCATCTGGTTCTCAGTGCCTCAAAGAGGTTTGGGGAGCTACTGATCAGTGACTTGTAAATGCGGAATACCACCCCTTTCCCCAAGGGCCCTTTTAGTACCTGGGCCTCCATGGGGCTGAACTAAGGAACCTCCTCCAGAGAGTCCCTATAAGACTTAAGCGGATGGTGGAGCTGAATGAATCAGGAGAACTGTGAGTGGTGGAGTCCAAAGTCTGACTCCAAGTCTTTAAAGGATTTCATGTGGGCTCCTCCCCAGACATTCCCCAGCTTCCAATTCAATTCCAATCAGATCCCATTTACTAAACCCTTGTAGTTAGGCCACCTCGCGCAGCCATCATCCCCTCCAGAGTGGGGTCTCTTGGGTGAGTTTGCTGTCCCATCCTGTCCACCTACCACCGCTCAGCATACCAACAAGACAACCCTTGATAATTCAGGAAGAAACCAGGAGGCAAGGGCCCCATACAGCATGTACACAACAGCCTCCCACCCCAGTACACCATCCTCCCTGACCACTGGGTCTATCCCACCTCCACACAGCTAGTCGTAATGACCACCAGCTGTGATGCCCAGCAATGGATCTGAACATCTGCTGCGGCCATCCCCCCATTGTATGTTGATTGCATACACCTGCCAGGGGCTATGCGCAAAGGCTTATCTACCCATCGAAAGGACTGCATCATGGCCTGGACATCTAAAAACCATTTACAGGGGATAAGGTGTGGGAAATTTTGGAGGGTATACAAGAAACGGGGTAAAATCATCATCTTAAAGACGGCTGACCTTCCTAGACACTCAGCGGGAGGCTGCTCCATCTGGCCAGATCCCTCCTCATGTTGGTAACCAATGGGGTCGGGTTTAGGGACCAGGCTAGGTCTGGTAACAAGGAAATATGATCCCCCAAGTATTGGAAGCTGAAGCGTCAGATAGACAGTCTGTAGTGCCAGTCTTCTGTCATCACTGAGCCACTAATCAGGAACATCAGAGACTTTGACCAATTAACCATGAGAACCGAAGCCTGCCCATAAAAATCAAGCATGCTGAGGAGTCGGAGACCAGTGGTCTCGAGCCAGAACAAAAAAAGCAGGACAACATTGCTAACAGAGAGTGCTCTGCAGTCCTCAAACTCACCCCCTCCACTCAGGCCCCGTACTTCTGCATCGCATCTGACCCACATCACCAGCGGCTCCACCTTGAGTGTGAAGAGCAGTGGCATTAAGGGGCGCCCTAGTCTGGTTCCACGCTCTATCTGGAATTCTCGGGATAGGACTCCACTCATCCAGACCGAGCCATAGGAGAGGCATCGAGTACCTTACATAAGATATGAACTGTGTGCCTAGCCCCATTCGATGGAGCACATCCCAAAGGAACTCCCAGTCAAGAAAATCAAATGTGTTCTCAAAGTCAATGAGAAGAAAGGTGCTCAGCCCCATCACACAGGAACAGTAAGCCAGCAAGCAACGCCGCATGCACTCGTCGGATGCAATGTGTAGTACTTCTCTTGGGGACAAAGCACCATTGGTCCATGTGAACCAGGGTTGTCAGCACCTAGAGGTGCTGATGCATCAATACCTTAGCATAAAGCTTAAGTTCAATGTTAATCAGTAACATAGGGTGATAGAAGGTGCAGTCATCATCATCACTTTCTTTATTCGATCCATTTGAAATACAGATCACAAAAATGCACATAAAAACAAGTAAAATAATAAATATGTAAACATGTTATTGCAAAATTCATTTCTAGGTGCAGTGTCCATTTCGGAATACAGAAACCCTGTGAAGAAAAATTTGCCCCAAATCTAATCAGTACATTAATAAGTCGGGCCAAAACGATTAGTGGGCAGAAACACCTCAAAATGCTAAATTATACAGTGCTATGGTGCAGAGTTTTCCTTGTTCTAGAACAAGCCCATAAAAAAGAGGCCATTGAACAACATACAAATGGATCGGAAAGTCTCTTTTAAAATAAAATGCTACACAACATTGTTTAAAATTATAATGTCTTAAAATCGGGAGGATAAATCTTGTGCGTTCTTCCTTATAAAAACCACAGAATAAAACTATGTGGAGCTCAGACTGCTTTGAAACCTTATCACAGGGGCAGGGTAACAAATCAGAGTGGCTAAATTTCCCTGCCGTAAAACCTAACATCAAGGAGATTAAATTCATTCGAAACCTCAATAAAATGTATCTATGCTGTGGTATTTTAGTAATTTCTAAGTAGGAGAACTCCCCACTGGAATTGCAGGTATATGTTTTTTAAAATGTGACTGATTTCTTTAGACGGTTAGCTTCCTGATGGTCAAAGGCAGCCTTATTAAGATAAATGGTCTTTAGTTCGTGCTTTGAGATCTTCCGGCATGAACTAGGGTCCTCAAACAATTCCCTTAGCCAAAGTGAGGTCAGAGTTAATTTCACATACTGTAGCCAGGTGATTTTATGGGAGTTATCTAATTTCAGGCAGTTATTTATTATGCACTGTGTTAATTTGACCATGTCCCTGTGCCATATGGAGTGCCATAACATGATTGGAGCTAACTTAATACGATCTGACACATATGTTAGTAAACTCTGGCATGCGGCTGAACGGAGTTAAGTAGATAAATAAATAAATGAAATTAATTACATTGCGCGCGCTGCATCGCCATTTGGCGTTGCAGCGCGCGCAATGTAATTAGTTGTATTTATTTATTTATCTACTTAACTTCGTTCGACCGCATGCCGAAGTTTACTACCCCCACCCTGCCCCTCCCCCGCCCAGCCCTACGGCCCCGCAGCACTCCCTCGAGGAGCCGCCACTGTCTAATCAAGAGTAAGGGTTAGATGCTCCGTTAAGGGAAGAGTCATTGTGGCATGTTCTATGGGTACGGTGTCCGTCAGGCCAAATACCCGTTCAAAATGAGCCACCCACGCTTCTTCGCTCACATGAGTATCCAACATGGGGGTCTTCCTGATTTTTGAAAAGAGGGGCATTAATTACCTTCCAGAAGTCACTACTGTTTTTGCTGGATGCTGCGATTTCTACGTTTTCCCATGCTTCTACCCTCAAAGCTCTTTCCCTTGTCTTCCTTGCTTCTAGGTAGATTTTCCAGCGGGAAGAAATAAGAGCGCTATTTCGCGGTCTTGCTATAAGTGCTATATGCAGTGCTTTTAAGGCTTGTGTACATGTGTGATCAAACCAGCGATTTAAGGAAACTTCAGATTTTTGTTTGGGATAAGTCAGGGCCTTTTTTACTTCACCAAGGAGGTTGAAGAAATAGGGTATAATTAAGTCAGGAGAACTCTCGGGGGCCAGGCACATTAATATATTCTCCTTACTTTTGGATATAATTAACTGAACTAATTTGGATTTGTCAGTTTGGGACCATTTTAATTGGTAGCCACTTTTCCTGGACAATATTGGTTTCTGGATTTTTTGTGTAGGCATAGAATTGAGAGAGAAAAATCACACAGAAGGGGGCCCCTGAGCAAATAAATAGGCAGGGGAAGCAGGGGAAAAGACACGTAATCAACTAGCAAAAACCCCACTGCCTGAAAAGTATTAGAAAAAAATGCTAACCGTCACTGATATAAAACCAAAACAGCAATCTCACGTACCCCCAAAGTGGTAGAAACAGTGTGTTAAAGGCCAGGATGGCCACACAAATGTCAAAATACTATCAGACTTCAAACATGTTTTTGAAAATAGCAATATCAAATTTATTGTAACAAATCTAAAAAAAAGCCATGATACATACAATGATAAATATTCAATAATATACAATACAATATGAGAAGAACCCAGGCACAACACTCACACTAAAGAACCACTCATTCTCTCAAGCCAATTCATCCTCATTCATTCACACATCCATAAAATCATACATGTCCTACAGGCTCCAACATCACATCAATTGGTCGCCCCCTACAAAGGCTAATGACAATATAATAACTGTCATAAACCACAATAAACTATGTGGTAGAATGATAATGCCATCAAATCCAAGTTGTCATTTCATTGGATGAAACAAAATATTAATACCATTTTTTTTTTTTAAACATTTCAATAAATGACACAAATAGAAAAGCTTGGCGGGAGATGTGGAGAACAGAGGACTCTAGCGCCGATGCGCGCTTTGGTGTACGACCCCAATGGGTGGGTCTCACCTTCTTCAGGGCGCAGTGAGGTGTGATGGCAAGTTGTAACAAAGAGGAGCACCTGAGTTAACACAAAATTAATCCCACGCAGTACAGATCCCAGGACCTCTAGATATGAGGCAAAGTAAACAGATGTCCCGTATGGGGTGAAAACGGAGAGCAGTCACTCAGTAAGGTAGAAGAGATGATCTGCATCAAAAGACCGCCAGTGTCAACCGAACAGGTGGATAGGAAGACCTTATCCTGGCTCAAGACTACTGACAATCTGGGGAGCAGGGAGGGATACTCCCATCAAGTGCTGTCTTTAAAAGATACTCCCTCCAGTAAGGCAATCCAGCATTGAAGGCATATCCTGCATAAGTGCTCGGGAAAGAGACGAAAACACCGGGAGGCCGCGGGATAAACTCCCTCGATAGAATTGAGAGAGGCCATTGTAAGCATAGTAAAAAGAATCACGTGATCGCTAAAAGAGGAAAATTGGGTATCAACTTGTTTGATATCACCCCGAAAGGTCTCCGACACCAGTCCGTAATCAAGTGTGGATTCGTACTCGTTTCGGAGAAAGGTATGGTAGAGGTTACCCGATGTAGGGTTCACTTTGTTGATGACTTTCAGATTTCTAGCGATTAGCATTTTATTTCGACTATTGCCATAATCATGATGTGTAAAGTGGTGTATGGGGGCCCCGCTGTGTCCTCCAAACCACAAACCTTGTTTAGATTGTACTTACATGGCAAGGCGTTGAAATTGCCTACCCACAAGATGTTAGCACCTTTTTGGGGGGAAACTCTGCTGATTTTGTTTATCTCCGCATCTAGGTGAGGCACTACTTCCTTCATGTTGCCCCCAAAATTGTCATTATAAAAATTTACTAGCAGCCAATCCCACTCATTGTCCCCCTCAACCAGAAGAAGGTGGAAGTGGGGGCTCGGGCGCTGAAAGTTCTTAGTTCTCAAAGGCACAGTATTCAAAATCAGAGTCAGTAAGCCACCCTTCCCTCTCCCTGATATGGAAGGTAGTGCCTCAGTTTGGAATGAACGGAACCCATCGATAAATATGGGATCGGTTGCCCTAGTCTCCTGAAGGCAGAGGATGTCCAAGTTTTGCCAGTGGGCTATCCAGTGGGGGTTGCCCAGTTTTGACCCAATACCCGACACGTTCCAGGAGCCTATTTTAGTGCTTGCTTCCTCCGCCCTTTTGTGATTTTCGGGGTTTTTAGTTGGTCTCTGATTGTTAGCCCTGTTTTCCCCCTCCCAGGGGGGAGCTGAAGCCTCCCCACGTAGTCAATCACAGGAATCCAGGTGAGACAAGGGGGTCAAAGGCTCTAATCTATTTTCTAATGTGACCCACTCGGATCCCTGTGTCCTGGGTTTGTGTTACCAACCGATCCTACATTCGGTGCTCCACCATCCATTTCATGGGATGGTAAGGGTTGCCTGTAGAAGTACTCTAACGGGAGTGCTGAAATCTGTGTCCTGGCTAAGGATACGTTCTGCAGTCGATGTAAAAGGGACCTTGAAACTTATTTATTGTTAAAATGTACTACTATGCAGTCCCCCTGGAGTGCTTTGGTTGAGGGGCCCATCCATCCCTCTCTCCTGGCCATTATGACATGACTAGCTAGACCCTCAACTTTTCCAGAATTTGCGAGATGGGAGTCTAGCCAATGTAGCGATTTATCCATGAGTTGGGATGTTGTTTCCTTTTGCCCTTCTCTAAGTGCCGGGATGTTTGCCAACACCAGGACTAACGGGGAGGCAGCGGGGGGAGTTCGAGTGACTGAGGAATTTCCTTGCGTTGGGAAGTTTAGCCTATTGTGCACCCCTACCCGCAACTATCCCTTGTCCTGCCGTCTTTAGAACTATAGTGGGAGTTTGATCTGCTTTGGGCCGGGTAGCTGCCTCCCTTGAGTTTCGCCTGCTGGGTCGGGGTTGCAGGAAGTTGTGGATCTGGAGGGAATTGAGTGGAAGGGGCAGTGGCCGGTGGCAGTGGCCTATGGGTTGAGTCTCACGGCCCTACTATAGATGCCCCTTGGGCTGTAGGGACAGCCACTTGGCTAAAAGAAGGTTGAGAGGCCATGCATAAAGGGCAGTTTTTATCGAGGGAAGCTAGTCTTTCCTCTCTTTTGGGACAAGCAACACGCTAAACATATTTTCCAATCTCTGCCAGTCAGTTTCATCATTTAGGAGTCAATAGGATTTTCAGTGGGAGGTTGGGGTTTAGTTCTTTCTTATTCTGTAGGCAGCCCACCTTATTCTGTGGAAGCTCTTGTGTTTCTCATTAGTTTTGTTTTTTGAGCCCTCCCCCCCTTGTTTCCTCTTGGCCGCAGGATGGGTGACTGGGTCGGTAGTGAAGGGGATTCTGGTTCGGGTTCAGACACAGTCACATGAGAGCCACTTAAAAGAGCAGGAGAAAGTTCGCATCTTGGCCTTTCCAGGGGCTCAGAGGGCGCTTCAGGTATGAGTTGAGTAAGTTCAGGGTTCCGCCTACCCTCCTCTAGGGAAAGCTGACGCTCAGTAAGTTCAATCTCCTGGGATAGGACATTTGCAGCCCTTGACAGAAAGGTGTCTAAGGTGTTAACTATTACCCCACCTCCATGGTCATTTGTGTGCTTCCTCTTACCCATTTTTCACCACACACACCTATGCAGTCCGGTGGCTGGTGATCCTCTTTGTGAGCCACAAAATCCACGTGTCAGAGGGAGGGTCCGGCCCGGCCTCCTCCAGGCTCCGATGGGTGTGGACGGGCCCGCCCTTGGCCTGTGCTTTGCCCGGGCTTGGCCCGGGCGCGCCCACATTTGTCCCACGCTGTGGGAGAGCGGAGCTGGTTTTCTGGCATCAGGAGGGCTGATGTCATCTCCCGCGCCATGAGCACTACCTGCTGGGGGACCGAGTCCCACCCCAGCCAAAAAGCCATGGACTGCTGCATGGGCCTCGGACAGCCCTTCACGGTAACCCACGCTGCGTGAGAGCGGAGCTGGTTTTCTGGCATCGGTAGGGCTGACGGTACCTCCCGTGCCGCAAGCACTGCCTGCTGGGGGACCGAGTCCCACCCCAGCCAAAAAAACACAGACTGCTGCAGGGGCCTCGGACGGCCCTTCACGGTAACCCGTGATGCGGGAAAGCGGAGCTGGTTTTCTGGAGTTGGGAGTGCTGACGTCACCTCCTGCGCCATGAGCACTGCCTACTGGGGGACCGAGTCCCACACCAGCCAAAAAGACACAGACTGCTGCAGGGGCCTCGGATGGCCCTTCACGGTGCAGTCCTGTGTGTGCTTTGTTGATACCGAAAAGTAGTAAAGTTAGACTTTTGGTCTAAGTTTACATTTGTGAATACCAAAAAGTAGTAAACTTACACAAAAGTGTAAGTTTACTTTTGTGAATCGGGCCCTACATTTTATTCTGATGCAAAACATAACTAAACTTTTAACTTGCTCTTGACCTTCCTCAGAGGGTTTGTCTGCCATCTTTGCTTGGGACAGGGTGTTTTGTTGTATAGAAATGAAAACAAAGTGATCTATTATATCTACATAGTGTCTTACTATTGTAAACAACATATGTGTCATGTTGTAAGGTGTTGTGCTGTTATATATTTATGGTTTAAAACAATTGTGTAGTGTTGGAATGTTTTGCGTTATGTTGCATGGTGGTATGATCTTAAAACTGTTTGCATAGGGTTGCGATGCATTGTGTTGAGTTCCGATGTCTTGTGTTGCATTCTGTTGTGTAAAGTTTACTTCACAAAAGTGCTTTTTGTACAACAATGTATAAAAATATGATATGGTACACCATAATTAAATTGCCTATGTAAATATTTTGTTCCATTGAAAAAAATTGTGTGCTAAAGGTGTACGTTGTAAATATTTACGTGGTAAAGGTATGCAGCGTGGTGATGGCTACTGTTAGACTTGACAGCCTTAACGTGATCTTCCCCAAACTTTTTGCCTGCCTCCCTCCATTTTTCTGATCTCGTTTTTGCTGGCTTTAGGACTGTGCGCCCTTTACCACTGCTAACCAGTGCTTGTGCTCTCTCCCCTAAACTCCCAATTTAGTTTTCGCTACTGCAAGGCCTATCTCTCCCGTAGGATAACATTGGAATTACCTTATTACATCTTTTAATTGTAGTCCTCAAGTGTGAATAGATAGGCTTTTCAAGTTTAGTGCCAATGAACTCACAATTTAAAAACACAATTTATAGTGAAGTTGGATTTTAAATTACAGTTTAGTAAATGCCACTTTTTAGAACATTGTCACTTATTTACTTTAGCCTTTTGGTGCCTTCTGCCAGTCTCTGGAATACACGCCTGGGGTAGGTGACAACTGGCTTCCTGCATTCCTTCTAGACTGTCCCATACAAAGAAAGGGTAGGTGTGCCTCAGTGGTCATCTGCATGCAGATGGGCCATCCTGAGCAGGATGGGAAGGAGGAGCTGACACTTACACCTGGAAGGGCTGTGTGCTGTCCCCACACAAATCATTGATTGCCCCCCTATAGTGTGTCTGGAGCCAGGGCCAGAAGAGAGAACCTCTGTTCACTTTAAAGCTTTCTTTGAAGTCTCACTCACTTCAAAGGCACCACTGAGTATGAGTACTGGACCTCTGGCACCACCAAATCAGTACACTTCTGGACCTGTGACTACTCTGTCTGGAAGAAGAGCTGCTGTGCTGCTGAAAGGACTGCTATTCTGCTGGACTGCTGCTTTGCAGAACTCTGCCTTGCTGAGCTGCTCTGTTGCCTGCTGTTCTCCTGCATAGGAGAGAAGGACTGGACCTGCATCACTTGAACCCAGATTGACTCCAAGCACTTGCTGTCTTGCCTCCTGTTCCCAAGTCTCAGGGATGTCAAAGACTTGAACCCCCCAGGCAACACCTCCGCAGGCCCTATCTTTAATTGCTTTGGACCTTGCCCCACCCGGATTTCTGGAAGTGCACCTTCTCGCGTAAGTCATCATCCCTCGTTGGGACTAGCGCTATTTCTCGCACAATCCTACTCTGAGCTTAGTCACGCGGTAATTGTCTGCGGCGTCCCATGTCTTTTTCTACCCTTTCTCCTCCCCTGTTTGGGCTCAATTTTAAGCAACTCTCAGACTCTCTCCTATCTGTCCCTCTTTTCTTGGTCCACCACGGAATGATCACATGTATAGAGATATATGTATCCTTTTATCCCCAGCACTGCCATATAAGTAACTGTAACCTGGTCCTGATAATGGCCTAATACTTCTACAGGCCGTAACGCTGTCGACTTCTACTGCGGAACTCTTGGCGCCCCCTTCAAGGATACCCCACTTGATTATTTTTGTATTCACTATAATTTATTGTTCGGGTATCCTAAATATGTACATTTTAACTGCACTTGTTCCTTGTTGTGCTTGTCACCATCGCTGTACATACTTCCTCACGTGTCACTTGCGCCGTCACAATCCTTCACGAGCACTTGTGCACTGTATTTGACAGGTTACATGTCATTCAATGTAACGCAGTGCTACCCTTCCATATGTTTGAACATATGAAGCTTAATATGTCAAATATGTATATTCACTAAAATACAATTTATATCACAAAAGAAATTGTCTCCCTGGTTTTCTCCCCTTTTGATTTAATTCTCAGCAATTAATTGTGCTACATCTAATTGACCTCCAAATAACACCTTTTGAGACATTGTTGTATGTTACAGATGATTGCCCTAGTCTCCTTACGGTATATGGGCTACCTCCTGTAGTTTGATACTGTTTACTTTGAGCAACTGCTTGTTGCGAGAGGTTGTCCTATTCGGGACTCACTCAGTTGATTCAATCACACACTACCTGTGTAGCTTGTCACACAGCATGGTTTCCAGGGAAACACCTAACTATTCAGATGAATATTTACAGAGAATTCTCAGTGGACCCTCTCTCCTTTCTTCCACCACCACCCCCTCTTCCACGGGAGCAAGCTCCTCACGTGTTCTACTGGACAGACTTGAAAAACTAAGGAAAAAACAAATCCGCACTGATCTACATGCCCATATGCTAACAGAGTACCTAAAATCCAACGTTATACCTTTGGGACTACAAATCCGTAACGTCGCCGCGATCTTCACCCAAGACCCCAAATTCAGGTTGGGATTCAGCCACCTTGCGACGACTTGCTCCAGACACTGGATGGTCCTGGGAATCGACACAGCCCTCGAACACAGCCGCAAGGAACTGAAAGAAATAGCCGAATTGGAGAAACTTATCTTGGAGGACAGTACCATTGCAGACGCAAAAACCCTTCTGGATAAAATAAACGCAACAATTTCCGACTTTGATACATTTGAACAGAACAAGAAAATAAACAAAATTCAAAAGGATATCCGGAACTATAACAACGAACAGACCTATCCTTACCTTAGGGACGACTTCTATGACACACCCTACCAACCACCCAGACAACAAAAGAATTGGGGACGATTCTGCAATCATCAACAAGTGTCATTCTCTGAATCCTCAAACACCTCAGCGGAAGACTCCAGCCCTGGGGAAGGTCAAAGTACTTCAAGACCACAGAGAGCCCAACAACCAAGACTTCAACCACTGCTCCCAGTTGGTTGACACAAACCAAGGCAGAGGCAGGGGCCGCTCAAGAGGGAACTAGCAGTACCAGTACTTGGGGGAACATCAAACCCGACGCAAGTTCTATCACTGGGGCCCGAACGAACCACAGAAACCATCAACATGGATACCACCAAGTCGCTCCCCATCTTCAATCTATCCCAACATGACCTGTCCGCCTATGAAACTAGCCTCTTGAGCAAAGGGCTTACCTTCGTCCCCACTGACAAAAGCAATATTTTTGAAATACAGGAAAATCTGCTTCAATTCTTCAGAAAGATAAGGCTTAAACAGTTCTTCTCTGAAAGACCCCCATGTGAGCAAACCACCTGCTCACCATTTCAACCAGCCTCGACCTTCAACCCTTCATCAGCTCTCATGCCTACAGAGATCTTGACCTTTGAGAGATGGGTACTACATGAAATGAAGAACATCCAATCACAACATGAGTATGTTCCCTACAATCTCTCACTACTTGAGACACAAGCCCTAAACAATCTCATAACTAACAAAGATATAATCATCAAACCCGCCGACAAGGGCGGCGGCATCGTCATTCTGGACCAAACCAAATATGACACAGAAATCCTACGACAACTGGACAATACCGATCACTATCGTGCCCTACCATCCGATCCACTAACAGGGATAAGAACTAAAATTCAACAAATTACGGCACTGGCAAGGTCCAACGATATCATAACAGACAAAGAAGCAATTTACCTCAACAACAACCATCCCCGCACCCCTGTGCTCTATGTCTTACCGAAAATCCACAAAGACCAACGGAATCCACCTGGCAGACCGATCGTGTCAGGGTGCGGCTCGATCCTCGAGCCAATTGGAAAGTACATCGACAGCATCATCAAGGAATTTGTTCCTCTCACGGACACATATGTCCGTGATAGCATGGATTTAATCAATCTTATTGAGGACACCCTCTTCACACCAGGAACCGATTTGATGGTAGGGATGGACATCAAACCGCTTTACACCAATATACCCCACCAAGAATGCCTGGCAGTTATAAAGGAAATCCTTGACACAAGACCACAACCCTCGAAGATCCCAACAGACTTCATGATGTCCCTCCTGGAGATTGCCTTAGGAAACAACTACTTTTTATACAAGGACACTTACTATCTTCAAATCAAAGGTGTATCAATGGGTGCCTGCTTTGCCCCAAATTTCGCCATACTCTGCGTCCACCACCTGGAGAAAACTAAGATCCTCACCGACCTCAACCCATTCAGGACCAACATTTCCTTCTGGCGGCGTTACATAGACGATATTCTGCTCACTTAGACAGGAAATAATGAGAACTTACTACAATTCGTGGATTGGCTACATACCTGCCAACAACACCTTAGGTTCGCAATTGATCCTAAAGAAAACCATTTACCATTCCTTGATCTTTCACTACAAGTAGAAGACAACAAAATCGGAACGGCATTATTCAGGAAACCGACCGAACGAAACACCTTACTGCTATACTCCAGCTACCATCCACGGGGATTACACAATGGTTTACCCTTTGGACAGTTTTTACGGATCCGCCGCAACTGCAAATGGAGAAAAAACTTCTTCAGGGAAGCCGCGGTCCTGACTGAAAAGCTCATCGCCCGGGGCTACCCAAAGAAACTGGTATCCAGAGCGCGTGAACGCGCATGGTATAACCATCGGGACACCTTACTTACACCCAAGGAAAAGAGGGTGCACTCACGTATCCCTTTTGTCTCTACTTTCTCCCCTACCAGCAACAAACTTTCTAAAATCATTAAAAGAAACTGGAACACACTTGCCCCTCTAAACATATTCACCGAACCTCCATTGTTCTCGTACCGCAGGGGAAAAAACCTTTCGGACCACCTGGTACACGCCATTACATGGCCAAAAACGAACACCAGAGACGAATCTGTAAGGGGCCCATGGGGCCTTCCGCCTCTACTTGGACACTACAAATGTCAAAGATGCTCAGCATGTTCCACTTCACTCAACACGAAATGCTTTGAGTACAACGGACAGAAACACCAACTAAGATCTCTCACCAACTGCAGATCCCAAAATGTTATCTACACAATACGCTGTCCGTGCAATCTCCTATACGTCGGCCAAACCACACATTTGGTCAAGGACAGAATCATCCAACATCGCAGTCGCATAAGATGCGGTGTGTTGACAGCACCCCTTGTTACACATTTACAGGAACATAACCATAATGACACTGACTTTACCTGGATGGTTATTGACCAACCCACCAGGGGCGGTGATATTCAGAGGCTCCTGAACAGATGTGAATGCCGCTGGATAGCTCGCTGCAATACCATTGAACATGGCTTGAACACTTTGGATGAATGGAATACCACACTCACATGAGTCATCCATATCTTACTGGACATACCTGATCACACAGAGTGCTCCCACCATTATGTTCTCCCCTGACATTTTTATCCTTTTCTCTCTTTAATCACTCCTCAATGGAACTACCTTTACAGTTTTGTGTTTAATTGATCTCTACTGTACTTAATTAATTGGCTGTTTTTTAACATTAATTTCAACATGGGTGTACCTATCACTCTTCATAGACAGCTCAAGCTATATGAGTCGTCTCCAATGTACTGTTTATACTATGCTGTTAAAATGAACCATTTCCAATATGCTGTTCCAACCAAACTGTTGATACATAATGTGTTCCCCCATTGAAAGCTCCTGTGCCACCTTGGAGTATCTCCCAGTGGGTTAGCTCACACTCCCACTGGCATTGTGACAACTACACTTAAAAGTAATAAGTACCAATTTACACTTATGATTACTGTATAATTATGGATTGATATGTTTCATTCGCAATTGTTAATACGAACACCCCCAGTCTTTCTTCTTTGCTTCCCTTTCTATCTTTCACCACGGCTGGAATTTTCACACGCGCTCTAGTGTTCCCTAGTCAGAGCGCACCACGTGACCTACCTCGCGCACATAGCCGGTACGTGCTGTGAAACGCACACAGAGCCTGACTACTGCCGGCACCGTGATGCGCCTCGCCAAATTTCAAGCTGACTCCTACAAGTAAGTGTAGCCCGCTACCGTCTCCTACGGGTGCCGCTCATGCTGCCCTTGTGCTTCATGGCCGGCCCTCTTTCATAACCGCCACATGACCCCGAGCTATAGCCCGTCAGTTCCCCGCACCGTGAGCACTTTCTTCGGCGGACTCCTACAAGTATCTGTAGCCCGCTACCGTCTCCTACCAATGCCGCACATGCTGGCCTCGTGCTTCATGGCCGTCCCTCTTTCCTGACCGACACATGACCCCGAGTTATAGCCCGTCAGTTCTCCGCACCATGAGCACTTCCTTCGGCGGACTCCCGCTTCACTACGGAGGATCTCCTTGCCCCCCTTCCCTCCTAGATAGCCCGGTGGTTCCCTGCCACCGGCCCAGCGCAGTCCTTGACTTGCCAGCCAGTTCTTGTCCCCCGCTCATCATACCCGTTTTGCTTTTCAGGTGATCCTACCAGCAGCTCTTGGGTTTTTCGCGACTGGAGCGATGCCCTGTGTCCCTTGCTGATTTTCTTGGGACCCCAATTGTCGTCCCTTCCAGTAAGTCCTGGACTACCATCCTTTCCACCCGTTCCACCCCTTTCCCTCCTTACTTCGCACCCGGACTCTATTCTTCCTTTCTTCCCCCAGGCAACACCTCCGCAGGCCCTATCTTTAATTGCTTTGGACCTTGCCCCACCCGGATTTCTGGAAGTGGGCCCTCTCGCATAAGTCATCATCCCGCATTGGGATTAGCGCTATTTCTCGCACAATCCTACTCTGAGCTTAGTCACGCAGTAATTGTCTGCGGCGTCCCATGTCTTTTTCTACCCTTTCTCCTCCCCTGATTGGGCTAAATTTTAAGCAACTCTCAGACTCTCTCCTATCTGTCCCTCTTTTCTTGGTCCACCACGGAATGTTCACATGTATAGCGATATATGTATCCTTTTATCCCCAGCACTGCCATATAAGTAACTGTAACCTGGTCCTGATGATGGCCTAATACTTCTACAGGCCGAAACGCCGTCGACTTCTACAGCGGAACTCTTGGCGCCCCCTTCAAGGATACCTCACTTGATTATTTTTGTATTCACTACCATTTATTGTTCGGGTATCCTAAATATGTAAATTTTAACTCCACTTGTTCCTTGTTGCACCCATCACCATCGCTCTACATACTTCCTCACGTGTCACTTGCGCCGTCACAATCCTTCATGAGCACTTGTGCACAGTATCTGACAGGTTACATGTCATTCAATGTAACGCAGTGCTACCCTTCCATATGTTTGAACATATGAAGCTTAATATGTCAAATATGTATATTCACTAAAAAACAATTTATATCAAAAAAGAAATTGTCTCCCTGGTTTTCTTCCCTTTTGATTTAATTCTCAGCAACTAATTGTGCTACATGTAATTGACCTCCAAATAACACCCTTTTGAGACATTGTTGTATGTTACAGATGATTGCCCTAGTCTCCTTACGGTATATGGGCTACCTCCTGTAGTTTGATACTTTTAGAAAGGTGGCATTTTCTTACTTTAACCATTCTGTGCCTCTACCTGTCCCTAGAATACACGTCTGGTTGGTTGACAGCTGGAATTTGTGAATTCACTCTAGACAATCACACAAAGAGAGCTGAAGTGTGCCCTGCATATCCTGGTGGCTCATTAGCAGGCTGATGGGTCTTCCTGAGCTAGAGTGGTGGGAGGAGTTGACACTTGCACCTGGATAGGGCTGTGCCTGTCCACTCGCAAAGTGCTGCATACCCTCCTGTAGTGTGTCTGGAACCAGGGCCAAGTAGGGCAGGGTATTGTGCACTACAAATACCTTTCTTTGAAGTCTCCCTACTTCAAAGGCTAAAATGGATATAAGTACTAGATCTCTGACACCATATACTCAAAACACTTCTGAACTGAGGACATTCTACCAGGAAGCAGAGCTGTTGTGCTGCCAGGAGGGACTGCCAATTTGAGCTTGCTTTGCTTCGTTGGCCTGCTGCTTCTTGTCTGGGAATGAGAGAACTGGACTTTCCTCTCTGCATACTGCTTTCTAAGGTTCTCCAAGGCTTGACTGAGCTTGCCTCATGTTACTGAAGTCTCAGGGACATCGAACACCTGCATCTTGCTACCAGCACCTGGGCTCCTCTGCTGTGAGTCTTGCCCTGCCAAGTGGTGAAAAATCCAGTCCTGGGCTCTTGGAGGTGAATTTGGTGCTGCAGCCAAGAAATTAATGCATCGACTCCAAGCAACAGTTTGTAACCGGCGCATTCCTGTGAGATTGACACATCGCAGCTGCCTGCACCAAAGCCGTTGACACCACTCACTGGGTGCACAACACAACAACATTGACTTTCAACGAAGCCCTGACGTTGCTGCAGTGCCTCAGAAGAACCTCCACTGCATGAGTTTTGAGCACCACTTCACCGAGGTCTGTGATGCACTGCTCCGACTCTGTTGCAGCCCCAGCCCTGAGTGGCTTTCGACCGACGCATTGCCTTCAGCCCAGCGGTTCAACTTCAACGCTTTAGAATCAACGCATCGCGCTGTTGACATCAGCGCATCATGGACACTGTGTTGCCTTCTAAACTGAGGCCTTGCACCAGCAACCGATGCATCACCTCATCTGTGCAACACATCGTACCTGGGCGTTAAAGCTTCAACGACCTTGCACCGCCTTAATGAACCAACACATCACCTGCATCTGCAACACCTCACCTTGTCTGTGCCACGCATCGTCATTGATTTCCGACGCATCAAAGGTACTGTAAGGGGGTCTGCATGATTCCTATATCCGGCCCACGCTCCATCGCGGTTGTACTAAACGTTTGAGTTTGTCCCAGTCAAGCGCGACCCGATAGCCCCAGTTGGAGGCCCATCTTCAGCAGGGCCTTAAACACTTAGTTCCAGTCCAGAGTGTCAAATGCTTTCTTAATGTCCAGACCAGGTACACCTAGTTGGGCCAATGCAACGGGGTCTCCTCCAGAAGCCTGTGCAATCTTCGGATATTGAGTGTTGTAGCTCTGCCCAGTATAAACCTGTTCTGGTCTTGATGAATCAATGTGAGCATATGCTCCACCAGGCACACCACCAACACCTTGCTAAGAATTTTATAGTTACTGCCCGTCATTGACAGCAGTCTGTAGGTAGCTACCTCCGTTGGATCGCGTCCTGGCTTTAGGAGCGACATTGGGAGCACCTCCCTCATGGGCGTTGGCAGGTGCCTGACCACCAAGATGGTCAAGTAAAGTTTAGCCAATTTGGGGGACCAGGAGGATCTCAAATGTTTTGTAGAATCCAAGAGGCAAGCCATCAAGGCCTGGTGTTTTGCAGGTTGAGGAGGCACATATGGTGCCCCATACCTCCTGTTCAGTTATGAGGCCTTCTAATGCCTCCCTATGATCCACAGGCATCACCAGCAGTGCAACCATGGAAAGGACTCCTGAATGTTAGGCCACCGCTGGGCAGGCACAGGGTTTCTAGATGGGCTGGTTGTGCCTTTGGAACTTGCCATGGATTGTCTCCTGGGTGATGGCGACCGAGTCAGGGGAAATGCAGATACAGGTGACCGTTCAACATCTGATGCATGTCTCAGTAGCCATGCCAGTAGCCAGCCAGTCCTGTCACCCTCAGCACGCATCCTAGTTTGATATACCTTATAATACAGGCAGCACAGCGGCTCAAGAAACTCGGCATGGTGGTCCCTTGAATCTGTCAGCGCAACTCGTGCAGTGACATCTGTCATATCTGACTGCTCAAGCACCTCCAACTAGGTCTCCACCTATGCGAGTTCATGACTTATAGTGCCCCTGTGACTGCATGTATGTAATGTCGAAAGATCATGATTTTCAATGCTTCCCACTCCACAAGGTGCATGGTGGCTGTGTTACTATTGTCGGCTATGTAGTTGGAGAGTGTCTTGCGGACCATTTCATGGAACACGGGGTCATTAATTAAGGGCAGTGGGATGCAAGCATCAGATAGGTACTAGTGGTCGGGTTCAGGATCCGCCAACTGTCTACCAGTGACCAATGAGTAAGCCATTGTGTAAGGTGTGTCACCGCATTAGCTGTGGGGGAATTAGGAAGGGGTGGGACCAATGAAGGTTGGGGTCTATTACACAATTAAAGTCCCCCCAAAGAACCGTGGCAGGTAGGACTACTTCATCTGCAGTGACGATATGTGTGCTAGAAACCGTGACTGTGCATTAGGTACGTACATGCTGCCCAGCTAGACCTCCCATCCGTACAATTTCCCTTCCATGAATACATAACCGCCCTGGGGTCTGCCTCGACCCCTGTAATATGAAAAGGTATGGAGGGACTTATCCAGATAAGCACCCCTCAGAGCAAATCCAGAGTAAGTTGTGGCACTACCTTCACCCCTCCAACACTTCTGGAGTCACTGATTTCTTGCAAGAAGGCTATGTGGGCCCCGCCTCCTGATATATTGGTGGACAGCGTGATGCCTCCTGGAAGTGCCCATGACCCTAACATTCCAGGTTAGGAACAATATTCTATCCCTGGTGATATCCATGGTGAAGGGAGGCCGTGGGCCGGAATGGTGGTCCTCCAACCAACAGTAAGTGAGGACTGGATGGCAGTCCCTAAGGATGGTACCATGTGTGTGTGAGATGGGTGGCTCAAATATAACAAGAAAATAACTTTCCCAACTCCCAAACCCAGTACGGCAGAGCAACATCTGGCTGCCCAAACAGTTTACGTAATGAATCAAGCTTATGGATCCTGTGTAGTGGCACCCCAAGGGCCGCAGGGTTCCCAAAGTGGGGAGTGAAAGCAAGTTCACAACCCAGGACCTGCTGAATCCTAGTGTGGCAATGTCCGGAGGGGTCCGGCTGCAACAGAGAACTGTACTGCCCCTCAGTTTGGACCACAGGGGAGGAAAATAAGAAAGAAAGAAAAGGGGAGGGGTTCAATGTGCAGTATACAGGAATTGCCAGCATGGGAGCACTGTGTCTTTGAGAATCACTCCACCACTCTGGATGCAGCTCGAGCATATCATCAGCCATCGGGGGCGTGACCACATGGAGCAGGGTGGATGATGTATTGAGCTGAGTGATCACTGACTCACCCTTGGATGAAGCATTTCCTGATCCCTCAGAGGGACTGCCTGCATCTGGAGCCACCACTGCAAGCATCAATATCTGTGCTGGAGTGGGGGCCCCAGTGTGTGCCTTTCCACAGTGTCATTGGTGCCCTGGTCAGGGCTGGACTGGGAGGATCCCCGCAGGGTGCTGTCACTGTCTTCGGGCTTGGTTCCGCGAAGAAGGAGGATTGCCCATTTGCCAGCACTTTTAGTTTTGACGGAAACATGAGTGAGTACTTAAAACCGTATTCTCTCATCTTGCGTTTCACTCCCAGGAATGACGCTGTTCTGCGCTGGACCTTGAGAGTGTAGTCTGGGAACAAAAGGATATTAGCATTGTCAAAAGTGATGTGGCCCAGGCACCGAGCGGCTTGCAGTACTGTGTCTCAGTTTCTGAATTTCAGCAACCTGCCCACCATTGGTCTTGGCGGGGCACGTGGTGGGGGCCTTTTGCCGAAACTCTGTGTGAGCACTCAATGGTGAAGTGAGGTACATGCCATCAGGTGCAGCCTGTGTAGTGAGCCCAGACTCCACAAAACCCATGGGGTCATCTCCCTCTAGGAAACTGACCAGTCTAATATTATTTCTCTGGGAACAGCCTTCCATGTCATCCAGTTTACATTCCAGTTGCCGGACCCTGCCAGTGAGGACCATGATCAGCTGGGTGAGTGTCCTAGTTTGGGGTTGTAGTTCCAAAATGGTTGCCACAGTGCTCTTCACCCTCTCTGATAGCTTTCTCTGATCCTCCCGTAGGAGTCCCAATTCATGTGATTCCACTTCCATCCACCCAGGTCCAATCTGGTAACCAAGATGGCATTGAGGATGACATCAAGTTTCACAGACACTGGATCTTGTTAATCTTGTAACAACGCTCCAGCAGCAACAGAGTCTGGCCCCTTTTCTGTGGACTGCCCCCCAGTGTCCACCTTGCCCTGGGGAGCCCCCCCATCTTTGACCACACCATCCTTGTTCACCCACCTTAGGATTGCAGTAGCTACTTCGTCTAATGGGGGAGAGGGTAAAGATAGTCCAGCCGCAGAAGAGGGCAGGAGCGAAGGTACTAGGGTCAGGCCAGCTGTCCCCCAGCACCACTTGTCTGGACCAAAGGTGCTAGGGAGGCACAAGCAGCCTCAAGGTGCCCAATCATGATGACCCCACAGGCCCCCATCTTATGGGTCCACCGACTGTGGGGCAAGTCAGAAGGTTAGTGCTGCTGGCTGTTTCAAATGTCTGGTTAGGGCCTGGCTGGTGTGGGGCCCTCTCCCAGCCTCCAGCCCAGGCTGCATCCATGCCTTGTGGATATGGGTATGTCTCAGTTTGTCACAGTGCCACTGCTACACCAGCAAGTAGGGGGCCCCCTGGTGCCCCAACGCTGGTGCTGGGTACCCCGGTGCTCAGTGAGGCAGAGGAGCACGGCCTGTTGTTCTTGCCACTCCCAATGTTTGCAACCTCCCCTGATCCCTGGTCCATGGTCGGGCTCCTGGCCATCCACCCACACTTTGCCAGCACTTCCGGATGTGGAGTGGGAAAAACTCCGCGAGTAAAGCGGAATTTCATGCCCTGGCAGAATTATGTCTAGGGTGGTAGAAATTCAGCCCAAGATTCTACTTAGTATCCACAAATTAAATGCTTTTCAATTGACTCCAAAATGTAAATGAGGCTCTTGTCAGCTGACTTGATCCTCTTTTATAACTTATAGATGGCATGTTAACCATGATTGTTTTCATTGTATCAATAAGACTAATGGGCATATAGTTACTAAGATCATCTTGGAGACCATTTTCAAAAACTGGCAAAAATCTCAGTTTCCAATCAAGTTTTTGGGAACAGGGCATCTGCCACTAAGATGTTTGAAAGCTTAAGAATATAGTGTCCTTTGACATCATGAATGTGCTGAACTCAATCTACGGGAATGTTACCTTCCCATTTTGTGGTGCAAATCATGCTTCAGTAAAGAATACCAGCATAAAAACTGTGCACATCTTCCATTGGTAAGATAGAAAGCTGCTGGTTAGCGTGACAATAAACAGCAGAAAAGCACTAAATGGTGCCGAAAAGTGGTTATACCATGTGCCTTCACGAATATATATCTATGGAGGTGCAGAAACACTGGAATCCTCCTTGCTCAAGATGCCCCTGAAGGATAACTCATCATGAGCATTGATAGCAATTTTAAAATGTCCCCGTTCAATTCCCCCCACTCTTCGAGTTCCTGGGTGATGAGACTTTTGTAGCCTACTCTTGCTTTTTATGTCAACTGCAGGAATCAATTTTTTCCTTTTTACCAATGCAAATAATGGTTAGAAATGGATTCATCTTTGTCATGACAGCAGCTTGAGGACTTGTTAATTTCTGCGGATTAGTCAATTCCAGAAAAAACCCACTGAAAAAAACAAAATGATGAGAAGATTTTCGAAATTACATTATCCAAATTGATGTATTTCCACCCGGTTCTTATCTTTTTACTAGAATTCATCTATTTAATTGATAAATTGATGATATTGCGTGTTCACTGCCTTGTTAATTAACCTTTTTGACAAATTAATGGCACAATAACAATTTGAAAGGGTCATGGTCACTTTCGATGTGTTGATCCATGCAGATATCAATCAAAAGCTGCCAATGTGCAATACCAATTAGGAAGTAGTTAATATGACAGTAGAATGCACCATATGTGGTCTATGCAGACAAATCTCTTACTGTTCTAGTACTGTACGGTACTGGCCCCATTCTAAAATGTGCACATTCATTTGACAAAAAAGGACAGAACAGTGTATACACCATTAAGTGGCGTCATTAAAACTCATTTTTTAAAACTTAGGCAAAGGATCATATGGTTATTTAAATCGTCAGCAGCTATTAACATTCTCTTAGAAATATCCCTTCTATTGGCATGATTATTTGAAGTACTATGAAAGAAACAAGGAAAGATTTTAGATCAGAATGTAAATTAGCACCGCTATTAAATACATTAAGAATGTCAATCCCATTGTTACATTCCAAATACAGTTGTAAAATGTTATCATTAGGTTATCCTGCATAATTGCTCCTACTTTAATTATTCTTGCCTGCTTTACACCATTTTGTCAATCCAGCAAAAGTGCAACTCAGGGCCCTTTGCATTTGCTAACACAAACATTGTGGTAGCCCTGTTTGTAGACTGGTGTGGTTGAAAAGTCTCTTGATAGACAAATTGTATCCACTTCACAATATTTGTTCCAATCTAGATCATTCATCTTCTAAGGGAGCCAGCCCTTCTATACTCCATGAAAGTCTGTTTAGCATAATGGTCTCATTTGGGATCGAGCAAGTAACGAGTGCAAGTTGTGCTGGTAAAAACACACATCCTGCAATTCTCCCCATTCACATTTCAACAAGAATAACATGGAGAAATTTGAACGGGGTAAACTGCTCATAAAGAAGTAAAACTTGGTAATCAGTGCGCAAAAACTCCAATTCCACTTTATGCCTCATTCTGAGCAAGAAAACACAGAAGAGGGAGGCAATACTGCACCTGGTAAATACACGACCTGTGGTATTAAGAATAATAGCCCTCTAACATGAGTTTGGTGTAGTGGAATTGACAGCTGTTTTTGAGTGTTAATTCCTCTCCGCTCATTAGAAGTTGTAAGTATTGGGAAAAGTACTGTGAAAATTCTATAACCGATCATACCAGGTGTAGTATTTACATCAGAAATTGAAGTGTAAAAAGTGCACTCGGAATTATCGTGTATGTGCTTTGCACTACACATCCAAAATCCAGATCTGATAACGGGCCAGTAATGATCGTTTTTTAGAATTTTTACCTATGACAAGGTGAAAGTGTGTGCTAATAACACATAAAGTTACGCTTACTTTGATGATCAGGTGGAAACATTTTTTAAAAAGGCGAATAGGGTCTTCCCTTTACTCTGCAGTGGCTTCACTGTGCATTTTACTCTGCAGGGGCCTTCATCCCACATGCTTTTACCCGCATGCCTTTACCACACATGCTTTTACTCTGCATGGTAAGCATGATAAGTATTGGAGAATGTTTCTTATATACATTAAAAAAGGTTAGATTGGGGGGTTAACCCCCAACCAAGGGCCCGATTACGATGCGGGCAGGAAGGGCTCCGACCGTCGGTCAGAGCCCTCCTGCCCGCATCGTAATCTGCTGTTCGGATTCCCCTCTGACCGAGCCATTTTGATGGGCTCGGTCGGAAGGGAATCGGACTCGGATTTCTGAATGGCTTCCGTCGGGCTAGGAGAGCCCGTCCGCCATTCGGAAACCCTGCAGTAATCCCCCGGCCAGGTCTTTCCGGCCAAGGGATTACGATGGCAGTTTCCCACTGCCTTTTTGTGCCGGCCTTTTTATAGCACAGAAAGGCATTGGGAAACAGCTTTGGGGGCCCCCAGCAGGGCCCCCCATGGGTGCAAGGCCGCCGAATGGCAGCCTAGGGAGCACCTATGGTGCCCCCTTGTTGATCCCTGCACCCGGTGGCAGGCACCTTGAGTTGCCTGCCATGGGGTGCAGGGATGAACTGCACCCTGCTCTGTTCGGAATGCATGCTCTCATAGCAAAGTATAGGATTGCGACCGAACAGGGTTCGGTCGCATCCTAATTCCTGGGATGGAACCGACGACTGGAGGTCGTTCAGTTCCAGCTCCAGAACAATGCCGGACGGACTCCAGTCCGTCCTGCATCGTAATCGGCCCCCAAGTATGTATTAAAAGAGATTTTATTGTTCTTTTAACGTATTTTCGTAGAATAAACTACTATAGTATACATATTGAATTTTGAGTAACAAAGGTTAAATGTAGTATTAATAATTTAATATAAATTTAAATTAGACAGGTTGGGGGTTTTATCCCTCATAATTGAAGTGTAAGTGTTTATATTTTACTTTAAATGTAAAAAAAGGTGGGGTTGAGGAGATTACCCCCAAAAAACAAAATACAATGATAAATATATTACATTTTAGCTTACAAAAGAGCTACATTTAGTATTATTACTTTGTTATAAGGGTTGATATAGGTGGTTTGGGGGCTCACCACCCAAAATAGAAGAGTAAGTGTAATATTAATATTTTAGTGTCAGTGAAAAAAGTGTTTTGGGGGATTTACCCTCATCATACAAGGGAACGTGTAATAATACTACTTTAAAAGCATGAAAGTATTAAAAGTGTTTTTCTATTTAACAATAAAAAATATTTAAAGTAACTAAGTTAACTAAATTTGGGAGGAGGATGTTAGGATTTTAGGGCATATGGGTACGTAGTGTAGTAATTCCATGTATTTTATAACTATGTTTTAGTATAACGAATCCTTGGATATTACATATATTAAACAATTTATTACAAATTATTACTCAGAAGTGGGATGTTGGGTCTATAGAGGGTGTAAAATATTTTTAAGTTTCTATATATTAAAAAAAACAGAGGACCTTGGTACTACCTCAAAAGTACCACGGTACTAAAAATAAAATAATAAAATAATTAGCAATACACTGTAATACACCATATTGCACTACACTATAACCCATTCTCCATACACTATCTATACCCCTGCATATTACCTAAGTTATAGCATGTGGAATCATAGCATTGATAGCAACACTTATGACATCTGAAATCGCATGTTTTTTTAGAACACAGTGTATGATAGAGTGGCAAGTTATAGTAAATGTAGTGTGGCGAATGGGGTGACAAGACTGTGCACGGAGGTGCGCGACTTATAGTATATGGAGGTGGTGCGCAATTAAAAATGTGAGTTATAACTATGACATAGTAATTTGAAAGTAGTGCGTGAATCATAAATTTAAGTTATAACTATAACTTTAGAACTTCTAATGATTGTGTAGTTTAAGTAGGGTTTGTATACAAATTAAATAAAGGTTTCCTAACTATAACTTATCCTTAACCTTTTGTTTTTTCATGTATATATCTATATCTATATATATTCCACCTTGGCCCAGTTTCGGAGGTGTTGCTGGCGCTGGTGTGAATCTCGATGGCGGCAGACCCTCAACGCTAACTATCCCCAAGTTTCTCCGAGATGGTAAAGATGAGCCGCACTCATTTGTGATTCTTTTCCAATCTGCTCATTTAATCATATTACTAAAGTTAGCATACGAGCAATACCCCTACGCGTTTCGGCCCTGCAGGGACCTTGATTATGGGATACAGAGTAGTTCCGCCCAGTCCTCATTTTTTTATGTTTTTTTGGTCACTTCCGCTCAAACGCACATAGCGGCCTTGGGAAGTCTAGTTTTCACAAGTGCACATGTACGATAAAACATGACAAAATCAGTGCAATTCTAATACCAAAAACCAATGCTGTACAAATGGTTGTTTGTTGTGTCTGTTGATAATCCTTAGGCATTTTATAACCAAGCAGTTACCTATAACATTTATCAATGTTATGTTCATTCCAGTTGCATTCTGGGATCAGTAGTTTTTTCTTAATTCATTTATCAATATCCTTCATTATACATGAATACTTTCAATAAAATTTATAGTGAATTCCACTTAAAATTTACATCAACATTGATGTCCTCCAGTGGGCTTATCGTCAATATGTTCTCTTATTTATGTAATTTATATAAACATTGATACCCATGTATCTAGCAACTGTTCTCAATTGTATCACTTTTGATCTTCTTACAGTATACTTGATTATTTATTTCAATTTCATCAATATAACCAGCTTTAAATCTAAAACCTAATTTAAAGTTCTCAGTGTTTGTGCAAAACATACAGTTATTACGTTAAATCCTAAATTTATCAAACTCTATAATAAATATGAGATATCAATCGATCAAAGCAAATTAGTTATTTCTCATCTATAAATGTATATACAACTCCTCACCTGATTCAATCCATAAGGTGCTAACATTCTTAAATTCAGTATGTGGCAAGATTCTCTTTGTCGTAGCTTTTGTTCCCGATCTCCTCCTCATTCATTTTGTTCAATTTGTTCAATTGCATAGCATTTTAATTTCTTCCAGTCACTTTGATGATATATCTCCATATGTTTTGCCACTGCATTTCGCCGATCATTATTTGTGGTAGCTCTTACATGTTCTAGTATTCGTTTCTTTAATTCCCAAATAGTACTTACCACATATTTGAGATTGCATGGGCATTGAATTACATATATCTCAAATTGCTTTTACAAGTGATGTGTTGTTTCATTTTCCATTTATTCTTTATTGACAAAATTATTTCTTGTTTCCCTACTGCAATTTGGCACACTTTACATTTGTTGCATTTATGTAATCCTAAATGTGAAAGCCAATTAGTTGTTTTTTCTTTTTAAAGTGACTGTGCATTAAGGAGTCTTTTAGATTCTTTGCTCTTCAAAAGGTAATATTTGGATGACTTCCCATTATTTTTGCCTCTGTTGGGTCCAATTGCAAAATGTTCCAGTGTTTCCTTTGAATTTTATTAACTATCTTTGCCTCAACTGAATATGTGGTAATTAGCCATATAGGACCTTCGCTTTTTGTTTCTTTTTCTTTGTTTTTTAACATTGATGATCTAGACATTTGTTTTATTTGAGTTAGTCCTGTTTTAATTACATGTTGCTTGTATCCTCTTATTTGGAATCTTCGTGTTGTTTCCTGGGTATATTTTTCCATTTCTTTTTCTCGAGAGAAGATTCTTCGAATTCTCAGGAATTCACCATATGGAATGCTATTTATTAAGCTTTGTTGATGGAAGCTTTCGGCATGTAATATTGTATTTGTTGAAGTTTTCTTTCTATGTAGAGTTGTTTGAATTTTATTATCCTCAACAGAGATGTCTGTATCTAGGAATGTTAGTTTTAAATCACATATATCATACGTGAATCTGTGAATCTCAAATTGGTTGAGGTGTTGTTCAAAATGTTAAAGTATTGTTGAAATTCCACTACACTTCCATCCCAGATTATAAATAAATCGTCAATGTATTGTAACCACATAATTATCTTATTGACGTATTCATCATTTTCAGGTGTCCATGCCACCTTCTGTTCCCACCAACCCATTGTTAGATATGCATAACTAGGGCTAAAGGAAAAGCCCATCGCTGTGCCTTTTGTTTGTTTATATAATTATTTACCAAACAAGAATACATTTTGTGGTAAGCACATCCTAATCATTTCAAGCAACATGTCATTATGACGGGAACATTGTCCAATTGCTTTCTTTAGAAAATGTTCACATGCTTGTAATCTAATCTCATTATCAATATTGGTGTATAGTGCTGTCACATCCATAGTTATTAATTTGTATGTAGATTGTCACAGAATTTCCTGTAGATGTCTCAAAAGATCAGGATCAGGAATTTCCTGTAGATGTCTCAAAAGATCACTTGTATCTTTTAGGTATGAGTTAAGATCATCTGTCTGAGTAAGGGGCATAATGCAATAAAATCAGAAATGTAACCAAGGCCTAGATCCCCATGGGCTACAAAGGCCGGGTACTCTGGGGCAATGACAACAGACGTCTAGCAAAATTATCTTTAACTGTTTGTAATGTTGCGGTGTCCACCATCCCCCAAATATCACTACCAAATGAGACACATTTAGTCTGCTATAGCTTCATGATAGCGTTCAAGGGCCTACTACCCAGTCTGGAAGCAAAATCAGAAATGGCAGAAATGTCCTTAGAAAAAATAAATCTTAAACTCCAGAAGCGGTGCCCAGGTGCCTCTCTCATCAAAATGCACCCCTAAGTGAGAAAACATATGGACCTTTGATAATTCTTGACCTTAAATAAAAAAAGCCTCATCTTGGTTGACTTAGGGTCAATTACCATTATGTGTGATTTTTTTCTAAAAGAACAAGGAATTAATGAAAGATAAAAATAAATAAATAAAATTCTGAAGTTCAAGCGCAGTATGAGCAGTCAAATGGCCATGTACACATAAAGGAGTGCCGGATTTAGTCTATGCTTTATGCTCTACTAGTGGAAGATCCTTAGTCCCGTAAAAAAGTACTTCCTCTCACTTATTGATATATAATATGAATAAAAAAGGGGCCAAAATACATCCTTATCTGACCCCCCTCCTGTTGCTAAAAGTCACAGTACTTTGGCCCCTAAGTCCATATCTTACTACACACTTGGGGCCTTATTACGAGTTTGGCAGTCCTGTGGACAGTTGTATCAGCGGTGGCGGTCCAAGTGCGGTGAGCTTGGCGGTCCGATTGCTGTATTACAAGTTGGGCGGATCAGTTTTGCGAAGACCAGGGCTGGACAGCTGAGACCGCCAGCAGACCACCAGGTTTGCAATGGGAGAAAGGAAGCTGCCATAGAGCGGAACAAGGGAGCTGCTCCGCCGTGCGTATTATGAGTTGCCTGTTCCATGGGCGGACCACGGCGGTCTGACCACCTGCTTCAAGGTGGCATGATGAAGAATTTGTGGTGCGTACTCACCCATTTCTTCTTTTTCCAGGTCCCCCCTTCACAGCAGGCTCTTCACCACAAGTATTATGACCCTGTGTGCAGCAATCTACAGGTGAGTCCTTTTTGTACCATATGCCCATTGCCAGGACTGCCCACATATGGGCCGATCCCCGGTAATGGGTAAATGGTATTGTCCCACAAATATCAAGCATATGTGTGCATCCGACACATATGCAGTCGAAATGCAAACACAGGCATCGATATATTTGGGAATAGTACTCACCACTGCTGCAAGATCCCCGCCTCCACACCGCCGGCCTTGTGGTCGACTTGTAATACGGCGGTCTTTGGAGCGCCAGCGCTGTGGGCTGCTGGCGAGGATCGACGAGGTCCAACAGTGGTCGGACTGCCAAAGTCATAATAAGGTCCTTGGTATCCTTATGAGGACCCTTAAGATGAGAATAACTTTATGATCCACTCCCATCAAAGTCATTATGGACCACAGTTTCTTTTATTAATCATGTTAAGTGCAGATGTAAGGTCTTTGAAAGCTAAGGAGCTCATTACGATGGCAGACGGACTTCAGTCCACCGTCTGCCATCGTATCGGGGAGTGGGACCACCCACCTACAAGGCGGCGGTCCCACAGGGGTAATCACGATGCGACCGCCACCACGGTGGTCGCACTACCTATTTTTTACATTGCGGCGAGTGCTGCTGGCTGTAGCACCTGCCACAATGTAAAAACGGCACATGTAACATTTCCCTGCACTACGTGGCTGGCACTGTGCGGTGCCTGCCATATGGTGCAGGGAAATGTAGGGGGGGCACCAGGTGCCCCCCAGTGCCCAAAACGTGGGTGCAGGGGCAAAGGGGGGCCTGGTACGGGCCCTCAATGTCCCTCTCCACCAGTTTTTCCGTGGTGGGTGAACCGCCATGGAAAGGTTGGTGGTGAGGGACATCGTAATCCCTATGGTGGTGCCTGATAGGCACCGCTACCATTGTAAGGATTTCAGGCCCTCCACCACACTGGCGGGCTCCTTGAGCCTGTCGGATTTGTGGCAGTCGGGCTTTCCGCCCACCAGCACACCGCCCGCCAGATTTTGATGGCGGGTGGTGTGCTGGCGGGCGGAAAGCCTGACTGCCACAAATCTGACAGGCTCCTTGAGCCCGCCAGTATGGTGGCGGGCCTGAAATCCCTACAATGGTGGCAGCTGCTCAGAATGGCGGGGAGACCGCCACTGACAGCCTATCGGTGGCAGTCTCCCTGCCATCCTAATCAGTCCTTAAGTGTAGACTCCCCTGATTGATAACTGTGCAATCGCTTCTCAGCCTTTTGGCTAAGATCATGTGTAGTATCATACAATACATTCATTGTGTAAAAAAATATTTTTTATTTAATACATTTTTATATTTTAAAAATAGACCTTTTATTTCAACATTTTTTAATTGCAATTTAAAAATATAATAATATATATTTAAATTTTTATTGCAATAAAAACGAATAATATATAGGGGTTCTAAAATATATTCACACATTTTAACATTAAAGTCTATGGAAGAATTGTTTTTCATTTATTTCCGTAATTGTGGCTCTTTGTTTTTTAACTTGTTAGCAGTTTCAACATCATTTTCAACAGTCAGTTGGAATACGAAATGAAGAGCAGAGGCATGCAACTGAATTCTGGGATTAGGTATTTTTTAAGGTTATTAAATAGTAATAATTAAGTATAGTTTATTTGAAGGACAGACCAAGGGAGGTGATTTATTGAAAAGGTTGTTCTAGAGCTTTTTTGTGTATGTTTGTCCTCTCCTATACAGGTAGTCAGAGAGTACATGCACCAGATGTTGAATTCTTTTCGGAATTTCTTTTTATGTTTCACTGCAATTTACTTTTTCAAATATTTTTAAAGAAGTAATTTTTTTAAATTTCCTTTGCTATTGTATTACTGACTCTTTTTAAAAATGTTTAGCCTTTTTTAAACAAAAAAAATCATGTTCTCATACTCAATGAAGACTGTTCTTTGGAATCCCGGGCCAATTGTACAGGTGCTTTTCCTAAACAAATTGAATATATTTTTGGATTTGTGATGAATTACTAAAAGAAATAACACCATTGGAAAATTAAACCTTTTGAAAAATGTTTTGTATTTTTTTTTAAATGAAAAAATATGTTTTTTAATCCTTGAAGATTGCGCTTCCCAAGGACAAATATGATTATTTGTAAGAAGGGGATGCTGTGGTTTAAACCCTGCTTATGTAACTTCCCTAACTTGTTTGTACCAAGGCTTGTTATTTTTCATGTCTTTTCAGGTTTTGAATGAGTAACTTAAAAAATTAATATTTTAAGACTCTTTGGCTACTGTAGAGTGTTGTTAAATGTAATCTAAAATATTACCAGCACTCGAAATAAGAAACCAACTCCAGGTAGGTCTTTTTTTTATACTTGATATATTGTTTTTAAAGAATTGCAATATGGTAATTTTTAAGTTGATCTAATTGTGCAGAATTTAGTCAAGACAAGTGTGTAAAAGAAGGAGAGCATGAGTGATAATTTTAGTTTGGGTTTATCAATCAACCAATTAAGTCATCACTATTTGGGTTTTGTAAAACCATAAAAGAGATGCAAGCATTTCAAATTGATTAGAAATAAAATTATAGCCATATCATATCACACAATAAATACATTTCTTTGCTATATCAGCCTCTAAAATACATAAAATGCATCAAAGTCCCAGATTACAAAGCTATTATTGACATAGTAACCCCTTGGCATAACTGCTCCTTGATTTCTTGCTATTGACTTACATTTTATGAAACGAGCAGACACTATAACACTCATCTGGACTATCTAAAAGCTGCAGAAAATAATAGTGCCTCAGTGCATTTCCAGTGGCGGCTGGTGACATTTGAAAGTGGTGGCCTTAAAATTAGTGGTGGAGCACACCGCGGCGAGCGAGCGTAGCAAGCGAGCCCAAACGACCTAAGGAGGGTTCGGGGGGGTTCTCCCCCGAGAAAAGTTTGAAAAATGAGTGGGGAAATGGTGCATTTTCAAGACTTTCGGAAGCCACTGTGCTAAACAGAAACAGGCTACTGCCTCCCCTCAAACTATCATCAGTTCCATGACATGTTAGTGATACTGGTAGGCAATATAGTTTAAGAGTCCATATTCTGGAAAAGCACAAATTCTGAATTTAAAATGTAACTCCATTGTTAGGGGTTTTCTTTAATAACAAAAATTGTTTTCTACCCAACTGAACCCTTTTGGCAAGATTAGGATAATGAAAGACTGGGCAAAAAAACATATCAATCTAACATAATGCTTGCAGTATACACACAGCTGTTTGATGGCAGTTAATAGCACAATGTTCTATATTACGATTTAGACTTACAAACGACAAGTAACAAAAGGAGCTCTCTTACAGAAGCAGTAACCCACTGACCTATTTACATTACATGAACTTTATCTGCATGGTACACATTCTTAGCAGCAGTCATTTAAACCCACTGCGCTACCTTTGGATGAGTGAAAACTTCCACTAGACAAACATCCATCTCTTTCCAGGAAGACATTAATCCCCTGAGTTTTTTTGACATTTTAATTGATGCCCGATAATTGCTGGAGGCCAGGAACGTGGTAGCAGGTGCTTTTTAAAGGACAATATACATTTGCAAAAATTACCCAACATTATACACCTCGCCGAGAGAATACTGTATTCAGCACTGTTCAGTTTACAAGCAATCTATTCAGCGTTGAACGGAGTAATGCAGAGCACAAACGTATTGCATGCAGAGTAGCAAATGTAGGTTCAAAGTAGCATAATACAACGTAACGCACATGTCCATATAAACACGCTGCTGCGGGAAGCAGTACACCTACCATCCCACAGTCTCGAAACAACGTCTGGTATTGTAAATGAAGAAAAAATGAATCCTATAATAATAAAAAATAGAGTAAAATCCAGTGTGACATCTGATTTTCTCACTAAGTCTGTATATATTTCGTAACATGTAAGACACTCCTCTCTGCCACTGAGCTCACGATCCCTGCATGACTTTTACACCTGATTTCATGAAGCGCTTACGCCTGGCCTGCAGCGCCTACAAGACATGTCAAACGCCAGGCAGCTATCTGCAATGTCACTTTCCACTTGTGTGCGATATGGCCGATGCCTCGCGCTGAGGGGTGTAAGTTAGCAGCGCCTCCATTAATAACTGACTCCGCGCCCTCCCTCCCAGGCCTGCCTCTGTCTCTCAGCCTCGAGTGGGAGCTAAAAGCCCCGCTGTCGCCTCTTGGCAATGGCAACGTCAAGCGAGATATCCCCGCACCATGACCAGGGGCTGTCCGCCGCTTCCTGGAGTGCCTTGAAGCTTACAAGACGGGACTGAATAAAAGCATCCTTATCCATAACAGATAAGCGCAGCGGGCTTTTCTTTTGTTCCACGACTACTTTTTAGCATTCCTACATATCTAGGCCAAAAGACAACAAGAAGACTTATTTACAACTATTCCAGCCAGCTCGTTATTACGATTCAACCCCACTAACAAAGTTGCATATGTCGTCATCTATGTTTATTTTAAACCACCATATAAAACATTGCTTAAAAACTGGGCAGTTTTAAACATTATCTTCATGAAACAAGACTACTTTGTCCATCTTTCCCAACTACACACTAGGGCAGGTGTAAATTTGTTACAGTCAAAGTCTGCTGTCACGCTGAAAATCGTTTAATTGGTAACTGCACAGCAGTCGCGGCTCGCAATACTCGTGGTGGGGGCCGGGGGGGGGTTAAAAATAAAGTAAAAAAAAAAACTTAAACTTACCTGACCAGGCGGGTCCGCGCCGCCTCTGCTGTCTGCTCCTGGGCCGGGGTCCGGTGCGATGGCGCCTTCTCAACGTCTTCTGCGTGAGTGGCTGGCAACCCCTCTCAGCCAATCCAGACGCTGCTCCAGCAGCACCAGGATTGGCTGAGGGCAGGGATACTCCCTGCCCATTAGGAGACCGGGGGCTGCACATGAAGCAACCCTCGGTCTCTTAAGGGGAAGGCTAGTGTGCATGTTCGGGCTGATCGTAAAAATGATCAGCCCAAAAACGAACATGCGCACTATTGCGCTGTCACTCAACCGTGAGAGTGCTGCCGCAGCCCCACCCGCTTCAGCGTCCGTGTTCTACTTCTGACGCTAATTCCAATCAGGAGTCCTGATTGCTGCAATTAGCGTCAGAAGTAGAACGATTTCCGTGGAATTAGTGGGGCAACGCCCCAACGCCCCCAATGGACGCACTGCCACTGTGCATTTCTGAAATGCTAAGGGTTTCAAAATTGGTTTAAGAAAAGATATAAAAAAAGTCTGTAAAATTTACAAAAGAACATAAAGTGCAGCAAATATTGCTTGGACAAACCATCACATGGGCAAGCGAGCATACTGTGTCCCAAATAACTAGAAACACCTGAAAAATACAGAAGTCACCACACAGTGCCTACCCTAAAACAGAAGAGAAGCGATCTCTCCCACTGTGAAAGTTTCAGGGATAGATAATATGCGGGCTCCCCGGATGCAAAATGCAAAAAATAATCTCTAAAGGAAACTGTCCTGAGACCCAGATTCATGCGTTGAGAAAAGCAAAGTTCTAGGAATCGAGAATTCACTGTCATCTTGTCTGACTTAACTAAGGAGTCCGGTGCAGTAAATATATCTGGTAACCTAAGTTTACAAACAGAGTTGCATATATATTTCAATCAAGAAATAGAGAGGCCTCTGTCCAGATTTAGGCAGTCTAGATTGAGCTCCCTGTTAAAACTAGCAGGAGTGGGGCCAACGTTGCTTCATCAGAGATGTAAAGTAGATTTTTCTCTGAGTGCAAAATATAGTAGGTACTGGTGGGCCTACAAATACTATTTTCTTCTAGCTTTAAAAGGGAAGAGTTATGGTACCCCCTACCTGCACTCTGAGAGAGATTAAAAATAGATCTGCCCGCCCTGCTTAACTTCAGGGAGGATTGTTAACCTGCAGCTGCCAGGCTGCTGAATCAAAGGTGATGCCAAGGTAACTAAAGTTGCTCACACTGCTCAAAGGGTGGCCACTGATCGTCAAAATCCGAGTGTTCTTCCTACGTGGACCACATGCCATAAAATTAGATTTTCCGGAATTGGATGATAGGTCCAGACTGCTCATTAAAGAGACAAAGGACTCCACTAATATACACAGGCTTCTCGGAGTCCTAGCCGTTAGGACACTGTCCTCTGCGTAAAGAAACAATGAGACAGACAAGTTGGCAATTCTTGGAACATCGCTAGTGGCATCAGCCAAATGGAAGCTCAGATTGCTGATGTAAATAATAAACAATAAAGGAGCCAAAATGGACCCTTGGCGAACCCTGCTAGATTCTCATGTAAGTTGTGCAGAAAGTTCAACAGCGTGACTTCGACCCTCTAATCCAGCAAGAACAATCAAAGTTTGGTCCTATTCACTTGATCAAATGTGGCCGATAAGTCAATGAAGGCCAGGTCCCTGAATAGCACTTGGCAATGGTATATTTGCCTAAAATTAATTGCATATTCAGGCACTGTTCCACCGTACCCAGCCCAGGACTGATGCCATATTCGACAGGGGACAAAATGTTACTTCAGCTTGCCCAAGAACTCAAACAATTGAAAGTCACCCTCCCCAAGATCTTTACAGTGCTATCAATGGTTTGGGTTTATATAATTAGTAATGTAAAATATATGCAATGTTTTCCAAATAGTCTACTCCACCAAAAATGTCAGAGTGTTAGACCTTTGAAAGGAAGTGTTCATTCATTTGTTTTGTTTGCTTTTTGCATAGATAGTGTGTACTTGCTTGAACGGATGGGATGTTGTCTTTAAGGTGCCATCTATCATCCAATTATCACTATTCTTGAGTGTTACTAGGTTGTGGAGAGTTGCAAATATTAGTATTTTTTTAAAAGGGGTCTCAGTATCATATGTTAGAAAGGGTTTCTGGGTCTATGTCTCTTTACGTTCATGAGGTATTAGTATGGCATCATTATGTTTTAGGCTGGGTAGGTGGAGATTTACTCAACTTTTTTTTCTACTAATTATTCTTTTTACATTTGGAATAGTGATTATTTCTATTAGAAAAAAACAAATAGAAAATTTGATTAGTATTCTGTTGAAAAAAGGTTTATTTACCATTTGCTTTTTCCTGTAACGTTGAAAACATGTTTTGTTAATTGATGGTTGAAGAACTGTAAAAAGTTACTTGTCTCCTCAATAAATGTTTTATGCTTTGTACGGCCTAGTTTGCTTTCTTTTAATTTACCTTGCCTGTTTCACTTTATTTATTTCATATTTTTTGCTTCAAGCTCACAAGAGAAATGCAAATATTTACGAATTTCGTTTTTGGAGAATTTCCTTTTTATCTTGTGAGAATGTGGAGATTTCCTGGAGATTTATTTTCTGGTGTTCTGGGTAACTCTGATTTCTTTGTTATTTTGCTTTAATCAGCTGTTAAATTGAGAGGAAAGAATTGTTAAAATAATTCGAGGATTTTCATTTTAAAACTGTTGGATTTTGTTGTTGTCTTACTTCAGGAGAAGAATAGTAGTTTTATATTAGGTGCGGAAAAAATAGAAATGTTAAAATGATGGATTATTTCCAGTTTCCTCATAAGGAAAATAAATTGTGCATTGCAAGTTACCTATTTGGATATCTGGGTTTATTATATTATTCAACCTGCTTACTTAAAAAAATATGTTAGTAACTACTTGTTTGTGTGACATTGCTTTGTGAATTTTTACCTGTCTCAAATAGTATATTTTGGGTATGGTGTTGTAATAAATTATTGATCTGGATAGTTTTTAGTACAAGTTATGTACAGGCACAATAGTTTATATTGTATATAGTATAGTTTATATTGTACTTAGTATAGTATATATTTTAAAATATTTTACCTAACATATTTATTAATTGTTTTTCTCTAAAAAATTGTTTATTTAAAAAATATAAACCATCTAAAAAAATATAATATATGACACACATTTATTACCTCAAGTCCCGGCGTGGAAAAGTAAACATTGTCTATTCTTTTTACAGATTCCACCAAATTTCTTTTTTTCCAGTTTAAAAAACACACCCTGCAAAAAATCAAACAGGTAAGATATAATAATATTTTAAATAGTGAGGTATGTTTATGTATTTTATTTAGGGTCTTCTTGCCTTTCCTTCCAGGCAGTATCTGATCGAGCTTAGTCAAAGTCGTGTGATTCCCTCAGTGGCAGACACTAGACTGCTCACTAAATGTTGGGTGTCCTCTTTTATATATTTTTTAAGGATAAGCCAGAATTTAAAACAAAGTAAGATCCGGAATCTATAAATTTTAAAAGGTCGTTGTGTTTAAAACAATATTAATTATTAAATACATTTTGCAGTAGTTGGTCTTCATATTTAAGTTGATGACCATCTTAATGTGGCCATGTTTAAAAAATAAATTGTAATTTTCCAATGTAAACAAAAGCATTATTATTGGATTTAGTCAGTCAAATACTTTTTTTTAGCTAATAGCCATAAAAAGATCAAAACACGTACATACACATCTTTTTAATACGCACTGGGGCGGAGAACATGGCGGCCGGCTGAACGCCTAGGTCGCGAGTCCCACAGTCGAGCGGTTTTGAAATCAGGAAATACTTACGGTTGGGAGCGGTTTAAACTATGAGTTGCGGGGCTTCGGTGAGGATCCGAGTTTAGTGGCGGGTCGTGGAGTTTGTTTTCGGCGTGGCGCCTGCCTGCCTTGGCGCTGTCTGTGGAGGCAAGCTCTGAGGGTTCCGGAGCTGTGCGGCGGCCCGCCCGCTGTTGCTTGGAGGCTGCCGGAGCTGCCGGAGCTCGCGAGAGTAGGTGATCGAGCCCAGTGACGAGCGCTGAGCAGAGAGCACGGAGGAGCTGAATGGGACGGGGAGCTGTGGAGGCACTGGGAGGTGTGCTGTCCCCCACTCCTTGCGACGACGGGGTTAGGACCGGAAAAGACCGAAGTGAGTTGGGGGACTTTTGGTCAGTGGCAGCTCACACATTTCAGCACTTACGCAGGGCTACATTCAAGCAAAACTTCAGAGGGGCCCCCTATAAGTTATTTTACCACTCAGAATCAGAGGGGTTACCATCATCTTCAGTATTTAACGCAGAGGCCCCTAGTGCTTATGTCAAACCCAGGTTGAAAATAACTGGACTAAAAAGTATTAAATACCAAACGGGCTCCCATACTCAATCCTTTTATATAGATGACGAAGTGGAACCATCTGTTTGCATGAATTCCAATAGGAAAAAAGTTCAAGGCAAGAAGAAGGGCTTGTCTGTTTCACAGCTGTCCCTGTCACCGGTAGCAGCTAAGAGCGATAAGCATAATTCCATAGTCGCTAATATCACGTCTGACACATTAGGAAATGGGTCTCAAAAGCCAAACTTGCGGAGTCAAGGAAGAGTGGAAATAGTGTTGTCAGATAAAATTCCTGAGTCAGTCCAGGAGCAAGTTAAAGAGTGGAGCTCACTACAGGATATTGGCTCAGTTAAATACATTAGCAGGAAACAAAGGGCCCAAAAATCCAAAGGAGTTACGACAGCAGTGGTTTCCACTAGAGCCGCAAAAATAGCAAAAAAAGAACAGCTAAAAAGGGGCTCTAATTTAAAAGTTACCCCCTCATTACGCTCCTTTTTTAAAATCCAAGAGAAGCCAACACAGAGCGAAGTTTCTACGTATGTAACGCCTACACTAACACTGAACACAATGGAGTCACAAAACAAATATCAAATTCTCAGACTAGAAGATCAAGGCCAGGACGATGAACACACCTCAGAGGCTACTTCAGAAGAAGCTCCACAAACAGAACCCCTACAAAGTGAGGGTCACTTACACTACAGTAAGCTAGCTGATGGCCAAGGAAGCGAGCAAGTTAGAGATTCTCCTTTAAGGGAGGATATGGGGGCTTTAGCGGCCTCACTGTTAATGGAGATGAAAAATGGGTTTGCCAAATCAGAGAAAAATCAGGAGAAAATTCAGGCCACTTGTGAGGCTCTGGAGGCTAAAGTTAACGCATTGGTTAATAGAGTGGTAGTAGTCGAATCGGCTCTGGAACACATAAAGGATGATGTGAGGATTTGTCAGAGTGACATTAAGAAAATATTCTCAACAGAAAGTGAACTTAGAGATAAAATTGAGACCTTAGAAAACAATGCTAGGAGGAATAATTTGCGCTTACTAAATATTCCTGAAGGCCAGGAAGGCCAAAATATAAGATCCTTTGTAGTGAGTCTCCTGAAAGATTTTATACCTGATTTGGATGAGAAAGTGTTGGACGAAGACATACAAAGAGCCCATAGAGACCCATTTAGGCTAAATAGAGATAGGAAAAACCCACGCAGAGTTTTAGTCAACTTTAAAACTTATTCAATAAAGGAATGCATATTGATTAAAGCTCTAAACTCTGGCAACCTAACAAGAGACGGATATAACTATAAAATCCGCTCCGACATCTCCAAGGCCACCGCTGACAGGCAATGGGCCCTAGGAAAATATATGCAGGACCTCAGGGCCGAAGGAGCCACTGTCCAGATGAAATTTCCAGCCCTTTTACGTATAATGTGGTGTAACAAAACCTATAACATTAGAGCCCCAAAAGAAGTGGAGCAGTTACTAGAAACTATGAAGACTAGCAGGGATAAGTAGCCTGATATGTTAAAATGTTCTAAAAAATTACAGCCGTTCGACTGCGGTTCTCAAACTGGGCAACGAGGTTGCCCAATGGAAATGGGGAGGGTTCTCCAGGGTGGGGGTATGAGTATTTTTTTAGGGTTCTTTTTGTGCACGTTGACATTTTCTTTGGGTGGGGAGCAGTTAGGGATAAAACAAAAAAAAATATTTGTCCGATATGTGAGTTATATAGCAAAACAGGGAGGGCGCCATAGGGAACAAGAAAGAAATCAACTTAATGGGTGATTTGAAAATAGCAACTTGGAATGTGAATGGGCTAAGAACAAGGGGTAGGCGTCAAAAGATTTTTGAGTACCTTAAACAACAAAATTGCGATATCATTATTTTACAAGAGACACATCTGTTAAGAAATGAGTGGCTTGAAGCTATAAAATATGAGAATTGGATTGGGGAGACCGTTTCTACCAACCAAACATGTAACACTAAGGGTGTGTCTATCATTATTAGAAAATCACATATTCTTACGCTAACAGGACAAACAGTAGATTCAAGAGGAAGATGGGTTATAGCAAATATAAAAGCCTATGATATCGCCTTTCTCCGTAGCGGGGTACTACGGACCCAATATAGATGATCCGTTACCCCTTCAGTCATTATACACACAGTTGCTAGAACAGTCCACTCCAATAATACTAGGTGGCGACTATAATATTTTATTAGATCCTAAAAGAGATAGACATCCCCCAAGTAAAGTCTTAAATCTACCCAAGATGAGAGAGTACTTGAACAGACTTAGAGAAGATCTGGGTTTAATTGATATTTGGAAATTAAAAGGGGACAAAACAAATAAATTTACTTTTAGAAACTATAAGTATCACCATGCCTCTAGATTAGATTTCTTCCTAGTGGATAAACTCTTAAGTAATAAAGTTAAGAAAGTCCAGCACTTGCCCGCACACTTGTCCGATCACTCATTAGTTCAATTACATATTAAGTTTGAGTTAAGACAGGGCGAGAAAAGGTGGACTGTGGATCGAACACTCCTATTAGACCAACAAGTTATTGACAAATTAGTGGTAACAACTGAAAATTATTTTAAGGAAAATGGTGATGGGGAGGTGTCCAAAATGATAGTCTGGGATGCATACAAAGCCGTGCTTAGAGGCACACTAGCCGGCATAGCAATAGGAAAAAATAAATTGAAGAAGCTTAAAATTTCACAAATAGAGGCAGATTTACAAGAGAGACAAGCCAATCTAGAAAGTTCGACTCTTGAAGAAGATCGTAGCAGTTTAAAAAGGAAATAACGAAGCTGAAACAGGAGCTTACCTCAGAACTAGAGGAAAAGATAAGGAGGAGATGGCAAGCTAGTACTTTGTCAAATTACGAATTTGGGGAGAATAGCGGTAAACTGTTAGCCTGGAAGCTCAAGACAGAGCAAAATAGAAACAAGATAACAGCCATTCACAAGGGAAATGGAGGACAAATAACTGAAGACAGGTCAGGCATCGAAGAGGCCTTTGAACATTTTTTCCAGTTATTATACAAGGAAGACCTAGTACCTTCACTCCTAACGATAGATACATACTTAAACAAATCATGTGGTCTGAAGTTAGATGAAGATTCTTGTGAAATTTTAAATGCACACATCACTTTAAAGGAGGTCCAGGAAGTAATTAGCAACCTTAAAAGAGGTAAGGCAGCTGGACCGGATGCCATACCTAATGAGCTCTATGTAGCACTAAAAGACTGTCTTGCACCCAGATTAACTGTCCTCTTTAATGTCATTTTTTTGGAGGGCCTTCCAATCCCCAAATCTTGGAATGAGGCGACGATTAGCTTGATATTAAAACCAGGAAAAGACCCTCTATGCTGTGAGTCCTACAGGCCAATATCGCTCCTTAACACAGATTACAAATTTTTTTCCCAGCTCTTAGCAAAAAGACTCGGCTCACTATCTCATAAAATTATTTGTGAGGATCAGAAGGGATTTATTAAAGGTAGGCAACTACATGATCTTACACACCAACTGATCGGAGCCATTGATATTGCAACTCAAGAGAAAGTATCCTTGGCAATTTTTACGTTTGACGCGGCAAAGGCTTTTGACCGTGTTAACTGGTCATACTTACAAAAAGTCATCTTACACAATAATTTAGGCTTAAATTTCTTACGGGTAATAGATAATATTTACTCGGTTCCTACGGGGAAAATACTTGTCAATGGAAGCATTTCAAATAGTTTCCAAATTAAGAGAGGTACTAGACAGGGGTGTCCACTCTCACCCCATCTCTTTAATTTGTATATAGAGCCGTTAGCCAATACAATTAGGACATCTAAAGAAATCCCCCTTTCAGCTTTAACAATTGGGAGTTAAAGGTGGCATTATATGCCGACGACTTGATGCTTTACTCGTGTAATTTAAATGAATCATGGAACAGTATAATTAGTATATTAACAGATTTTGGGGAAATCTCTGGCTATCAAATAAATAATCATAAAACAGAGGTAATGCATTGGAACATACCTACTCCACAAATTGAGTCCAAGAAAAAAATCAAATATCTAGGGATCCAAGTTCTAAATAGTATCGATGATATCGCTCAAGTGAACTTAGATATAAAAACTAAAGAGATGAGGAAATTACTGAAGTCTTGGAACTGTTTATCGCTCACCTTTATGGGGAGAGCTAATGTAATAAAAATGGCTATCCTTCCGAAATTTACTTTTATTTTTAACACAATTCCTTTAGAGTTTAATTTACAAAGTTTAAGAAAATTCAGGCCGAAATAAACTCGTTTATTTGGGCATCTAAAAGTGTCAGGATAGCATGGAAAAAACTGTCCCAGAAAAAGATTCAGGGGGGGATAGCTAGTCCGGATCTTATTTTATACTACAAAGCCTTCCATTTTAAGAACATAAGGCACCTTTTCCGAGATCATGAGTCATATCCCCCCTACTGGAAAGCAGTGACAATATATGATCATTGTCTCTATAAATTTGGACACCAAAAGTTTTTCAAGAAAATCAGACTAAAGGTGCCAAAAGCTGCATTGAAACTATGGTCAGACATAAGGAAGCTATGGCAATATCCATATTATAGCCCTCAAGCACCGATATGGAACTCCCCTGGGACTCCTGAATGCCTGAAAGACTCATTAGCCCTTTCGCTGAAAAGGGTTGGGATCAACAAGTGGGGAGAGCTGTTGGAATCTGGTAATTTAAGATCCTGGGATGAGTTAGTGGAAAGAACGAAGAATGGAATATCCAGGTTTAAATTCTACCAGTTGGTTAGCTGGTCTAAAGAGCAAACGACCTGGCCAGATTATGTTGCGAATTTGGAGGCTGAACTGCTTAAAGACTCTGGGAAAAAAGAAGTATCGAAGTGGTACTGGCAGATGCTGGAGAAGAAGGAAGGTGATAATGATACCCCAGACCTCAAGTGGAAGAAGATCTTTCCAGTTCAAGAACTACAGCAAGTCTGGCAAGTATCCTGCACTTTTTATGGCACATTATAATTTCTACACCTCTCAGGAAAAATCATTTGTTTACCCTGCACAGATCTTATTGGACTCCTGAAAAGCTATCAAAGATGAATATCCAGATGATCAAGAAATGTCCAAAGTGCGGTGAGAGGAAAGCAAACGATATCCATATGTTCTATTCATGTCATTACCTCGACACATTTTGGAGTGAAACTGGTAAGATCATTGATGGAAGCTTAAACACAACCATCAAGGTAAGCGCCTTTAACGTTATTTTCGGTATAATGGATACCGATAACTCTAATATTACACTAACTAAGATGCAGAAATATATTTTTTTACATTCATCTTAATCGCAAGACGTGAGATCTGTATAAATTGGATCCTCCCTTCTCCTCCTAAGGTTGAGGACTGGGTTCTGGTCTATTGATAAATTCAGGAATATGGATAGAGCCAGAGGGGAATGCAAACGTACAAAACACTGGGATTTATGGGATTTATACAGACGGTAGGATAGGAAGGGCGGTCCAATGATTTAAACAACTGTGATTATGGTCATTCTGAGTTTCACTGGGGTCGGAACAGCGAGATACTAACTCAGGTAAATTGGCAATGTTGGTATTAAAGCATGGTTTCCACCTCATTCTCGAGGGCGACAAGTGAGAGGTGTCCCTGTTGCTTTTTACAACAAGATCGCATAAATGAGGGAAAAAAAAAAAAAAAAACACGTACATACAAACAAGTAAACAGATACATATATATCTCAGGGTTTACAATGCAATCTTATGACACTAAAAAACTGACCAGGTTGTAACAGTCATGGATAAAAAATCAATTTGACAAAGACTTTAAAAGCTGGTTACAGCAAAGGCAGAAAATTCAGGTTTCTTAAGAAATATTAAACTTCTCCACTTTTCTAATACTGAGAACTTGTTGAATTTAACTTATGATGGCTAAACGGCAGTGCTCCGTATCTAAAAGCTGTAAATGTTGCAGGCTTAAAATGTGTGATCTAAAACCACAAGAACGCAATAATGGACATAGAAATTGTGATCTGGGGCAAGCGTATAAACCACAAAAGAGCATAAAATGGACAGACTTTTGCTTCGACATGTTATCACAAGAACAGTGGGGTAGAGTAGGGAACCAAGTGCCCTACTGAGGATAGGCTACCAAAAAGTGCAAAGTGCTTAATCTAAAACGGATTAAATAAAGTTTATGTTCAGAGTTTAAGATCCACAATAAATATGGTTCCATTCCTTCAGCAGGTGTTATATCTAGGTAGCCGCTGACCGAACTCATAGATGAGCATTTAGAGAGTCTTGCCTGATCTCTATGTTGATAAAAGAGGGATCTCACCAGTTCGTCGTGCTGTTATCAATTACATTAGGTGAGAGAAACAGACACAAGAGACCAAATTTGGAAGGATTCCTTTTAACATATGCCAACCAGGGGATGAGGTCCGAACGGTCTTGTCAAGTTGTCCTCAACGGCCAGTTGGGTTAATGTAGTGTGGAGCGAATGCCAGATCTTAATCTGAAAGAAGCAACAGTGCGATCTTAACTATGTCCTCCAAAAAAGGAAGTCCAAGTTCCAGATGCACTATAAGACTGGTGGTACTCTTGGAAGAAGCCAGCAATCTGCACACAAATTTGTTCTCCATCAATTGCAAGGTTTCAGGTGAAATATAGCCCCAAACGCCAGCCCCATAAATTCCCAGAGAAAATCATTCACTTTTATACAATCATTAGCTCCTTGATGGACTTATGACCTAATTTCTTTGAGTCTTTAAAAATTGCATCTATACCCACAGGCAGGCTCTCTTGGGTTAGGAGCTTGTCCCATCTCAAATTATCTGTCAGCAAAACCCCAAGACAATTAAAACTCTGCACCTTGGTGATTTGGATACCGTCTATGGTGTGCGCAAGTGAACGAGTCCACAGATCATGATATGTGATTTCTGGTGGTTTATTCTCAAATTTAACCCCCCATAAAATCATTAAAATAATCCAGAAGCAAGTGAAGTCCATTTGCGGTGCGGGCGTTAAGACTTCTTCATCCGCGTAAAGTAAAACTGGACCTGGATGATGTCCAACCATAGGGAGATCCTTGCCTCTTGCCACTGGTCTCTACTCCTCAAGAGCATTAATATGAAAAAGAAATAAAAAAGGGGCTAGGATACATTCTTGTCTCACACATTTGCTGGGATAAAAGGCAAGAGATTACTCCCCATTGGTGCCAAAACGGACCTCAGCCTTCGTTCCACAGTGCAGATGTTTCAAAAGGTCAATTAGGGCTACATCAGTTCCTACTTTGTACATCATAAGCCATAACTTATCCCTGTAAACCAGTTTGAATGCACCGGAGAGGTCCATAAAGGCCATATGGAGGGCTTCTCCCGTTGCTTGGATATATTGCCCAGATAGCAGGAGCAGATTCAGGGTTTGCTTAACCGTACTGACCCTAGCCGAAAACCAAATTGCACCTCTAAGAAATCATTTTTCTCTACAGCCCAATCTTCTAAATTTTACAGGATTACCCTCTCAAGGATTTTTATAGAGGTATTTGGGGAGATATTGGTCAGTAGCAGGTTAGACAGTTTCTATCCCCTTTTTTATATATTGAACGATTGATCTATTAAAACAATATTAAATAAATGTAAAGGAATAAAACAATGAAAAAATCTTGGAGTAAAATCACTTACGTGGAGTAAAGAAACATAGAAGCAAATGTATTTGTGGAATAAAGGCATGCATTGTAAAAATCATGCCGTAAAGGCATGCAGGGTAAAGACATGTGGGGTAATGTCTGGTATTTTATGAAAAGTCTTAGATATGTATATTTCTACTTTGATACCTATTTTGTATTAATACTAATATAACATTTGAATTATATGCCTTAACATCATAACTTTAAGTTAAGTATATAATTATTGCTTAAAGAGTAATATTATATAGAATACTAATTTGTAGCACATGGTATATCAGGAGGCACATGTGTGAGCAATTACCAACTACCTGATATGCAGTATATAAAAGCTCGAGCCACAATTCTTTCTTCTTTTACTAATGCCATGGAGGAAGGACACCTTCACAATCACCTCACTTTAGATGGAATACAAATGTAGATTCAGCAACTTCTTTTGCAACAACAACAAAAAATATGCAACACAGTGGCAGATGGCTTTGGAACAGGTGCATAATAATAGAGGACCCAGACTTCAGCGTTCATACCTAACCCCATTAAACGTGTCCAGGGAATATATTTTAAACATATATATGCTTGATATGGATAGCATACACTATCTAATTAGTAATATTGATGATGCTTTAAATCTAGTGGGTACATTGAATGGCTTGGCACAGCCAACTTTCAGTAAAGGTCGGAGGCAGGTACTGACTTCAATATCTCAGTACATTGTGTTGCCAACCAAAAATCATGCAGTGAATGCAACCAGAACATGCTATACTTTATTGCAGGATTATCTAATTTTATTTGTGCATTGGACAGCACACATGTAGGACTAACAGCATCCATGTGCCACAGACCGCATCCATAGAAACCACAAAACGCATCACACAATTGACATGCAAGCCATATGTGATGCTGACTTAATTAAGTCCTGTGGCGTTCGAGATCCCATTGGGTTCTCTGGAGGAGCGGTGTGCGGGAGGCTACGCATCACGATCGGAGCAGCTGCAGACCGCGACTGGAGGAGCTCGTGGAGGGTCTTTGGTGCGCTCTCGTGGTTCCCGGGAGGGCGCAATCTGTACAACTGGTGAGGAGGGGACGCACTGCATCGGCATGATTGAGCAAGGGGCAACGGGAGCAATTTTCGAGACTGGTCAGCCAGCCTCAAGCTAGCAATGGCGGCAAAACGGATCCATGCCTGGCCGTGCCTGACCCCAAAATGGCAGCTGACACACTGCCGAAGATCGTAAAATTGAAAGGGGTGAGGCATCTGTGTTGCAATAATGAGCCCCAGCGGCATCACACTCCACAGTGCAGCAGGAGGGATGTAAAGAAGGAGGGGATCGGTGCCTTCCACATAGGCCATCAAACTCTGATAGCACTCAGCAGTGGGCTGTGCAAGGAAGGAGCAAGCAAGATGGCGGCGGAGTAATAGCTCTGAGCTGAAGCTCCACCGGGTGAGGCCCAAAATTAACCTGGGGTCGAGCTGGAGGGCAAGGCGGACGGCGCTTCCCAATAACAACGGGACTGGTGCTTTCGCTGGAACTATGACGATGCCCCCTGGGCGGAAACATAAACTGGCCGTACTTACCGAGGAGCCTGAGCAACCTTTGCTGATGCCTGGTGGAGCTGTCCTATGCAGCTATAGAGGAGTTTGGCTCTGGTTCACCCACTTGGCCGTCACCTAACCAGCCAGACATCGGACATTGTTTTCCTCGTCTCCCCGTTGTATTTCCTTCCCTACCCCGCCTCCTCCCTCTGTGACCATTCCCCCTCTACCTTTCATTCTCCATATGATGTGTGTCTTGGCTATGCTAAGCGCTAATAACTCATATTTGTGTTATCTCATGTGTTTCTCCTATGTCTATACTTGGTTCCTGTAATTGATGTAACTATGTAACCTGTAACTCGCTGATCCTTATGTAAAGCGCTCTAATACCTCCGGGTCTAGCCAGCGCTATATAAAACTTTGCAAATAAATAAAAAATATAAATAAATAAATAATTATCACACATTGTACAGCACGGTGTCCTGGCACAACACATAATTCAACATTTTTAGGAAACAGTAGAATGCTATATGCAAAATCCAAATATATTTGCACCTTAAATTGAAGTGTAACAACATACATGAGAATATGATGTTTATACATCACAAATAGGACAATGTAGGACTTGTTGTTAGCTAGCTAACACTAATTTCTACCGGACTTAGGAATTTGTTTTTAGCTTGGATGGCATACATGTTCTTCATTTGCACGTGACTACAGCTGTCCATTAAGACCTTGGCTGATGACACCTTTAGCTGATCCTTTAGAAAGAGCTGAGTGGGCATACAACCAAACCCACATCTGAACTCGGAATAGTGCTGAATGTGCATTTCGATTATTGAAGGCACAATTTAGATGTCTAGTTAGGACAGGTGGGTGTCTTTCATGTTCTTCTGAAAGAGTTTGTTAGATAATAATGGCTTGTTGCCTTTTGCATAATATTTGAATTTCAAGATAGGTACCCATGGCAGAGGAAGGAGAGCACTGTAAAGACTCGAAAAACATAGCCGAGGCGATGAAAACTTAGTGCTAATAAGGCAAGAGGCCTAATGAAACAAAGGTTCTGTAAACACACATACACAAATACTGTCAGATTTTTATCTGATTTATTATGTAGAAAAATATATTTTTAACTTTTTGTTATCTTTTGTTAAAAAATGCATAAGGTTACCATGGGATGACAACTGTTCATAGAGAATAAATTGTAGGTACTTTGCAAATGTTCATAAAAATGATTGCTTATACTTTCAAAAGATTCAGTCAATACATATTACAGATACATATTTTTGATTCTAATGTTTAAATTCTGGACATGAAATCATATCGAAAAAGCTTCTAAATAATCCTTTCACAAATAGTGTGATACAGTATATTTAGAAAGAACTGGCGGTATGTTGGAACGACGCGCGTTTCGGCGAAGCCTTCTTCAGTATTCCATCTCAGTAACCACAATATTTTAGATCATGTGTCTTGCTGTCACGTTTACGGTAGTGATGATGCAGTTCCCATGCAATGAGAAATGCAATAACCTTATCTTATGTGGAGTTGCCACATTTTTAGAATCTGTAAGGGATATCAGCTTAAAGATCGTTGATTTGAACTGCCCAGCCTGGTAATAGTCCTGTCGGCAAAGGATATAGCCGGAGGAAGCTACCGGGCACTGTGGCATCCGGTGCCTGCATATGTTTTTATTGGGCCGAAATGGATATATTCTTGAACTGGGAAGGATTCAAAGGCCAAGTCCTGATCGCTTGTAGGGATCCAAACGTGATGCAGCATCCGGGCAACGTCGCAGAGGGCCCTACTTTTCCAGAGCACTGTAAAGATAACATCAGTGATAGTGAAGGCCATGCCCAGGACGGTCAAGGACAACAACGATTGGATGTGAATGCTGTCGGAATAAGAGATGCAACCAGGTCTGGTATTACAGGATGTGATATTTACAAATGCAAAATAAGGATTCTATATTTTAATGTCTCTGCTAATGAGATTAATAACCAGAAAATAACAGAATGTTTATGGGGCATGGAATCAATGATACCGCAACATATGGAAAAAAACTTGTAATTCCTGTTTATGCATGCGGAACTGACATCTGCTATTGTTAATGTCTGACCCAATTTTATCGGGTACTTTTGATGTATAACTCGTGTTAGCCGCCATAATGAGGCCTTTGAACCCATTAGTCCATATGCTCAGGACAACAGAACAATGACAAATTATTCTTTCTTATTACATGGTCAAGAGTGTCCTATGTGTCAGGCAGAGGCGGTGGATTTAGAAGATTCATGTACTCCCAGCTAAATGTCTCTTGTGCGGCCTGTAATGGATGCCTCTCAACGGCCCTTCACTCTCTGAACAAGAGCTATTAAGAAGTGCCTCGGAGGGGCCAGCATTATTTACAAGGTGAAAGAATCTGCAGAGAGGGCGCCCTTTTAAAAACAGCTTTAGAAACACCTTTACCTTTTGCAACACTAATATTGTGGAGTGTGAACAGCTCAGCGAAGCAATCCCACATCCTTTAAAGGAGTTTGGCCCATCCAGCATTAACTCAATTGACGTAGTGATTATTCCAACCCAATGAAAGGCTTAATCTGCGGGTGTGGACAAAGCAAATATATTGAAATATCGAATTTAAAGAATTACTTAAGCTTTCATACAAATTTGGTAGTCATGATTAACTGTGCATCCAGTAGCACAACATTGAAATGTCCTCTAAATGGTTGTATGTTAGAATATCAACCAAACGAATATTATGCTATAACAATATTGTGGAGAATATATCGAAAATAGAAATATTGTGAAAGTAAATATATATAAGTATAGATTTACTATTCATAACTTAACATCTACATATCTGGGAGATATACATATATCTCCAAGGTACACATATGTGGAGCTAAGCAGAGTAAATCTATACTTACCTATATATACTTACCTTCAAGATAGTTTGTTGTCGATATTCTTACTATGGTATTTTTGTAGCCTGATATTTAAAATTCGATAATTCCTACCCCACGCAAATTGACACAAGGCAGCACTCATTACTTTGGGGCATATTTATCAAATATTCACGCAACACTGCAAGCCACCTTGCTGCTCTGCTTGAAAGGGAGAGGGCAGGAATTCGCCTGTTCAAACCCGCTCTCTGCTTGTGCTGGCACAGAAACTGCTGCTTAGTGCCAACGCAGTCACCCTTGCAACATGGTGCAACAGTGCCTGTGTTTCTAGGAAGGATTGTTTTTGTCCAGGTAGGGACACCTTCCAGCACAAAAACAATCCTCTGAGGATTTTTCCTCTTGCAATGTGTACTTTTGGTGACACAAACAATCTTTTCATTTTTTTTCCAATGCTATTTTTGATACTGATAAGGGTCTGGAAACTCCCACCACAATGTTTTATAATTTTTTTTTTTTTTAAACAGAGCAAATCAAATAAGCATTGACCAAGCCAAAAAATATTGCAGTCAATACCAGACTGAGTGACTTGGCCACTGCTTGTTTTATATATTCCCAACACAGAACTGAACACGTCAAACCAGAAAAATCAAATTAAAGAGAATAGAAAAACTGTGAATTCCTGCACAAATCAAGAGAAAGTCTAAAAGGAAGACAAAGATTATAAATATAAAATATAAAATATAAAAATTATTTTTTCTTAACCCTAAAACCTTATTCAATTATAAAAATATTAAATTTCACTTTCTCATTTTGATATCATTCACAGATTTCATAATGCCCAATAGCACTACGCACACAACATCACAGAAAAGGAAACCCTCCTAAGCCATATGGGTTACACATACACTAAAGAGAGCACTACTGAAAGGACAAAATAATGAAAGTACTCTAAATTCTTCTCTGATGGCTGTTATGGTTGAGCAAATATCATTGATGACACTGTTGAAAACATAAAAGAGCATAATCACCTTCCAAAAAAGCTGATGTCAAGTTTGTAACATAGTGCAGAACTTAAAATAAGCTAGCACAAGCTTTTTCAACCCCAACAGGAAATCTTTAAAAACATTTTGGGCCAGCTAAACAAAGAGCTAGGTCAGGAAAAGTGGTCAAAAATTAAGCACCGTGACCTGTCTCTGATTTATTAGTACATCGGTCTCATCGCAAACTCTCCAGTTGCAGAGAGTCCTAGAACAACTTGGCCAAGGAATAATAATTAGGCAGGTGGGTATATGGGACCCCCTGTGATTGGCTCAAATACAAGAACTGTGGTCTGCAAGGAACAGTAGACCACCATCCCTGTATTTACATTCCCAAATGTGAATTTGTTTTGAAGCAGCCTGGGTTCATTAAAGGAACTGGTGCTGCTGTAAAAGAAAAAATCCCATTTTGGAAAACTTCACCTGGAGGAGGCAGTGATCTCTTGGACCACTGCTTACTCCCCTAGAGGTCCCCAACATCATTCACAAAGGGACACCTTCCTCTTTGCGGATCAGCTGCCATTGTCTTTGAGGTATCAGTAACTAATCAATGGTTTGCAACTACAATTGTGGTCACAGACTATTGATACTTTCCATACAGAGGAGGGGCACCTCTTTCATGCCCCTTCCTATTTGTGATTCGCTATGGGTCACTAAAATCATTTTTGAGTCATAACGGCTTTCCTGATTCTCAAAATTGGTTTAATATACTCATAAAAGCCACTTTGTGCTGCAAACTCAGTGATTTTGCAAATTGCAATGCCTGCAATTGCAAAATGGCTTTATATAGCTGGCCATATATTCCTAACCTTCCTGAGGAAATAATTGAGCAGTTGCCCCTAATACTGAGTATAGAAATATAAATTATTAGAAAAACAATAAGCAAGCCACGAGAGCCCCAAGAAGATTTGAGGAGCTTCGCCTACCACCTAAAAATTCATCACAAAAATTAGAAGTTCACTTGTCATGATCATGAGAACAATAAAAAAGAGTAATTGTTTCCTGCACTGCAAACAAACATACTAATCCTGAGACAATGCACTACCAGGTTAATGGGCAGCACTTTTAAATCTGCTCCACTATCCTTTACCCAGATATATACTATTTAAGTTTAGCATCAAACGCTAAAATACCTCTATTAACTATTACGAAACTAGGAAAGAAACACATATCAGGAGTTGCTACCAGCCACAAAAGACAAAACTAATAACTACTACCCACAAAAATAGTTAGATTTTTTACAGGCAAAAACAATTATGGATTTTGATCAAGCCAATGTGGAACTCTCCAAAACATCCACATTGTATTGTATTGTATTGTAATTGCATTTATATAGCATTTACTACCCCTGACGAGACATCAAAGCTCTTTTTCTGCGAGTAGCACGCTACACCGGAACCCATAAAGGATTAGTGGTGAATAGTATTGTGAAATATGAAAGTAATTTGAGTGGTGGATATGTTAGCTAGGGGTAAACGCATGCACCTTTCAAGACACAGGCACCAACCTAAGTTCCACAGACCCTAGTTGAATGTGTACAACACCACACAATCCCAGGTAGTAACAAATAATAATGCATTAGAAGGGTGGCATAATTCCTTCCAAGAAACTCTTGAAAGGAACTACCCTATGTCCATTCATAGGAATCTTCAAACAATAACATAACTATCAAGAACTAAGCCAGAGACAGGTCCTAGCACAACAAGTACAGACTAAAGTATCCAAAAAGACTCTCCAAATACATGACATGCTAGCTGTCAAAGTCCTACTCTTCCCAAATATCCAAGAAATACAATAACTAGAATCTACTCCAGCATATAGCTATTAAACCCCCATACTAAGCAAACTAACAAAATAATCCATGCAAAGTTCCTATATAAATACTTTAAAAATCATAAAATAATAATTTCTTTTTGGGAAAAAAAATATTTAAATGGAACTTAAAATTAAAAAACAGAATAATATAAAATTAATTAATATATTTAATAATTTTGAAATATTAAAATCAAAAAGACTTCTAATAGTGTGGAGTGTTTACAGGAGCGTCTATCTGTGTTGGTGGAAATGTGTGTGGTTGTAGTTTGACCTATGTGGGTAGAGATGAGTGTAGCGGTCTGTGTGCCACTCCTACTGTGACCATCTGCCTTCTTCCTACACATGAGATCCCTAAGATAACAGGTCTAGGCTAAGCGCTGACTATCTCTTTGTCTTTCTTTTGCTTTGAAACAGCACTAAATTTGTGTGGGTGGGCAGGTGAGCCTTTACTAATGCCCCACCATGGCAGCATGGATAGACTCAGGAGGACTTTTGCACACTCACTGTGCTTGGCTCCTTGGTATTATAATCCAGACTGGCAGTGTGACTACCACAAATCCAATCAAAATTAGCATTTGGTAGAAAGTTGGGGGTTGTCTAAGGACATTGAGAGAGTGATTATTTTTGAACAATGAGGGAAATCCTGGGGCACACTTACTTAGGTTAGCTTAAAAATATTTCCAAAAGCTTTAGCCAAATGAAGCACAATGCTAGCAAGCAGGCTAGAAGTGTCACCAAATGTCTACCCGTTTAAAGGAATAAACACAAACACAATGGATCAAATCTAGTTTGTAAAGAAAAAGAGCTATGGATTATTGTAATTCTTATAATTGTAATTCTTTGGGCGAAAACATTCTTCTCTGGTTTTCCAATTCAGATGGAACAATCTCAAAGGTATCAAATGGAAGTAAACAAACAGGCTTTGGAAGATATGTATGCATGCAAGTCAATTTGAAGTCAGTTACAATTCTGTCAATTTCAGTCACTTTTTCCAGAGCCTTCCCTTTGTGTGGTACGAAGTGAAGCAAGTCAGAATGCACAGGCCTAGCTTAGATGGGGACTCGGGACTTCCTCTGATGGCTCACTTCCGACATCGGATACCCCGTCAGAAGGTGAAATTAAGAAGACTAAAGTGGTCGAGCAGACTGTCGGAAGTGACCAATTAAGAAAAGTGGAAATATAGGCAAATAAGAGCCATCTTCATTGGCAACCCTCTGGTGGAGTGCTACTTTCAATTTTGAGTGTCCAATGTGCTGAATCTATCACTCTTCCGGGTATTAGGGGTAAACTTTGAAGCAAAGATCCCCGTGGAGCCTGGTGAAGGGACATATGTGTATGCCCTCACCTCTGGATTTGTGACACACCGCTTTGATTTGCCAGAAGCGTATATGTGTAGGGAATCAAGATAACGATTTGAGGCTGGGAGATATTGTTTCTTTCCTGAAGAAGGTGGCTGTCGAATACTAGTACCCACCGAAACGCATCGATGCTTGGTTGAGAAATTTTACACTAGATCTCTGGGACATTTGTTAGCCTAATAAATTTGAGCAGATATACGATATTTACCTGGAAACAAATGATCTAAGTTAGACTAGTGAGGTTTCAATGACATCAAATTTAGGTCTAATATGTTCCTCCGCTGTGTTTGCGTAATAGAAAAGTCTTTTGTTCATTTGGGGT